>VZTG01006027.1:1959728-2032144 GCA_013397845.1 Melanocharis versteri
CTGTCCCGCTCCAGCGCTGTCCCGCTCCAGCGCTGTCCTCTCCGTCGGGGCCCGGGCGCCCGGGTGGCCGTAGCGCAGCGCACGGAGACACCTCGCGGCGAGCCCTGTGACTACACAGGGTGCCGGAGTTCTCCCTCCCGGTCCAGCCCCACTGACCCAAGAGCCCCTGGTCAAGGCCGAAGGCAAGCAGTGCCGGACCACTTCCTGTGAATAGTTGAAGAGGCCAAAGCTGTTATCCTGTGCAGTGCAGTGGGTGAGCGAATGCATGTATCACTCGCAGGAGGACCCAAAGCCCAGCAGCAGCACAGCAAGCCAGGCAGAAGGCCAAGAGCAGGAAGATGGTCAAGCCTGCTGGCCAAAGCAGATGCTGAAGAGCTGGTTTTTGAAAATCTGTCAGTGCTGTAGGAGAGCAGAACACAGATGACCCTGGGACAGCCTTCTGTTCTGCACAGATAGGGTGTAAAAGTAGTTTTCCTTCTTAATGCCAACAAAAAGAGATGATGCAGGACACTGCATCACAGCTGAGGAGTTCTCCTGTGGAGAACACGCCACACAGATTGGTACTTCATCAGTATGCATCCACCCAAAACCCCCGGGACCTGCCATTTTTCTCCCAAAAGGGCTGAGGTGATCACCCACTATGTGGCCGGAGACCGAGCCTACTTGCTGCCCACTGGCTGTGTGTGCATGTCTGCAGCAAAGCAGAGTGTTCCTGTGAAAATGAGAGGCTGGCAGCCTACACTTCTGATGCTGAGGCACTGTTGGAAGCTTGCTCTACTTGGGAGCTTTGGTTTCCCTGACGTGAAAACAAAGTAGTAATATATGACCTGCAAGGGTGTCATTATCATAGCAGAGATCTTGGAGGTCCTTGGAAGATAAGTGCTGGAGAAATGCAACCTATTAAAAATGCACTTTTCTCCTTGCCAATTCTATTCCGCTTCAAGGAAAGGGGCTTTTGCAATGACAGCTGGGATGAGCTGGTTTTGACAAGTCAGAGTATGCAGGTTTTGATGGAAGTTTTAAGTGAAACATGACTAAAAGACTACATGGTTTACAGTGCTTCTGCCTTCCATGCCCAAGTGCTTCACCTTTCCTAGAAACAATCAAGGTGGTAGCACTGAAGTGTCAAGAATCCATACTTTATTTCAGCAAGGTACCAGCAAGTCCAGAAAAGCACAATTGTTCAGACAAGTTCTTCAGCATATTCTCCCACTGGGCTTCTTGCTGGACAGCCTGGAACTGAGCCAGCCATGTCCTGGCTGATAATCTCTGCTCTTGTAACTCATTGTAGTTCTCAGGTAATGAACTTATTACAACGTGTATTTTCATACCTACTTGCCACTTTCTAGAATTAATTTTTTTTCTGCTGAAAATTCTTCTGATTTTATTTTAATTTTACACTGAGGGTGGGATTTTCCTCCAAGGGTGACTGCCACACACATCTCCTTGGGAGCTGCACAAAGCTGCCCAGGGCCAGCCGAAAGGCCAAAGCTGCATGTGTAGATTTTCCCTGCAGTGCTTTGGGGAATGCTGCCCAGAGTGGGGGCTCAGGCGGGCTCTGCCTCCCAGACCAGGGGAGAGGAGCTGGGAGGAGAGACTGATGTGCTGTAAAAGCTACGCCGGATGCACCAGTTGGTCTCAGGGCTCTGCTGGCAAGTGCTGGCGTGCACTTCAGCCGGCTCACGGGTGTGGGGGAAAGCATCAGGAAGGTCTCCTGATTTTACAGCATCAGATCACATCTGGGGCCACAACCTGCTCCAGTGGAGCTAAGGCAGAAGAGAAAGGAGATTTTGCCAATGTGTTAACTTTTAATTAAATCTTAATGCCTTAATTAAAGCAAGGAGGGCTTAATTAAGGACTTAGCTAAAATTTAATACTTTAATGGGACTAAAGACTTTAATTTATCACCGAGCTGAAAAAGAAAAAAGCATTAGGGCTCACTCTGAGATGCACATACACACACCAGCCAATTATGAAAGAATCCTGGGGTGTCAGGTTCATCCATCAGAGCATGCTGTGCACAAGGGCGAATCCGTGGTTGTTCACATTTCCATGTTACCTGCCTAAAGCATAAGCATAACTTGAGATCATTGTATTAAAAGGTACATGGTACCTTTGTCTTTTTCTAAAGACTCTTTTCTGAGCTGATGAAGCCTTTCCTCTGGGCCGTCCAATTCATGCTGCAGCAGCAGCTCAGGGATGAGTCTGGCAAGATCCTGGTGCACCTGCAAATGCCCAGGTTCTGAGCCCATGAGCTGCTGCTTCGGGGCAGTGTGTGATTGAAGATGCCCCATCACTGGCACATGGCCCACAGCTCTGAGGACTGGACAGTCCTGCCCAGCATTATTGCAGTGACAGGAATCCTGCAAGGCATTTGGCTGGCTTTTAAAGACCACGTTTTCACGGAGCTCAGAGCTCAGTACCTCCCATCCTCCTCACACAGGATGTTTGTCAATATTTCTTGTGCCTGGGAAATATGAATCCAAGCCACTGCATCTCACTTTCAGCTTTTCAAGTGTGATATCCTTACACTGTGACACCTGTACCTCACAAATAAGTGTGTTTTAAGGTGCTTCTGATTACAGCTTCTGAAAGATTCCCCACATGCACTGGTCTTTCAGAGGAATAATTTCTAACCATGTGACTTTTCAAGCTCATAAGCCAGTACACCAAGTAATACAGTTACCTAGAGAGGAATCAGGACTAATGACAAGCACAGAAAATCTACCCTTTTACATTTATTTACTTTGTGCTTTTGCCCTGTAACATTTTCTGCAACTGATCTTGAAAATCTTCTGAAAGGTCAGTAGGTATCATTGTGATTTTACCAGCAGAGAAGTTGAGGTATGGATGGGGCAGTAAATGACTAATCCAAGATCAGACAGTGACCTCACAGATATTTTAAAGACACTTCCCCATCAGGCAGTGTGCAGCTGCACTCCTTTGAAGAGAACTGGAGCTTAAATAGAGCCTTAGGTTCAGAAAACTCAGCCCTTCTCCTGGGTGTAATGTGATACTATGTGGGGCTTGGCATTTTGGTCAGACTGTCATTTCTTCAAACAGAAATCTGCCCAGCCTCTGGAGAAAGGACACATATGTTTCCTATAACAAGACTGTACATTATTTTTTATATGCATAGGAAGACTATAGTATCTGAGAAGACTCATTACGTGCTAAGCATTCATATCTGCAATTCTCTGTGGAGTCACATAGGCCTAATACATTAACTACATCAGACACACGGAGGGCTAAAGCTTCATCTCTGTCCAAGGAGCACAGAGCACAGCGCAGCAGGACCAGTGGGTCAGGATGCAGAGACCCCTCTCTGTTTCTCTACCCGCCTTCAGCAGCAGCAGAGCAGTCCCCCAGGAACCTCAGCAACACTTTGGCAGTTATTCACTGCCAGAGGTGAGAGCACAGCTGGGAGCAATGGGACAGGGTGTGAGGGTGCAAGTAGCCCAGACACATCGCCTGGGCTGGTTTGCTACAGGGACACCAACATACAGGAACTTTCAGGAGCTCTGGGTGACTTTGCTACCCCCAGGATGTGCATATCCATGTGCAAAGCAGAGACAGTGTTAGGGGGGTGCAAACGTAAAAAACTCCCCAAACCACCTTAGCCAGTTCTCCCATAAATCAAGAAGATGTGCTGGGCTCCGCCTGCTTGCAATCCTCCCCAGGATGTGAGGAGAACCACTCTCCTAGCACACCCTCGCTTGCTGAGTCTGTGTGCTCAGCCTGTGGAGGCAGCTTGGGGGTGAGGGGCTGGGGACTTGCCCCATGCACTAGCAGTAATTATTCTACTTTGATTCTTGCTCATCTCTGGCCCATGAAATCAAGGCCAAACTTTGGAGTGTGTGTGGGGGGTGAGGAGATGGAAGCTGGGCCCAAACTGCCTTAACTGGTTCCACAGAGCTGCTGCTTTCCGCAGCGAGCAAGCCAGAACAATGTCATCTCAATACCCCGTGCTAATCTGGGGGAAACTGAGCGTGACCAACTTCACGCATGACAGCCTGGAAGCCAAGCATGGGAGGTCAGCACCAGCCTCGCTCAGAGCTCCCTCGCAGTCGGCTTGGAGAGATGAGGCTCACGGACAGCCGTGCCCTGTCTCAGTGCCCCGTCCCTCTCAGCATCCACTGCCACAGAGCGTGGCCATCGCGCTGAGACCCCAGTCCCCATGCTGACAGCCTGAGCTTCCAGGATCTCAGCTACCCATCAACAAGAAAGGCTGGTGCACGTTTCAGGCATGCTGTCATTAACAAATGAGGCACAGCGCTTGATTAATTCCACAGATTTCTTCCATTAGGAGCCACTACATCATTGCTACGCGAGAGCCTTCCTCCCCTTTGCGCTGACCTTCCTCCCACAGCTCGCCCATTTCCCTTGGCTGTGGAAGTTATTACAGACTGGTTATTTGAAAGACCTGGAAACCGGGGCAGCCGCTGCTTCCTTTCATCTCCAGCTCTGCTGCTCCTCACTCCTTGGCAGTTTGGAAGGATGGTGGAAGTAATTAATGGCTTGGGAGTGGAGGAGGAGGTGCTCCTAAGAGGGGAGTCAAAAATTCCTCTTGACAATGACCACATGTCTGAGGCTCGGCTACTAGTTCACCTGACAGCAATAAGGGCCTAATAGTCATTAGTCACCACTGCAGACACGCTCCATGCACTTCTCCATGCTCTTTTTTTTTCCATGATGAAGGCTGAAAGTAAAACAGCATCAACCACCCTGATGCTTTCAACAAACTTTTGTCACCTTGCAGGAAAAGACTGGGGAACTGATGGCTCAGAGAGCTTTGTCAGCATCCCCAACCAGAAACAGAGAAGGATCTTCAAGCAGAGAAATATAGCAAATAAAAAAAGATTTTTAAACATTAACTAAAATCCACCAGGAAATGAGACAGCTGGGAAGAGACAGAGAATACCCATAGGGAATTCAGGCTGATCGATATGGAAAGTTTGTGTGACCTGATTCTGTGTGACCTGCAGCTTCTAGTTTACTCTTCCTGTCTCTCTTCCTCTGCAGTCTCTCCCATACCACCCTGCCTTTAATTTCTCTCTGCACCTGATCCTGGGTTATCTAAGAACTTATATTCAAAGAACTTTGTTTCTGTGGTGCAAGAAATGGGCATAAAAATACAGTGATCACACCATAGCCCAAAACCAAGCGGAGAGCTTGGCTCTGCAGCATTGTGTTAAGAGCAGCAGAGAGCAAAGGTTAGACCCCAGCCCCTGCCTTCTGGCCCCATGCCTGCCCGGGCTGAGATGCTGAGGCCAAGAACCTGCGTGCTGCTCTCTTTGCTGCCTTTCCCACCCGCTCACACATGATAATATCTGAGGTTTTGGCTCAGAGTCACCTGTAATTAGAACAAAACTGGCAACTTTCTGATGTTAAACTTCAGATAAAATTGGTTGTGAATGAAAAAATAAAAAAGAACGAGTGTTATAAAGTGGAAATTATATATCTGAGAGCTGATCGGGATCTAGAAGAGCGATGCAGGAATGCTAATGCTCCTCCGTGGAGGATTTGGAGATTATGTTTTGGACTGAGTGCAAAACCAAAACATTTTGAAATGCAGGCAGGAAGGGAGTGCGGCTCTGGATCTTGGCAGCCATCTGCTTGCCAAACTGTCCCACAGCCACAAGTCATGGAGACTCCCTCAGGCTCTGAGCCTGTCCTAGACCTACTGACCACAAGGCCAGTGGCTGAGGTACAGACCTGGCACCTGAGCTGTGCCCACCCCCCAGCTTGGTATCATCCCCCAGGTGTGCTAGCAAGGAACAAGTGGGCTCGCTGTCAGGGCTCTGCAGAGATCCCCGCCTGGGGCCTTGCAGACTCCCTTGTCGTGGAGCTGCTTCGCAGTGTCAGCTGGATTTTGGACTCTCAAAAGCCTTCTGGAGCAGAGGCTGCAGCTTTGCTTTTCTGAGAATTCTTCAGTTTCTCTACTTTATAACCCAGCACTCTGCATCACCTATCCCCCTGTACCCGTGCCAGACAAATTAATCCTGCCATTGCCATTTTTCAACGGGAAAACAGGGGCATAACAAATCACAGTAGTCAGCCCAGGGCCAGACAGAAGATCTGACCTATTGAATCCAGGTCACGCAGTTCTTCAACCAGGGTCTTAATTGCAGGATCATCAATTCCTCCATCCACAGCTGTTCAAGACAAGACTTTTCCCAGAAAAGTAGGTAAAAGACTCATTAGGCCCAGCTGCCTTTCATAAGCATCTTTGCCAAGCTTTTCTGCCCCATTTAAGAGGGCTCGGGCATGGTTTATAAAATATCAGATGGAGAGCTCTGAGATAAAGCCCTTTCTTTTTGTAATGCTCAATACAGTGCGTGATTTGGCTGCAGAGGAAAAGCGTTGCTGTTTGGAAAAGAGTTCTCCTCTTTGCCTGACCTAGACATCAGTCATCATAAGTAATTGTCGTATCACTGAGAGAAGAGCAGATCATTTCACTGGTGGAGCAGCCATGCTGTTTTTGAGAAAAACTGCAGTCTCCAAGGAAAGCCGCAACAGGCTTGATTGGCGCCCAGCTGCCATGCAGAAGTTAAACCAGATGAGCTGTGTCAGCCCACTGGAAGGCAAATGCATGGTAGCTGCTCCAAAAGCCTCTCTGCCCCTAGATTTGTCACTGACTGCATCGTTATCTGCAAGGGGGCAGAATCTAATCAGAAACACATTTTTGAGTGAAGGACTGACCTCTGCATTATCACCAGGAATTTCTGAGGCGGTACAGCTGTGCAAGTGCCTTCCCATCTCTGTGAGGCAGAGTCATGCCCACTTTCATTTCAGCGCTCCAAGCTCTCATGTGGTGCTGAGCAGCATTTCTTTCCATCTTAAATCTATTCACTGTGTTTGAAATACGGCTGTGGAGCACTGAGATGTTTCAGAAGATGGCAACAAGTCAGAGAGGATCAACTAAAAGAATCAAAGACTCTAATAAGAACCCTTGCCTATCCCAGCATTTCACCATGCTATTTCTACACCGTGTTCAATACTGTGTGTTTGGCCACTCACCACTTGTCTTCCACAAAAGCACCTCCTCTCGATTTGAAGAAGCAAGAAACACAAAAATGTACACATAACCTTGTTCTAATGATTAATTATTCTCACTGTGAAAAGAGGGGGCAAAGTGCCTAATTCTATAATTATTTGGCTTCACCTTTCAGCCAATTTCTTGTTCTGCCTTTCCACTCAGATTAAAAAGCCTTTAGTTCTTGATACTTTCCTTCTGAAAAGTCGCTCATCTACTGTAGCCAAGTCACCTCTCAGACTTCATTTTGGAAAGTCAGATGAGCTGAGCTGTTTAAATATTTCATACTGTTTAGCTTGAAAAATTGTTTGTGATGTTCCTTGTCCCCTGCTCTTCCTCCACCTCCATTTTTAAAAGTGTGGAGCTAACCCCTAATATGGACTATAGAGCAAGTCCTGGCATCAGTCCCACCAGTGTAGCCTAGTGCCAGAATCCCCTACTTACTGTTCCATCCTGATCCCTTTCCAGAGCCTGAGGGGAACCCTAAGACCATTCCAGGACACAGTTCCCAGTACAAAACTATTCCTGTGAAGGCAAAAACTCTCTTTGAGGTCAGGTGTACAAGAGCTGTGAAGACTCTGGGCTTGGTCTCCAATGGGAGCAATAGAGGCAATTCTATAGAAGCTAGTAACAGCCTCAAAATGTAATTCATTTCCTGCAGGGCATTTTATTAATACCCCTTGAACAGCCACATTCTCAGAAATGTACAGTACCCAGAGGTGCTCAGCATTGAAGACTTCTGAAAGCCGGCCCCAGGGCTCAGTCTGGAGGGTGCTGAACACCTTCACGTTCCTGGGCACTGCATGCTCTCCACGAAGCCTCCCTAAATGCACCAATTTCAGGCTTTGAGATGGAAACCCTGGAAAAGATTTGCTGGCATACCAATGACAGCAGTTTACTATTAATTGCTGATAAAACTTCACAGAATAAGAGAGGTGCTTTCTTTGCTCTCTTTCAGCTTTGTTTTGAGGACTACATCAAGTAGTCCTGAAAAAAAAATCAAGTGCAAAAAATTCTTTGTACCAAAACTATAACCAGAAAAATAAAATACAGAAGAATAAAACCACTCAGTCAATGCTTTGTTTCCTTGTTTTGTTCTTATCTACTTGATTTTGCCCTGAACCTACTCACAAATCGCACTTTAGGGGAAAGGATGGATCAGTAATTCTAATGAACATGTTCATTTTCCAGTGATTTGAGGTCACTGTGGGATCGGGGAGCAGATGAGCTGAACACAAGTTTTTTCATCTTATTCTGCAAGTAAGGGCAGGACTCACAATTCTCTTGCATACATAAATCCTATAAATGCTTGTGCACCTTGTACATGGGATTAAGACCTTTTCAAGGTGAGAAGTTGTAGCCACAATGATATGGTTGGAAAGCTGAGTCTTCACCTGGCATTGAGACAACTTATTCCCAAGTTCCTGTTCCTGACAGCTGGCACTCTGCTAAAATGCAAGTCGAGTATTTTCAAAAGCACTCCCGAAAGTTGTCTTCCATTTTAATATTCAGAATAAGAAATAGCTCTTCGAAAACACTTGGCATTGGCCCTCTGAAAATCACCAGTCATGTCTGTGCGTATTTTATAACATCTGGCAACTTTCTGTCATGCCCCACTGCTGGGTAACAACCTTGCTGACTTTTTGGCAGCTATTACATTATTTGCTCATTTCAATCCCAAGGCTCAGCTGCTGGATTGAAGACCCTGAACAGCAGAGCACTTAACTGCTCTTCATGGTTACTGGGAAACACCTAAAAATGCAAAACAAACATATCCTAAAGGCTCAGATGCTAAAAGGAAGATTTTATTTTTAAACTCTTGATTTTTTTGCCTGCTGCATATGTTTTGATCACTGATGGTTTTGCAATTATGCAAATGGCTGAAGAACCCTCTGAAGCTGGGGCTGAGCTGGAGTTCAGATGGATACCTGTAATAAAATTCCATGATGACTTAGGAGTGCCACTTCAGGCAAATACCCCTTTCCAAGATAAAGAGCAACACAGTATTGCAATAAGTTGGGTTCTTCTCATTCTTTTGCCTTCCCGATGTTTGGCACAAGTCCAAATCCTCTCTGTTTTCCACCCACCCATCATACATATTCTGCTAAATATCCTGTCCTCTTGTCGTTTTGGCAAAAAATAAACTATGCAGGAGAAAGAATTATGCCTGTGAGGCTCTCATAAAAAAATTCCTGTGAACGATAAATCAAAACAAAATAATAATTATCACCAGCCACAGGACCACATTTATGTTTCTCATATTTTCCTCTTACTTTTCATAGATTATCAAGTCTACACAAGAGTAAGATCCAGATTTGCTTAAAGATACTGATACACCAGTAATCTCCAACTCCAAAACTGAAGCTTCACCTTGTCTACAAGAGAATTCTCTATGCAATTTACAAAAAAGTTTAAAATTTTCTCTTAGAATTATAAATGGTACATTTCTGTCCTGGAAACAAGATGCCTTGTTTTTTCCTATGGCTACATAAATCTTCCACGGTCTCTGTGCTACTCCTGACTTGCATTTAATAAATAATGAGTAGTTAACAAAGTGATTTTTTTTCCTAAGCCTCTCAAAGGCATTGACACATACACATACCCGCTTGATGGGCAAAGTGAGGCACAAGGGACTTGCCCAAATTCACAGTATGGTTGGGTGGAGGCAGCTGCCTGATCTCACCCGCCAGATGTGCGGCTTTCACCGGCACAGCAAGTCCGGATCAGGCCCAGGGGCATTTCCCCCGGGACCACTGAGCACAGGGAACATCCACCCATGCAAGAACAGCACCCGGCTCAGAGGTGTTCTCCAGCCATGCTGGGGTTGAGGAATGCAAGTGGGGCTGAGACAGGAGTTTCCCACTCCTGCAGAGAAGGTTGGGCTGTATGAAAATGGGAAGGGCCAGCGAGATCAACTCTCCTCCCTGCTGGCCAGGTGCTGCCCAGTTTTTGGATGCTGGGCTTCAGTGTGACAGGGACCAAAAGGACACAGTGGAGAGGCTTAGAAGGAAATGTTCACTAAAGAAATGTTGGAGGAATCAGCATGGTTCAGTCTAGAAAAGAGAAGGAAAAGCAATACTTCACTGTTTTTCTCAGCTTGGCAAAGTACTAAGGGCTCCAGTCCCTGAAACAAAGTGAAGCTGTGGCAATCAGCACCCAGAGCTAAGGTGTAACCTCACCTTTCCCTCCCCAGCAGCCTTGGAGCTTGAACAGAGCCAAATCCTTCAAAAAGCCCCAAAGCAGATGGAATTAATGTATGAAGCCCCACCAAAATAAACGTCTATGGGACTTTTTCTAACACCTCACGGGAGCCCAGACAACTATCCAGCCTTTTCGTCAGCACCTGTCAGCTTATTCCCACTCCAGCAGGCATCAGGACTTGTGCCTCTGTGCGCTCTTACAACAGCAATTAGGCTCATTAGAGAGCAATTAACACCATTACTTATCAGCAAAGTTCAGAAGTATTTTAAAATTAGTTTGTAAATACATTTGCCCACAGGAAAAAATACCATTTGCTGATTTCAGCACTCCTGGAACTTAACTGCACCTTTTCCTGTGTAAAAACTAAATAATGAAAACTCACATGTAATTCCTAACCAAATCCACTGAGAAGGGGCATTGAAATAATTTTTTTTTTGGTGAGCTCTTACTGTTAGGATTAAGGAGAAAATAATGGCAATGCTTTTATCTTAATACCTGAACTTTTGTGTCAATACATTAGCTACACTAGTGTCAAACAAAATCCTGACTGCAAAGTGATGCAATGTGTGAAGGTGCAAGCCCAGCCAGACACACCATGGTGGGAGCAGCTACCACAGGCACTATGTAAGGATGAACCTCACTCCCCACACAAGTCAAAGTCATTCATGTGTAGCAATACAGTTAATAAAAGGTAATTCAAGGCACTGGACGTTTAGAGAGAGAAACAACATGGATCTAAGCTGTGGCTGGGATCCTCTGGTGAGTTTGCCCTGTGAAATGGAGCGTGGTACAGATGCTGGAGACCACAGAGAAACAAACTGTAAGCTGAGGTTCAGAACAAACCAGCACCTCCAATGCCACAATATGTTGCTTGGGTGAGCTAAGCACTGTATACACGCTAGTAAATCTTGAGATTTATCGGACTAATGCAAGTAGATCACATCTGAATCCAAGCCAGTTAACATGCAATAACTTTCCCAACCCTACAGTATGTTCTCCTACTCATCCAGTCTGCAGCTATCACAGTCTGGTCCCTCTGGCAGACACCAAAACCTTAGTTATACTCAATGTTCACTGAGGTGAAATACTGAGGAGAAAACCAAGCCCTCTGAAAGCATCCATGGAGGATGGCTGATCATGCATGGGGTGAATAATAAATAGGTGTAGTCTGTAAAAATGAACACTCTCCGAGTTGTGGAGAATAGGCAGAGGGATACTGAGCTGGGACCCAAATGTTATCACTGGAGATTAATTGATACCACTTGGCAGCAAGGGGTGTTTCTGCAAGACAGAGTGTGCCAGGTAAAAATATGTTTGGAGGGTCAGAGACCTTATGACCAGGCTGACCTCTTACGTCACTTGGGCCAAAGAGCTCATCCCATGAGTTCTCCACCCAGCCATCTATGGCAGGGTGTTAGGGGGAAGACTGTGAGGCACTTGTACCTGGTAAGCCTATTAGTTTTATTTTCATAATTACAGTCTCCCAAATGTAATTGCCAAACAAGCATATCACAGGCCCGGCAACATGAGCCACAATCTTGGAATGTGACTGCATGGTAATGTCGAGGGCAAATTTCTAAACACTCCCCACCCTTCCCTGAGAAATGCAAAGACACAGGCTATTAAATAATCTCTTCATTTTAGTAATTTAGTTGCTGTTTGTACAACGCTTTGAACGTGCACAGTGCCACAGCACAGAAATGCTAAGTACTGGGTTATTTAGCTGTAAAGCCTGTGATAATCCCTCATTATGAAATAATAATTAATCATCATCATTTTATTCAAGAGCTCCTCACCCCTACCCCCACCCAAGCCCTACAGGCACTGACCAAACTCTCTCCTGTCTGGACAGGACAGGTTGGTTATGGATGCAAAGTTCAGGTATGAACTTTCCCAAAGTTCAGGGCTGTGCCTACCTGTGCGTCTCACCCAGCCCGGCGGAGGGACAACGCTTCCTAATCTCCAGCTGAGGATCAAAGCTACAGATCCACCCAGCCCAACCATTCCCGTCATTCTTACTAGTCCAGAGAGGGAAATTGAGACATTCAAAGGGTAACTGAGGACTTCAGGAGATTGCATCTCAAGGAGCTCTCCCTTTTCATGAAGAACAGAGTACCTGACTCAGCCATCTCTGTTTTCTGCTGTAAAGATGGGGCAGATCTTCAAGGCCTCCCTCCCTGGGGGCAAGCAATGTCCTGTTCTTAGTGACTGCCCAGAGCAAGGTGCAGGGCACTGTGGGACTGTTTGGTTTCAGAGCTATCTGTATTAAAAGCAATTTGGCATTTATAGTATTACAAATTAGCACAAAAATATAGTCATGGCTGCTGCAGGCAGAAGACAGAACAAAGCCTGGACATGTGAGAAGCCAGAGGGGACATGCTACGGCAACACTGGGACCTTGAACTGGTCCCCAGCCACTTCCACCAGCTGTAAAGCCCCAGTGCCTTTTCAGCCTTGGCAAGCACTCATGAAATGAAGAGGCAACAGGCAGGGCTCAGTCATCAAAGAGGAAGATACAGGTGTCTCCTCCTGCTTGGGACCCTGAGCTCTCCCCAGCAGTTAGCAGTGCAAACAGCAAATGCCTACTGTGAGTGTCAGACCTCTTCCCCCCCCAACCCACCTCTTAAAAGACCCACAATCCTCACCAGACATGAAGGTGTCGTATTTCTTGTGAGAGCTGCTCTGCTTTGTACAAGATGTTGTTTCCAGAGCCGATTTAGATGTTCATGTACCAGCTGAGTGGAGATGTGCATTCCTACATGAGTTTGAAGATTTGTGTCTAAGTGTTCTAAATTATCTTTAACTTGCACAGCACAACCCCCACAGCATTACAGACATCCTTACAGCCAGCAGGTCTCCCACCAACCCCAGTCATCCTGGAAAACCATGCCTCAGCCTTCTCCCAAAACTTTACCAAAGAGATGTCTGTAGCTGCTCCTATCTACTTTAAAGCTTTAATAAAACTAAAGTGGAAAATTTTGTGAGATGGTTCCTATTTCATCATGCTGTCTGGGGAGAACGTAAAATTAATGTCCTAGTTACCAAAAGCAAGCTTAGGTTGAGCTAAGTTACATCTGACTGACAAACAAACATGAACAAAATTTCTTGTGCATCCTCCCAGATAGGCAGCACTCACCAAAGCTGCTAGTTTAGCAACTTGTCATTAAACTGAGCAGTAAGAGGAATGACTGGGTGGGGATGGCTGCTATGAAGGGTCAGTTAGACACAACTCTAGTATCAATCCTCTGGTATGAAAAAATAAAGTCCAAAGCATTGGTCTGCTCTAGAGTGCAGAACCCTGGAGGTGGAACTCAGCTGATTTGGGCTCTTCACCTGTGATAGCTACACTATAGCTCACTGTGCCTTGGCTAGGGTTCCGGTATGCTTTAAGAACTGATTTTCTTATTAAGCTTTTCTTTTATAACTAACTTGCTTCCAACTTTGTAATCAGGCAACTGAACACGTTTTGATGCAAACTAAATATATTATAATTTTAGGCTAGCTCAGTGTTTAACGTGGAACCCCTCCTCTTTTCTGGATGTAGCAAACCTAAATAAATCAGAATTGCTGACATGCCCCTTCTGCAGGTGAGCTAGGAATGATGTGAGTGTCAGGCAGCGCCAGGTAAAGGGAGACTCACAACCCTTAGCAGATGTCACACAACACTTTCTGTCACGGAGCAGACACAGCAGAGCAACAAACTGCTGTAGCAATGTACCCCTTACCAGCACCTCTACTTCTGTGAGACATTACAGTGAGTTCTTCATGATATTGTGAGAGAAAATACTAACAAAAATCTATGCAGGATGCATTAAATAGCCTGAAACCACTTCAAAGACAGAGTATGAAAAGAATTTTTAAGAGGGAGGAATTTAGGGAGTTTTTGGAAGTATTCTGGACAGATGTATTCTTTTAGTTCAACAACCTTTTCACTATTCTTTTTCAACAGCGTGGAAGAAAATATAATACCAGCATTGGAAAAAAATTCCAGAAAATACTGTCAGAAAGTTGGAGTAGCTTTTCATTCTTGCAGGAGAAGGTACCCTGGAATTCAGGTTATTTAAGCTCCAAGTAGTTCAATTAATATGAGAAATAAGACTTTCACTTCTAAATGTGAGTGGCATTCACAATTGGAACTGAGGGGGCTTTAACAGTATCACACTGTTAAAATATAGAAGAGGAGATCTTTCTGCAGTAGAGCAGGGGAGCTGTTACCTGTCCAGAGATATTGCTGGGTATCTTGCCAGTGCTGAAGATCTCTGGTCTGCAGTTACAAAGCAGGTCTCTTCTGCCCTTAAAGCCTCTCTAGTTAAATTAGACCAGGGCCAAATCTTGTTCAGAGTTACACTGAACTTAATCCAGAGCAAATCCGTGGACCTGTTCAATATGCACTAGGTTTACACCAGCATAAGGAACAATATACTTATGAACCCTCATATATAGATTTTGACTTTTTCACAGGAAAACAGACCATACCCAAAACAGTCAGACAGCCTTCTTTTCAGGGAGCTGACTGCTAAGTATTAGTAAGATACTTTCCAGGCTGGGACTCTTGCTCTGTCTTTCTCTGTACTCCTCAGCAGGTTTCCATTCAAATTAGGTTGTTTTCCTCTTGGCCATGGATATTTCTGCAAAGAATGACTTTCGGATGGGATGACATTTCCAAAGTGCTCAGAGGGACAAGTCTGACCGTGCTGTTCTGTGGCTGTGACACTCTATCAGATACTGACCCAGAGGGAAGGTTTTTTGGCTGAAAAATGAGATAGAAACAGATTCTTTTGCCTATGTCACAGCTTCTTGACAGTGAAGATGAAGAAATGGGGTATAGAGGGACACCGAGGAAGAATGACTTCACCACAAAGCTTTTCACCAGCCAAGACTGGCAGTAGATTCACTAAGAAAAAGCCGTTTCCAAATCACACAGCCCTGTTTCCATCCTACAGTGGCAACAAAACTGGCTCCAGGTTCGACAACTCAAAGGACAAGGGACAAGATGGCACAAACAAACCACAGGAGCTGAATCAAGGTCCCACTGGGACCTGACTTTGCTCTCACTTACAAAACTCACATGGCAATGGAATCACATCATTTTAAAGGAAAAATGGAGCACAAATTTAATTTTTTGAGAGATTATATTTCCCTCTTTGTTACAACATTGTGTTTTAAAAGATTATGGTCATGTTATGCCAAGATCAGTTATGAACCTTGATGTTTCCAAAGGCATAATGGAATACTAATCCCAGCATTTTGCCCTTGTATACCCATTGAGTGAACAGCCACTCTCCAAAGCTCTCTGGTTATTACACCATGTCATTGGCATCTCTTTTAAAAAACACTTGAGAAAATAAAATAAAAATCATGTTGTAAGTTTCTTCCCATCAGAAACCTCAGGGATCTTTAACTGCAGAAAGAAAAAAAGCCTTCCCTAGTGCCTGACAGCAAGTTGCATTCTTTGCCGAATGGGAGGTCAAGAGGTGACCTTGGCCCTGCCCAACTTCCTGATCCTCCCCGGCTGCCAGCGCCGTGCCTGGGAGCCCTGGGCCGCTGCGGGCTTCCTCGCAGTGCAGCCAGCACCAAAATGGCCTGACAGGGCTGGAGGGAAAAGGAAGCTGCTTCTATTCCCACAGCCTGTTGTTTGTTTTTAATGGTAAATGGCAGCTCCATCACTGCATCCCACAGGTCCCAGGGAGGGCCGCGGGCTGCGCAGGGACCGCGGACTCGCGAGCTGCACAGGTGCCACCACAGCTGGGGCTCTGCAGGGGTTCAGACAATGCTGCAACAAGCGGCGTGTGCCGGGGAGGGATGAGGCGTCAGCCTCATGAGACTTAACTCAAGACTTTTGCTCTGTACCTGATTTTCTGACCTGCAAATTATACTTCATCCCTAGGATAACAGTATTTCCAGTTACATTTCACTGCAGGGCTGCAGAGAAAGAGTGCCTCTGCTCATAGGTTTGTTGCTGTCTTGAGTTTTCTTTTGGGTCTAAACTGAGAACTACTGCCCGATGGGATACTGCAAGGCCTTCAAGAATGGGAACTCCATCAAAGAAGGAACAGTACCAAAGCACACCCTTTGTATGAGACAAAAATCCAAGCTCTTTTTTCTGTTGCAAACATGCCACAGAGTTGAGGCAGCAGCCGATCAATGCCCTGTCAGTGTTTGTGTTACAGTGACCCTCATGGACATCTCGGTCCTTTGGCAAGAGACTTGCAGCACCACAGAAGAGTCAAGCTCCATCACGAATGTTTTCCTCTGAGCATCCAGGAGCACAGGCAGTTCCTTTTGCTTCCAAAGAAACATCTGTGAGTGTATGCAAGGGAGATATGCAGGAAGCTCAACACCAGATCCAACTTGTCTTTCTCATGTTAATCACTTGTCTGTCATAACACAACAGGTAAATCTCATTGTACAAGCAGGCACTTGGAAGACAAAGGCAGCCACCCGTATGAGGGGCTTAAAATGACTGGCAAGTGCAGAAAATTGTCCTACCTGAAACAATTATGTGCCATTCTGTGAGTGATCTTGGGGTTCCCCTTCTGAAGCATTGCAGATATGCAGCATTTCTTTTGCAAAAACAAATACATTTTGCTAAATAAATTTGTGCTGGCTGTATAATCAATTCTTTGAGATTGAAATGCTTTAATGCTCTTTGGCTTTACAGGGTTAATATTTTTGCATAGGGCAGTAGTAATACTGCTGTCTCATCTGACACACAGCTTCTTGCGAGAACAGTAAGTTCCTCCCAGGTAGCTTCTGAAAATGAAACTTCAGACGAGTTTTGCACCAGCACAGTATGGGGGGGTGGGGTGGGCTGCAGCCTGATTAGTTTTTCCAATTGTCACTTGCTTCCATAAAAAAGGAAGAAATGGTGAATATCATAACATTCCTAGATTATTGCAAGGCTGCCTGTCTCTGCTCCTCTCTGCAAAGCTTTATTTGTCCCAGGTCTGCCGAGCTTTAGCTGATGCCACATGGTAACAAAATGTGCACAGCTGCACCAGCAAGAGAAGTCTGTTTTATGGCAGCATCCACAGTGGCACTTACTGGTGTTAGATAGGTTATACCCATGTCCCACAGTGAAAGTTATGCACTCACTCATGGTTATTGCTGTGTGCTCAATGCTGCTCTATACAGCTATTGTACCCTGAGGATTTAAATTGTCAAGCAAAGAGCCTGCCCTCTATTTTCTTTGCTCTTGTTCTGTGTCTGCTTTACATACTGATGGAGGATTACCCTGGTTTTACCTGCTTGTCAGGCAGCTATTCCACTAAGTACTAACTGTATTGTTCTAAATCTCTCACATTTCTTGACTAAAACTCAATTTACTTTTTTTGTCACAAGAACCACATGTTTGACTGTCCTGGGCTCATTCTCCTTTTCTGGTTTTCCTTGTCTTTTCAAAATGAAAAGCTTGCAGAAAAGCTTCGACTGAGCTAATGGAAGGGGAGATTGTTGTTTTTAAGGCAGATGTGTGTCTAATAGCGTTTTGGCACTGTAGAAGGAAAAAAAAGTATAGTCAAAGCAAAGGCTTCAAAGAAAGTCAGTCTGCTGTCTTTATTCTGCATGCTATACAGCAGTTGCTGTTTTGCAATGGCATGGAACACAATGACCACATATAATCTTTTCTTTCTCTGTACATCTGCTAAACACACACCTCACACCCGACAGCTCTTTCAGTCCCCTTTGCCTAAGTCACAGGATAGGCCCTCGCTGCCCCAACTCTTGGTAAGTGGGGATGAGAAGAGACACAAAGAGCAGTCGAAGTTTCTGGATCATTTGCCATACAAAAGGAATGGTTTGTTGATGGGGAAAGATGACAAGGAGAGACGGAAGCTAGAGACAAGTTCTCAGCCAGGTTGAAGCAGCAGTGGGTGGGCTGCGAAGTCGCAGGGGGATGTGGAGAGGACGGGTGCCTGGCCAGGGCTCAGTGGCACTGAGGGGTTGGAGAGTGGCAGTCACCCAGCCTGTTCCTGTCCTTTGCAGCTGCCACTGCTGGCTTAGGGGTTTTGTGCTAAAGAACTCAGCTCAGCAGGAAGGGGAAAGGGTGGTGTAGAGGCAACTGCCAGGGCAAAGGGAAGATGAATATTTCATTTGTTACGGGGCCTGAAATAGCTCTTAGCAGCCCTACATGCGAGAGTCATGTTGCGAGGTGGGGGGAGAGGTGGGTGCCAATTTGTCAACAAAGCTGCTTCAGAGTTACACCGAAGATTAATGAGTGTCTGCGTGGTCCTTCTAGCAACCAAATCCTGCTCAGGGTAGGTGAGCCTCATGCTCTGGAAGGATAACAGAGCTCAGATGTGTTCACTCAGTCTGGCCTGGCTGGAGAGCATTGTTACCCGCACACTTCCAAGGCAGCAGCCAAGGCCTTGGAGCTCCAAGGTGTCCTGGGGAGTCACTTCTCCACGGACATTAGTTGCAGTTGGCCATTAAGTGCTTTTCAAAATGTCATCCAGAGAGTTAAGAGACAGAGCACAGTCCACTACCAGACGCAGGGCAGAGCCAAGACAAGATTCTGACCTATGGACCTTACAGACACAGCACACTGGGCTCACACAGACACAGCTGTGAGAGGCTACTGCCCACACTTCGATTCATACTGGGGTTTTAATATAAAACATCATTTTTGATGAATCAGTATTGATGTGTGTCCTAATGGAAGGAACAAGCACCAACCTAAAAGATAGAAGTCCTAGATTTTGGCCCTGAACCCTTGTTATTTCCAAATTAGAAAGACAAAGCTGAAACTAACAAGCCAGCCCAGTGCTATCTGACCTCCTTATAAATCCTGACAGCTACCAGTGTCCCAGCCCAGCCTTCACAGGCACTCATTTGCTCCCCTGTCCCACCCAATGTACCCAGCTCCTCACTGTTCCAGGTGCAGCCCAGCCCTGACAGTCTACCTTGAGCTTTGGCCAGCAGCATAAAAGTCTGGTTGTGCTCCTGCACAGGCTGGAACTGGCTCAGATTATCGGAACAGCTCTAACTCTAAAGTGCATGACGTGTTATCACCCAGGGATACAGATGGGACAGTTCACTGAGTGCATTTAATAAGCTTAGCTAAAACCAGATTGGTTTTAGGACATTTTAAACTGATTAAGCTGGGCCATGTGACATGGCTATGGCTTCAGGTAGAGATGAGACCTGAAATGATTATTTTGCCTCTTAACTCTAACAAGGAACCAAAATTTCCAAGTCTTGCTGCTGATGCTAAAGCAATTATTACTGGAGTAAATCTGGAATAAACCCGGAAATGCTTTAAAAGCAACAACTTATTCTTCAAGGGAAATACTCCTATTGGGGTTCAAATTCGAGGTGGCATTCAGACTTGAAGCTAGATTTCCCAGTCACAGCTTGAGCTGTGTGGGATTAGTAGAGCTGAAGTCAGTCAGAGGAAAGGCAAGAAACACTGCTCGGGTGCAGGGCATCTTTCTACCTCAGGAAAAGGGACACAGGCAGGGCCTCTTTCAGGAATATTTCAGGAATTCAAAGTAGACACAAATAGTTTTATGACATGATTCTAGGAGAGTTTTTAAACCCCCTGCTTCCTCCTGTAATACAACAGACTTCTGAAACACTGAAACTCTTCTTAGTTCAGTCACTGCAGTTTGGGCAAGAGATAATAGACTGTGTTCTTGGACATGTCTCAGCACCGAGTGAAGGGTGTTCTTTGAGATACCTTGTTCTAACCCACACCTCAAGATTTGCCCCTTCCCCACACTGGATACTAACCTGGGAGAGTGTAACTTTCCCCTGAAAGCACCTTTCTCTTCAACACCAGCCAGTGCTGAAGATAGGGGTCAAAGCATGCTCATTCAGCAAACTAGAACGCTGCAAACAGCATCCCACCCCCAGCAGAAACACCAAAATCATTATCTTTTAAGGAACAGCCAGCCCTCAGGCTGCAAAGAGGAGGGGGTGAGGGACCCACAACCCTGCACAGCTCCCACTGCAAATTTACTGGCCTCCTGTCTCGTTTTAACAGAGTGAGGTTGGGGGAGAGAAATACCACACATAAATTCGCACAATCAGTCATAGAAGGGGGAGAAAAAAAAAATTCACAGTCGTCTCCAAGATTTACGAGCCCCCCTGAGCTATAGCACAGAAAAAAACAAAGACACACACACATACACACAAGGAGGGAAGGGAAACGTGATCCCACTTGCAGCTTTATTCCTTTATCATGTTCCCTGACAGCAACCTGGGCCCAGGCTGTACAAAGAGGAAGCACACAGAAGGTGTGGCTGGGAACGGCAGAGCAACAGCCCTGGACTAGTAATGTCCATGTTATAAAAGCTTGGCACTGTTCCTTCCGGATGATCTTGAAGCACCACAGAAATCCTCCAGTGCCCCTCTGACCTCATTTAAACTGGAATAAACTGAGTCCTGACATCCCAGTCAATAGAGCCACTGCAAACTCACCTGGCATAAGCTGGGACTGAAGTACGTCCCATCATTGCTTACATTGCTGGGATGTGCCCATTTGGACAAATGCTATCTGCACTGCCTACTTCACTTACAGTTCTTCCACAATTTTTAGAAAAGCTATGCTTTAACAAGGAAGAGATCTGTGGATCCAGATCCTCAAGCGTGTCCTCCTATTTTGGACAAGATGGCACACGTAGAATTTAGACCCCTTTAAACTCTCAGTTTGGGCATTGAAAAATTAATGCACTAAACAGTACCATTTTTTACAAAAAAAAACTTTGATTGTGGAACCTCCTCTCTCTCACTCACAGAGAGACAGTAAATGGTACATCAGCAAATGATACACTTAAAACAATCTAAATCAAGTGAACATGACAAGAGCTTATCATCAATGATCAATCACACTGCTTGTTGCTACATTTCACCCAGCTCCTTACAATATTATATCATCCACGTAGGCTGTGCAGTGACAGGAACATTCCCCTCTTACATGTGTGTACAGCACCTAACGCACACTTCCAGACCCAGTCCTGGGCTCTGACCACTCAGGAATGCTGGCTGCTCACCTGCTGGTAGAAGTTAAGAGAGGACCTCTTTGTGTAAGTTAATAAATTCAACTAAGATTTCCATGGCCTGGTCATTGTCCCTGAAATCTCCTAACTAAAGTGTTCCCACCCTTTTGCACCCCTCTGTTGCTGCTTTCTAACTAGGTGCAAAACCATAGATTTGAAAATTCTAAACATCAGTAAAGCTCAAAATAAACTCAGAATCAGACCTCAGTAGCCTATTTTAAAAGCTTCTTCTTAAAAGTTTAGCTCTAACAACCTCCAGCTGAGGAGTGGTTCACCAAAGCAATATAAGCAGAGGCATGGTGCAAAGAAGAAGCCCAAAAGCACTGTTTAGTTTTCTCACCACTAGTCCTGACTCCAGCACAGAACCAGTGACTGGTTTACATCTATTTCCCCATTAGCTGACACAAGCAGTTTAATCTGCAACCTGCCCTACCACATAGACTTAAAAGCCAGTGATTCCTTCCCTTTTCAGTCACATCATATGACCATGGCCAAAAAATATGTTTGAACAGCTCTCCCACCTCAGGCCACTTTGAGAGATTATTTGGGCACGTTCCAGTTCAGATGCTTTTTCTGAAGTCAGTCTGTGATTTCTACTGTAGTAGTTCTGCTACAGCCTGAGATAAGTCATAGAGTCTGCAGACACTGATGCTCAGTCCTTAGAAGTCCTTAGAACACCTGTAGAAGGGGAATGACAGATGCAGGTGAGAGAAGCACCTGGGCCCACACACCTGGGACCCATGTCCCAGGTATGCCACCAGCTGACAGCCACTCCATGCCAAGTTTTTCAAAATAACATAACTTGGGAGCATGAGCTATCTTTGTAAAAGTCACTGATGAATTTTGAGCTCTAAGACCCACTGCCTTTCCTAAAAGCCTTGGCTCCTAAAAGCCCTAGTAGGGCAGATGGGTGCAGACTAGCACCAGCAGCATCAAGTAACAAACAACCTGACTGCATTTGGAAACAAGAGTTTCAGCAGCCCTGGAGCTGGTCCTTAATGACCAATGCTAAAGCCCAGAAATTAAAATGATCCTTTTCTATACTGCCAAATACATGTTAAATTTATGTTCTATCTTTATTATAAGAAAGCTGTAGTGCATGAGGTGTTTGGGATTCATTGCTGCATGGCTGAGGGGCAGGAGGCTGTGTCAGGCAGGGAAAGAGCCAGAGACGTGCAGGTCAGCTTCCTTTGAGAAATGGATCCGAGTATGAGCGTGTGGGAGCTGTGCACCAGCCCGTGGGATGGTTTTGCTTGGTTTGTAACAGATACTGCCTCAAACAGGATTTCTTCAAGGGGACAAAGCAGGCTGGAGGAGGACTAACACAGTGCTCCAGTGGCTGTGGGATGATGTATTTGTGCCTTACCATCACACCTGTTAAGAGCTCAAATGCACTTTGGAAAAAAAGTCCAAACCTCACTCCAACTAGATCTCATGCAATCCAAATCCTCCACTCTCCCACCTCCCAGAGCTTTTGTGCTGCACTTTCAGTGCAATTACATGCTAAATATCTGTCTGTCAATATGCTGGATCCCCTCAATTTGTATGACACGCTTTAACGCAGGCCTAGCCAAGCCTAATGGAATGACAGCTATGCCCTCCAACCATAGACCAAGTGCTGCTGGGAGAGCTTGCCTGGCTCCTGAGGAGCAGGGGAGGGGGAGGACAGAGGAAAACCAAATGCCACCAATTAGCTGCCACAGTCGGACCCCTGGCTCAAAGAGAAGAGATTGCCACCTTCTCTGTTTTTGGCTCTGGATGAAAAACCAGCAAGGGAATGCCATGCTGTGTGTGTTCCCTGGCCTCAGACGGACACACAGCCTCTGTCACGGGTGGTTTGCCAGCAGGTGTAAACATGGGGAGCTTGTACTGAACTTTACTGGGCAACGCTGGTTTACAGCAGCTGAGGGTTAGATCCCTCTGTCTTTGCACTGATCCCATATCACGGGTGTTTTAGTCATGCACACCAGGAAAGAGTCAAACTGGGAAAAAAAAATTCTTTTTGAAAGAAATCCTTAAACTCCCAGGCTAATCTTCCATAATATCGATGAATCTCAGCAAGCTTGTTTTTGTCTTCATGTCCAAAACAGCTGGAAAGGTCCTTAGAAATTACCAAATCCATCACCCTCTGGTAGGAAACGAGAAAAAAGGGCCAAGGAGAACTGCTTAACAACCAGAGAGAATTCTATTTGTTCAAAACCTGGTACAAGGGGAGGGGGAAGATAAAATGTATCCCAACTGCACATTGTCAGGAGGGGAACGAAAACCAACTAGAGGGACACGGCACTAAAAATAATGATTTTTCAGCCAGCAGCCAGACAGGCGTCTAATCCCATCTGAATAGAGACATCATTGGAATAGCACCCGTCAGGGTGACTGCTGATGCTGATTCCAGCTGGACAGGTCTCATACAGCCCAATAAACATACCTCAATCCTGTGTTTCTGTTAAACCTTTTCTTTTATTCTTTTTAACTGCTTTCTTCCCTCAAACCTTATTGTCTCTATTGTAACCTAAGAGGGTTTTTTAAAAGCTGTAATGAAAAAAGTTAAATGCAATCCATATATTATTAACTCTGGCATTTCAAGGGACTTACTGGCATTTGGTTGTAAATGTGTTTGTAGCTGGGCTGTGGGACTGTTCCTTTATGTGGTGGTTGACAACTCCATGGTGCAACATCTCTTTTTTACAGATAAAAACTGTTGACATTTTCCTTTTCAATATCAGAAGTGTTTAATAAACACCTCCATGTAACAAATACCAATTCCTTTGCCTGGAATAACAGCTCGGGACAGAGATTCAGCTATTCTGAATTTCCTACTAAGTAGGGAAAGTTTGTTTGTTTCAAATCAGTGCAAGAATTTCCTAACTTATATTTATGGAAGAGAAAACAATAAATCAAATGAATGCAAGCCAATTCTTGCCTCTGGTAGGAGCTGTCAACTTGAGTTCCCAGCCTTCCTCTTAGTTTTGCTGCTTCTTGCGGGAGCCATTAAACCTCCCTGAACCAAAGGCTATAGAATGGATGCATACTGGATAAATCATGGATACAATACTTTAGCTGTGGAATTCCTGCTCTGCAATGGCTCTGCAAGCAAGACAAACACTGTGAGTTGGTGGTGCTAGAGCCCTCTAGCTCGTTGCTGAAGGCAGCAACGAGCAACATGCAGCTGGACTTGCACTGGGCACATTCCTCTGTGATGCCAGGCCCGGCCAGCCTGCAAGGGGAGCTCCTTGTTTCAAGATTCTAATGTCCTGTCAAGCAGCTGATGTGGTTTACTGCACATTTTAGCAATGACTACAACACGAATGTGCAAATCAGCATCCCAAACGAAATATGGCAGGGCACCAGCTCAGTCCTCCTGCTCTCATAATCATTTTTATAGCCTTGAAACAGAGAGGTCCTGCTGGCTAATCACCACAGAACACCAAGGATGCTCTGCTTTCTGATTTAGTGGTCTTTTTCTTGCCTTTTGTTAGTGTTTAACTATGTCTATAAAGAAGTATAAGCAAAACCCCCCTACTTTGCTTGATGATGACAAGAACTCCAGAAGGCCATCCCAAGGAAACAGCAGCACCTGCGAACTACCACTGCTGCACCTTTTGTGTCTTCTTCATTCACCCTCTAGAGCTGATTGCCAGATTCTGTTTGTAATTCATTATTCCTCCCCTATGTGGACCTTTGTTGTCATGTTAATTCTGGAACTACAAACCACATGAGAGAAAGAACAGAGGTTATGGGTGAGGGTTTAATTCTCCTGTTCAATGCATATTGACACTTGAGCAATCTTTCACCTACCTCAAAGGATAGCTAATAAAGACAATCCAGACTAAAATGCCCCAAAATTAAAGCACTCAAAAAATCAAACTTGAACATGGTTCAAAAGTGCCCAGTAGACTGCTTTTTATGGAGGGCTGAAATGAAATTCTATTTCCAGGTTTTCCCTGGAGCATTCCAAATCTGGACCCGTGGCACCATTATTGCGTTTTAAGTACATTTACTGAAATATAGAAAGCACCTTTGCTCTTTATGAGTTCAAACACACTCTAGACTAAATGACTTAGAATGAATACCTGAAGTAATGTCAGCAGAGCCAGATGTTTAGCATTTGTAGAAGTTAGTACAAAACAGCTCAGTCTGTACTTTCCAAATGCTCAGAAGCAAGATACCCCAAAATATTTCCAAACATGTCAAAATCAGAAGTTCTTCATATGGGCTTTGTGGAGAGATTTTCATTTTAAAGTCAGCCTTATGGTTTTTTTTTTTTTCCTAGGCCTGAGTAATGATGCAAATCTGATGAGAATTAAGACAGTAAAGGAGCCTACAAAATCCTTTGGCTACACAGCAACAGAGAGGGGGTCTCCAGAGAAGGAAATTTCATCCGTCTGCTTCGCTGACAGGAGAAGGCTCAGTGTGATAAAAGAGATCCTGCCACTTGCTCTGAGAAACCCCAGCAAAACTCTGCACTGATACATCTCCTCTGACACCTGCTCCAGATGATCCTTCGCAATTTGACAGGGCTGGAGTGCTGAGGGCTAAAGAGGAGGTGGGCCAGGTCCTGAGAACAAGCGTAACATTTCATGTGTCTGATATGGCTCTTGGCTTTTGCAAAGGCTGAAAATGAAAAAAATAAAATATTTGGGCACTCATTCTATCATGTTGCCAAGGCTACGCAACCTATTCTCTGATGTTTATCTCCTACTTGAAGTTCATTTCGCAGTACAATATTGCTAGACACTTTTTTATTTTGCCTTTTTAACATTTTATCTTACAAATCAACCCTTTCAGCTCCCTATTCCTTATTCTCCTTGAACTTGTATCTGTGCAGGAGAGCACTGCATTGTTTATCCCTCTCTAGTTCTCTGGGGACGTCACTGAAATCCTCACCTTGAGAACACGAAAACATTAACTGCCCCTGGCTCTAGTGCACTGCCAAAAAGCCTTGGAGGTTGCAGGAGACCTGAGGCAGCGTTCCAGATGTGTAACACATCTTTCTCAATTTACATGAAACATATTCACTTGCAAATACTGGCAACACACAGACTCCTGATAATCTACATGCCATGCATCTCAGAACACATACACTTGCCATAGCATGACAACATCAGCTAACGTAGCTTCTAGTAAGTCTTAGAGAAGAGCTTTCCCTCACAAGGCTGGCTTTGTAGCTGTGTCTCCAGAGCTTTTCCGTGCACATTATTGTTTGAGGCTATGATTTATCTCAGTTATTGACTGGGAGGAGAACAATGTATGGTCTGAACTTCACAGAATTTCTCAATTCCATGTACTGGCACTGCTTTTCTTTCTGGAGTGAAAGAGTGTTTAGTCTATTTAGCCTTTGTAATTCATGAAAAAGTAAATAAACAGGCACTGGCTGTGTTGTTCTTTCCTCCCCTTATAAATACATCATCCTGATATGTGTTACCTGCTGCAAAACCCAGCCAATTTGCTCTTTCCTTTACAGATAAGATGAAGCATCTTTTTCCAGTGATGAATAACTGAGCCAGACCACATTACCTGCAGTCAGGTTGCAGGTGCCCACCAGCTGCACATCTCCAGCCCTCCTTCCCCTGCTGCTGTGGTCTGTCTTTCCGTGAACTGCTCCCAGGGACTGCACAGAAACCGGGGCGGGGGGAGGCTGTATGCACTGTGCCACTCATAGAAAGCATAAGCCTTGCACAGCAGTGGCTCCTTTGTGCCTCTATTCCTGAAGGAGGAGTCTGTGTTTGGCCTCTAAATGCATGGGCACAGCTTTATCCCCCAGCAGTGGTGTGAAATTTCCCCATGTTATATTTCAATTCTCAAAAAGTGGTGCTATCACAGCAACAAAATATGCTGCTGTCCTTTCATTCCCTTTCAGTCCATCTGTGTTTACAGTCCATTCTGTAACCACTGAACTTGAGTTTCCTCTGGTAAAAAATTAGTAAGAACAAAAATCAGGAAGGATTACACACCAGGAACAAACTAGTTTAAAAACCCACTCGGATGGCATTTCTTAAACTGTGCCAGATGGAAGACTTTCAGCTAAGAGAAAAACTTGGAAAAGTCCCATGTCTTCTGGCTGAACTATGAGCTACTAAGTTCCATTGCACCAACACGAAAGGCAATAAGAGGCAGTTCATAAATTACACCCTGCTGCTGCCATCATGAGTTACCAATTTGTAATTTTGTAGAGATTACACCAAAGCCATGGGCAATATCAACCTGTCCTGAGCTCTCAAAAGCTCCAAAGCTCTATAATTGTCTGAGTTTTCTGCTCTTCCTGACCTTGCAGCAGGGTTTGTTGTTCCTCAGACCATGCTAACAACAGACAGAATATTTTTTTTAATGTCCTGTGCATTGAATTAAGAGAGGACAGTCTCATTCCTAGTGGCACAGGTAAAGCTATAGTGCATGTCCCCTCTCAAGGAAGCACAGTCCAGAGCAACACCAGCCACACTCTGAAATCCAGAGCTACCCTGTGCACAGAGCAATGTGGGGTTTATGAGCTCACACATCATAAGACACATCAATCCGCATGATTGCAAAATGGATTTTCACCTATTTTGTAAAGTGAATCAAAAAAGCAGAAGTTTTTAACACTTTAATTAAGTTTGATCCAATCCCAATTTTTTTTGAGTAGTTGGTGACTTGCCAAATAAGCAAACATGGAACAGCTCCACAAACACAGAGCAGTTCACTGGAATTCAGAGGGAGCTTGGAGAAACTGCAAAACTCAAAGGTATACAAGGCACAGCCCATCCATTCCTCCCTCTTTAGGTGGCATAGAGCACTCCCATACTGAATTTTCTTTACAAAGGAAAGGAGAGAAGGGAGAGAGCTGGTGTCAGGTGAGGATTTCAGGGTCTGGCTCATCAAATTCCAGGAAAATGACCACCCTCGTAACCCAAAACAGCTGCTGTGTTGATAGTAAACATAAATGATAACTGGGTGGCCTTTGAAGCTGCCATGTCCAGTCCTGGTAATTATGGACAAGTGGATACAGCAGTGATGATCCAGAGCATTTGTTTAATGTTCAGACATAATTAAGGCCATTATCAAATTTCTGCCCCTTCAGCAAAAAGGGGGAATAGGGTCAATCGTCTGATACCACAGGCAGAAAAGCAAGGGAGGGGTTTCTTCCCAGAGTAACTCACACTGGATAAAATTCCTGAGTACCACCTGGCGCAGCGGACGCCTTCACTCGGACGGAGGCAGGTGATGATGGAAGGCCCCTTGGGCACACCAGCCAAATGGATTCAACACCAGGGCCTCCCACAGAGTTGTCCCAGCCCTTGTCCCTTGGGTCCAGGAGACAGGGTAGTTCAAACACCAAATGCATGTCTTGGAATGTCACTTCTTGAGTGAGGGGAGGGGGCAGTGGCAGCATTACTAATTGCAAGGAAGTATTGCTTGTGTGCACTGGGAAGCATTACCCCCCCAGTGCCACCCCCATCCTGACCCATGGTGACTGGTTTGTGAAGGATGCTCTCCTTTCCCAAACACTCCAGCTTTATGGCAGAGGGAAATACCTAGTTTGCAAAGGGTTATTCCAAACACCAGAGCTGATGAAAAGGTAACTACACAAGGCCTTCATGGTGGGAAACTGAAATGACCCATAGTGAGAATTATCAAACAAAATCTAACCACGTATGACAGTGAGAAAGGCTGGAGGGATGGGAATGAATTTTACCTTTTCAAAGTTGGTGACCTAGTGCTAGGATCCATGTAGCATGTTTATTCCCTAAATAAAACAATATGATTGTAGTGCATCTAAAAAGTCTCCAGAAGCTGGCAGGAGCTGAAAATGCCCAAACTCAAAACCACACTTCAGCCACACTTCAGTGAGATGAAAAGCACCATCCACAGATACCTTTTTTATCATGCCCTCACAGGATTTGCTTTCTTTCCCTCCTCGGAGGGAGAAGACTACAGATTGGAAAGTGGACTGAGATGTCAAAATGTGGCCTGGAGGCCTTGGAGCAACCCCTGCAGAGCTGCCCTGCACAAACAGAACTTGTTGCTGAGCAGTGTAGGTGTGGATCATCATCTATCTCCTCACTTGCAGGAATCCCTGGCACAGACTCATACTGCCAGCAGCACCTCTTGCTCCATCCGAGGGGATGTGGCTCCAGTAGGCCAGAGGGGCTGGAGGGATGGGGCTGCTGCTCTCTCGGGAGCTGCTCCCTAAGGTCAGGGCTGGGGCACAGTGCTGGAGCAGCACTGGGAATGCTTAGAGCTCTCTGCTCAGAGGATAAACAGAGAGCTGAAATCTCTGGGGTTGTTAATCTGTCACCTTTCCACAGCACTGAATTAATTTTTTTAATGTGTTTTTAAAAGGAAAGTAAATAAAAAGAAAAAATAGAAGACATGATAAATGAGTCCCTTTCTATTCCCTTCATCACTGGGCAATACCACCCAGATATCTGTCAGGGACAAAATATTAAAAGGTTTCCCTGCCTTGCCATCCCCAAGAACCATTTGGTTTCACAGAAGCTCTAAAAATCTGTGTATCCCAGATCTCCTTTCCCTGCTGCTAGAGAAGCTGCAATGAAGTGGCCCTGCTTTTTCCAATTTGTGAAACTCTGGACTGCATAAACAGTGCTGCTCAACTGCAAACCTGATTTAACACCATTCTAAGCTATTCCAAAAAGATCCGGAGTTTCCATTGTGCTGCCTGGATTTTCCTACTAAGAAGCTGGAAGAACACATCACATAACCTGAATCTATCCTGTGCAAAGCTTGCAGCTGTTAAAACAGCAAACAGTTTCCCAGAGCATGTCTATCTTTGGTGCAGAAGGGAGTGTGTGAGGCTGCTGGCCACACTGGCTAGTGAATCGGCCTGGGACTCGCGGGACCCGGCCCAACTCTGACCTGCTGCGTGACCTTGACCCTGTTATGCCACTTCTTTGTGCCTCTGGTCCCTTTGCAGTACTTTATCTGGCCCCCCTGTTCACCCTGTCAGCTCTCTGTGCTGGGTTTGTCTGCTGCAGCCTCGTACAGATGACACAGGCTGGGGCTGATATCCTAATATTAACACTTGCTAGCCAGGTTCTGCACAACTCTTCACCATGGAGCAAGGGATTTCTTTCCACAGCAGTGAAACATAGTAAGAGCTAGTACAGACTCTGCCATCACCCATGAACACAGACCAAATGACACACAACTCCTGACAATTGTTGTCATCTATCTCTAAGAATCACTGCTTCCACCTCTCAGAAGGCCTTCTGAAACCCAGTGCCTCTGCAGCCAGGTACTGTTGGCCTTTTAGATGAGAAGTGCTTTAGGAAGCATATTGCCACAGGGAAAACTTACAGAGTTTCTCTCATTCCATTCATCTTCCTTGAAAATGTAACTGATGTAAAGCAAGCACTTGGCAGCATGTAACAGGAGAGGAATATGCTCCAGAGACTTCTGGAGTGCACGCAGTCCTGGTGACACCAGTGGTCTTGGAACACAGGTCATCTCAGCTGGATTGTCTGCTTTCTTCCTAACACAGCTGCCATTAACGAGGCTGGAGCAAAAGATAAACATCACTTCAGCCCCTGCAAAGTGCACCTTCATGTGTGCACCATCTCTCCAACTGTCAGAGCCAAATGTTTACTTGAGGCTCGAGCCAATTACTGCTGAAGACACACCAACAGGATCTGGTCCAGTGGGAGACATGCAAATGCATGCTGGGGTTCCCGTGAGGGTGAGGAAGCTGCAGACCATGTGCTGCTCCTCTGAACACACCTGTAATTGCTTTTAGCCCAATATTTACCTTCCTGAAGAGAGCAGTGACCAAACACCCATCAGCACCTGGCTGCTGTACAAAGCCCCAGTGGAGCTGCTTCCTCTGTTTTGTGTGAAGGAGGAAGCAGGGGCAGCTAATAATTTCTTCTCTGTAGCTGTGCCACACAAGTAATCAAACAACTCTTGAAAGTTGGGAAGTGTTGGGGCGGTGCGGGGGGGAAGGACCATGTGTTAACCTTACTGATAAGCTTTGCCCAGCCACAGCTCAGCCTGTCTTGAAGGTGGGGTGATGGGCATGTGGGTTTGTTCTTAGCAGTTCACCTGCTGCTGGCTTTCAGCACTTTTTATTCCGTTGTTTTGTTTACCTTACAGGCCTATTGTCATCACCTCCGTGCTGCCAGGGCGGGCCTCAGGTGCGAGCGGTCCACGGGCACTCGAGGCGCAGCCACCACAGGATCGACGGCCACGCCGGGAGGGGCTCCCTGCTGCCGCTGCTTGTGAAAATTGCTTCCTTTGCTGACAGTGATAACACCAGGCAAACAAACGCTGTGCGGACTATTGAGCTTGTCTTTCTCCTCGGGACTTGAATTGCGTGGAGCATTCAAAGCAGTATAAATAGACCTAATATCCAGTAATGAAGCTGGAGCAGACACGAGCAGGTCTGAGTACCACTTGATGACAGGTCCTGTTGTGGGATTATTGGATGAATGGAGGTGCTAAGCATGGTCATTGTTTTCAAGATAGAAAAAGACTGCTTCCCATCTTTTGAGCTCCCATTTTCAGATGTAAAAATCCTGCCCAATAAAGCCCAATATATTTGCATGGGATTTTTGGACCAGTGTCCCAATTACACACACAACACAGGCTCCACGCCCAGGGAAAAGCATCCTGCCTAACTTAATTTTGTAAATTTTCTGCAGATTGGGTGTGGGTGTGGGTGTAATTAGAAAAAACCAGTGGATGTGCCAGATTGTTACAAAAGCACCCAAGAGGGTAAAAAAACCCCATTCAAGGGGCCTAAAGAACATTGGGATTGTGTCCTTAAGAAGGCTTTCACTAAAATACAGAGCACCATCTTTCAGTGTTAATGAATCACCTGCTTCCCTTGAATTTACTCCCAGTGTACTGGCAGAGCACAGCCACAGCCCCCTGTTATTTATTGTGCTAGACAAAATAAGCCAAATTTTGTATATAAAATCCACAAACAGTACATTTTCCTGATCATTTTAGGAGGTCTTCTCAGTACCTCCTCCAGTATCAATCTACCTCTTCTGTGTATGGGTCAACCAATACTGAACACAGCATTAAAGATGGGATTTCCCAGATCTCCTAGGTGGTGTTGACACAGAGACAGTGCACCACCAAGCACAGGCATTCAGCACTGCAGTCATAACCAGTATCCTTAATGGTACCTCCACCACCACTTGAGCTCTTCTCCCCCCTGTCCCAGGCACTTTCCCCGTTCTGCTCACACAGCACAAGGGTGGCTGGTTCTCAGGCCTCCTGCTCAGAATCCTGCAGCAGCCTAGTCCACAGCTGCTCAGCTACTCAGCGATAGCGGTGTGCAGCTGCCGAGCCTCAGAGCCAGCCTCCGAGAGCCCTGACATGGATTTTAGTGGGATTTACTGCACTGAAATGCAGAAAATCTTGTTGCCTTTAGGATTAGCCCCTTCATTTGCACATACAGTAGTGTATGCTGTCTGGGTCTGCTTCCTTGCACATGGTGCTCAGTCCTTCAGTTACCACCAAAAGAACTTCTGCTCATAGGACACCCACAATTTTAATTCCGTCTATCAGCAGTCATTGCATCTGGGTGGCTTCCAAATGTTACTGGAACAAGGACCATCAGGAATTTTATCACAGTCAACCTAACTTGGATTAATTTGTACTGATTATGAATGATCCCAGGCCGTCAAATACAGATTAGTGTTACTGCAATACAGGATTTTTACAGTGCTCTTGGAACTAAAATGTAGTTATTTAATTAGCAATGTTCTAAGTTTCCATTACAAATGGTAAATAACAAAGCTGGAGCAAGGTGGGCTGAGGAAAGGCTGCCTGGGCAGGAGCAGTGCAGCCCTCAGCCTTGGCCCCCAGAGCCTGCTCAGGGAGCACAGCTGCACAGCAGGGTAGCATCCCGCAAGAATAACAGATAAACACGCTCACTTCACAAGCCACTGGGCACTATATTTCTTCTGATGAGAACCATCCATTATTCTTCCATCCTCCTCTCTGTGTCACATTAGTGAGAGGTTTTACAAAACAAGTCAGGGGACAGCTTTATTTACTCCCAGCCACACTGCTTGGCACCCAGGTCCATCGGTATTGGTTACACATGACCTCGGGTCTTCCATTATGGGCTAATGTCTGCAGCCCTCTGACCTCCGGAAGTGCTTGAGGAAGAGCTGCAGTAAATCAGAGCAGCACTTAGTCGTGGAAGAAGAAAGTCTCTCCTTATCAATCTGCCAGCGGGAGGGGAAGGACTCTGGCTGGGCTGCCGGAGGGTGCTGGGCTCTCGGCTGCTCGGAAAACTCTGCAGATGGAAGCAGCTCTTGCATTGCACGTTGCCACCACGGACTGTAAAAGCGAGGGGGTGAGCCTGGCTGCGTTCCTCCCTCAGCCTGGGCTGGCAGGGGGAATCCCAGCCACTCACTTCACGGGACAGGTCCTGTCTATGAAGGCCTCTGCTTGGCATGGACAGACTCTTCTACTGCTTTCCCATCCCAGAAGGATGCCTGGTCTCACACACTGACTCCACGGTGAAGCGAGGGCCAACCCAACCCTAACCCTAATCCTGCACTAAGGTCTATAATCAATCCCTACCACTCAGCTTCTTACCAGAGGACACGAGCAGTCTGTGCAGTCTCAGCAAATTCATCATCAGGGAGTTAGCCCAATGATGCTATTAAACACCCTGTGTGCCAGAGCATGAGAACGTACAGGTGGAAGCAATAATGTCACCACAAAACACCACACTTGCAAATCATCATCAGTACAAGCAGTTCTTCCCGTAGAGGGTGGAAACAAGCAAATTTGCCACATCCTCTGTGCCGACAGGTGGAGTCCCTGAAGGACATAGAGCAGGGAGAGCATTATGGAACAAAGCTCCCGTCTCTGCTGATCCTGCAATCAGCAGGGGATTTCAAAACTAGTAACAAGTAGCTCTCAGAGGCCTAAAGAACATTGGGATGGGACCAGGTACTTCTCTGTTCCGGATGAGCCTTGAAGGGGAGAGGATGAAGATCTGCCAATGGAATGCGTAACTTATCCCTAACAATCAAGGCAAGAGGACCTTGAAGAAAAAAAAATCAAGGTGGCAATATCACCTTCCCTCGCCATTTATCTCCTACATAGTTCTGGTCTTCGTCTCTTCCTCAGAGTGCCTGACTCAGTCAGGTCACAGGAGCGCCCTATCCCAAAGACAATCCTATACCCCATACAGAAATATATTTCTTTTTTTTCTTAATTCTGCTGTCCTAGAAACAATTGAAAAAGCAGCTGATCAGGTTGCTCAGGTCTGGAGAAGGCTTGAAGATCCAACATCCCATCTCCATCCTTCACCCCTAGAGCAAGAATACTACCCAACACAAAAAGCAAGGGAAGAAAAGGGAACAGAAGAATTTTTAATGTAATCAAATGTGTCATGTGCCTAAAAAGTATTCTGCTGTGTCATATACATGTATACATAGATCACTTTGTATGTGTTTTTTCCTTCTTGCCTGCCTCCAGAACAAACACTGCAATTTTACTCTCCCATAACTGTTTCTTGGCTCCTTCCACACATTCCAGTACAGCAGCATCACAGATTCACTACAGGAAGGAGTTACTCCCTCAGCTGATGCAGCTCACTGCCAGACCAGCATTATGCTCTTTGTATGAGGACTGGTTCTTTGGGGAAAGACAGGGTGTAATATCCAGCAAAAGGAAAGGCTCTGCCCTTCAGGATATAGGAAATACTACCAGAAAGAATACTTTTTTTTCTGGCAGAGCTTAAGATTCATACAAGATTCTCCAAGGGTGGAGAATCACCTCCTAATGACCACTCATTAGGTCACCTGGAAAGGTTTTTTGTGGTTTATGTGCTCTGGGGTTTTTGTATTCTATTGCAAAAGGAAGTTTATAGTGGGGAGGTTTCGCTCAGCTACAGTTAGAGACAGGCCCAGACCAAAACCTCCTAATTACAGAATCCCAGATCTTGGAAATGCCCACACATGTATTCACATTTCACAGTTCAGACCCAACTTTCCACTACATAAGGACCAGTAATTGGGGTTTTTTAACACGTAAACATTAAAACCAACCAGCCACACAAACAGAGAAACTGCAAAAGGAGCAGTAAGTTTCCATATAAACCACGCAGAAAATATTTTTTTAAAGAATCAGCAGCATCCACTGGGATCCTGGGAGCCTGGATTCCTGAAGACAGCAAATGTGACACCCCTTTTCTCCTCACCTCTGTAACTATTTGCTTGCTGTTTACTTGGTGTTTCAGAAGTACTAAGCCACAAGATCCTGTCCTGTCAATTCTGTCACTCTTCATGTGACAACTGTCCCTCTTCCACATGATGATAACAACTTTGAAATTCACTTGGCATTTCAGCTCCCTTCCTGCTTCTCTCAACAGCTACACAAATGATGTCAACACATACAGAACAATAGCGTATCATGAGCTGATAAGCACAAAGTGCACAGGAGCCTGTTTCCACAGGGTGATCCCCAAAAAGAGACTTGCATGCATTAAAAAATGTATAGAATCACTATTTCTCATGGAAATACGGGAGCCAGAATTTATTGCTATGTTCATGTTGAAGGTCCCAGGTGTTGTTAAGCTCTGATGCAGATGGATCTTGCAAAACAGAAAGCTAAGCTAGGTAGACTCGAGCTGTCTCAAAGAGAAAACTGAGCTGTCCCACATGTGTGTCTCAGTCGTCACAGTCACCAGGGTTTTTACCTTCTGCTATGCGTGGAGGAAGGAGCAGGACCACAGTCCAGCTCCCCACATCAAATACACATTATGTGACATTTACACGACAAGCCAGAGTTTGGCAAAGGCATACACCACCAAATTAATGTGTAATGATAGTTTATCACAGTCCTATAAAGACCTTCCCTACAAATCTATCCTAGGATAAAACCCAACATATGGTGCTCTTCAGAGGTTTCTTGCTTTGTAATTACCTCATCTTTTTCAGTGCAAAAGTTGATTCAAATATTTCTCAAAAAACAAACAAACAAACAAACAACAAAACAATAGCAAAATAAGGCACAAATACAAACCCAATGCTGTTTTTTGTGGTGCAGACATTTAATGCCAGTTTCATATTATGGCAGCTCAAAATCCTGTGACTGCCCCCTAAGACACTATCTGAAATAAAATAAAAATTGTGACAAGTCTGTAGCCAAAGAAAACTATCACCAAGGCAATAAACTCCTGACACACTATCTTTGGCAGTGGAGATATCCTTGCCTTTCACTGTTTCAGCCTATTCCCAGAGTGCTTTTTTAGAGCATTTTTTTTTAAATCAGGATCATTCAATGACCAGATTTATAGTACAAGTGGAAAAACCATGCCAAGGGTCCCTTTGGTCCTGCTCCATAAGCACTGCTTAAAGCCCACTCCCTCGCCTTATTTTTTAACTTTTATATTTTTAAACAAGCAGTTTTCTGTCATGAACACACCTATCTATCAGCCATTAACAGCAAATGGTGGAGAGTTAACACGGGCACTTCAAACAGCAGGGCCACCTCAGCTTGTGCTTCAATTTTACAAGTCTCTAAAATAGGAATAAATGCAACTCAAGTGTGCAAGGAAGCTTTTATATAAATATGGATAGACTGAATTTGAGAGCTTTGAAAACCTGATAGTGCCAGTGAAATCCTGCTACTATGAAGACAACCAGACTTTGCTCCCTTCCATATTAAATAATTTTGAAACCTGTTTGCTGACTGTTTTTATAGTTACTGTAAAGTGAGAGAACTTCCAAATTCACACTTCCCCAAGTATTTTTTACCACAGAGGATCTTACTGCAATTAGTCTGGTTTGTAATGGAAAACAGATGAAAGGAGAAATTAAATCAAAACCTTGCCTCATATCTAAGGTGTTTTCATGCCATGCATCCCAAGAAGTTTTCCCAAAACCAACAACATTAAATTAAAAGCTCAAATATTTCTACCAGACCCAACAAATGCAGATTAAGCTGAAATTTAAATGGAAAGTGAAAAGATTTTTCCTTCTCCTTACCTGCCAAGTCTTCAAAGTTCAGGTCGCTGTGTTTCTCTTTCAACACTTAGCAGCAGAAACACCTAGGGTTGAGTGGAGAGATTTCCTCCTCACACTGGCATTATTCATTATTTCTGAAGCGTCGACAAATGTCTTCAACACTACACAACACACACAAACAGAGAGTCCCTGCCCCAACGAATTTACAGTCTGAGGCTGTTATCTCTGTTCTGTTTTGGTATATCACTACAAATTTCAACAGGGTACCAAACGAGCCCAATCCACCTTCCACCAGCAGTTTTCCACTGCTTTTAATAGGAGCTGGAACAGCCCCAGTCAGACTAAGTTATAGAATTAGCTATTGCAGGAGAGAGCAGAGTTCTTGGCATGTCTGCAAACAGCAAAAAACCTGATTCTCAACAGTTTCGTTTGAAATTAGGTGTATATTTGAATGTTTTCACACATAATACATTTTGAGAACTTAAAGAGTTCCCTTTCACTGTGTCTTTCAACCCCAGCAGTGCTACAGATCAAGCAGCAGCAGGCAATTTCTGAACCAAAGCAAGCTGGCAGCTACAGTAACAGCTCCAGCTGGTGGAAGTTGGTGAAAGTTTTGGTTTATTTTGTGCTAAGCTTTCTGCCAGGACATTTCACACACTGGAAGTGTGTATTTTCTCTGACATTTCTGAGAGCCTCCAAGTGGTCCTGCAAAAAGCCCCACAAATTTATTTCAACTTCAAATTGTGGCAATTTCTGCTTATCCAAAACTCTGCACTGAGTTGTTATCCATGCCTTTTCCCCAGCTGTACCCTGTGGAAGAGAATGCAGTCACACCGCCCTGTGCACTAACATGAGAGGCACATACACCTATTTACACCCAAAAGGCCATGCAAGGACAGCACCAGCTGGAGACGCTGCCCTTCTGGCTTGTGCTCTGGCTGGGGCATGGATCTTTGTCAACATTCCTCTGTAAATCAGAGATTTTAAATGTTGTCATATTTAATTATTGCAGTTCAAGCAGCATTTCAAACCACAAGTGAAACACATTCCAGCTAAAGGCAGAAGGGACATTACTGGGAAGAGACTGGGAAAAGAAGCATCTTAAACCCACACCCACAATATGTCTTAGTTATTACTGATTCACACCATGCCAAAGCTCAGCACCAGCACAGCCAAATGCCACAGCTCACAACAGCCTGAACTCACCACTCCATAAACCATGCTGAGTTCAGACAAAGACAATGTGAAATGACTGAGAAAACCTCCCAGTTCACAGAGCATCTTCAAAGTCACGTGCCAGCAGTGTTCCCACACAAAGCCCTCTCCAGCCTACCTGGTGCCGTCTTCTGGTGGAGAGGGATCCAAAAGGGCTTTCTGGCTTCCAGCATTGTGCTGAACTGCTCTCCCTTCCAACCAGGACATGTCCAGTAACTGCTGTGAACATCCACACAAGATGCCAGGAGCTCCTCTCCTTCTGTCCTCCAGCTTACAAGTGCTTCTTGCAGTTATCTCTGCTTACAACCAGTATTTTCCTGATTTCCTCAGAGATATCCTCCTCCCTCCAAGACGAGAAGTCCTCAACTGCTTGGCTCAGTCACTCAGCCACTGTGGAAAGCAAAAATCAAGACCATGAGACTTGTGTGCAACAGAACAGACAACTTGTTTGCCGTAAGATGTGAAAGCACACCACAAAGGTTTGCTCTGACAATTCTTATGTTCAGCTCAAACAAATTGCTCTCTGATCCTTTGTAATGGCTTTTTTTTTACTATTTCACTGATATTTCCAAAAGCTCCAAAACAAACATAGGCATAAACAGCTTTCATCAGAAAGTATTCAGTCTACTTACCTAGAAACATTGCTTGGGGATTTAATAAGGTAACTGCTTGTCTACAGTGCATCAAAATACTTAATTTCCTGATCAAAGCTTTTTAGTACTTATTAAAATTTTAGCGTGTAATTAACTTCCTTCTTTTGAAAAGCTTTCTCAGTTTCTTTCTCTGATGTAGCATCACCCCATTGATTACAGACTTCATGAAGAGCTGACAGGGCCAGACACACTGCTCAACTGTCTTCAGTGCATAATTCAAGATCATCTCTTTCCATCCTTAACCTATCTGTTGACTGTGGAACCGTTCTGGAATACAAGCCTAGTATCAGATTGGTTATTTGGATAAGAAGGGGGTTTTTGCCATGTCTTTCAGATGGAAATGGAGTGTTCTAAGATGCATTAGATTTAGATTATTGTGAAAATGGGATCCACTGTGAAGGTCACATGCAAGCTTAGTTTCTGAATTATTATAAAATTTTGGATACCCAGGTTGAGAGCACAAGTCCAAGTTTTATATAGAAGCTGCCTTCAACTTGAAGGAAATAAGAACTCCCAGGGAATGAAGGACTAGCTGATTTCCTTTATAAACCCTGAGAAGTCTATGGGGAGAAGAGACTTGGTCTACACTTTTGACATCTAGAAATAACCTCCTCTTGCTCCCTGTCTCCTACCTTCCACTTGCCCATTTCCCATAAAGGTCGTTTCCAAACACAATTGATTTGAAAACTCAGATTATTCTGTTAAAATTGCTGACTTTGTACTTGGCACCCTGAGCCAGATTGGGACAATCCCCCCAGGTCCTTTTTCCAGCTAATTTATAGCAATTTTTGTTGAGACAAGGAGTTACGGTCTGTAAAAGGCTTGCTGTCAGCCTCTCATAAAACCCCAGCACCCTGTCAGAGAAGGGACAGAGCCTGGGAAGAAAGTTTCAGCAGTGATCAGCTGGTTTCCAGATGGGTGGCCTTCTACACACTGTCCAACCCCATGGGCCCAATAAACCAGCCCTGATTTTGCACTTAAAAAAAACAAAGATACAAACCCTCCTCTACTCTCTGATAGGGTTTTATAAACACGCTCCCAGTCTCTGTGTCAAATTTATTAGGAAGAGATTAGTTCTGCTGTCTCTCTCTTTGCATGCATGTGGCCAGTCCCTTTTGCTCCAGTTTCTCACTTTTACATGGGGTGGAGAGACTTGCATCATGATTTACATCCTTCTGGGTTGTTTTCCCATCAGAAATAAAGAAGCGGGCAAACAAGTCAGAAAGTTGAGGGATTGGCCTCCAAGGTATAAAACCACCCACATGAGGCAATGTTTGTTCTCAGTCTGGCATAAATTCTCCTCTTGTTCTGTCCTCTCCACCTTAGCAAAGCAGAAGAGCACATGATTCAAGAGGTACAAGGCTGATCAGCAGCACCAGTAGTGAGAAAATGGCCCAGTTCCAAGCAGGAGAGCATCCTGCCCCTGGAACAGCACTGCCACAGCACCAGTGCTGCTGCTCGGGGGCCTGGGACTGCCTCAGCACACAAACCACACTACCTGCTCCTACGGATCATCAGTTCCCTTCGAAGTACAGAAATCTGTACCAGCCTCTAGACAACTATTTATTCAGCTAATAAGTCTATCTGTTTACATCAATTGTGGCATGCATAATTTTCCCTGTATTTAGCTAAAATTCCCCTTTTACTTTCAGCTCATTACCCTTACTGGCATCACTGACTTCAGCAGTGCAAAGATTTCACACTTAGCATTACCCTGAAGGGAGCCAGAAATGGCTGTTGTCACTCTTTTGCTTGGTAGATGTCTCAGAGACAATATTCAGGCTTCGGACTTTCCTCAAAAAGCTGCATCTTCAAAGCCAATTTTGTTCTTCTCTAAACTCAGTCCATAAACATTACTACTTCTACATAGGAACCATTAGGACTCCTCTCTCAACTGTCCCATCAAGATGATGACCCTGATTATAACATGCTCAGAGACTTTCAAAAAGTGCAAAAATAGAAAACATAATTGTAGGGGGAGACTTATTGTCTTTACAAAGAGTGAGTAAATGTCATATTTAATCAAGATGTCGAACTAAAGTTTTAGGCATCATAAATGTCTGCTCACTAAAACACATAATTATGGATGATCTTGGAATTTGAGTATGTAGGCTTTGTACTGAGGAAATTAGTAGAAACTATGCTAAGGAACAGACTTAATTGTAAATACGTGATAATGATACCACCAATCCCTTAGAGCTCTCTGAAGGATTCACTGTGTGTATGGGTAAGAATGAGACAGCTGATTCTATATAAAGATATTATTTTTTTTAAAAATCCAACCTTTTATGAAGGTCCCTCACAAAAGTTTCATAATGGTGTGAGGAGACAATTGATAACCCCCATAATTTCTCTGATATATCTATTAGAAAAAAAAAAAATCCAGATTTGCTGGCCATGATTTGCAGCCCCCTGAAGGCTACAACCAGCTTCCCATGGAGTTTGCCATGGTCAGGATTTCACTCTCAGGTATGACTAAACCTTAAAGAAAAACAACACGTCCCACAAACAATTACAACATTTTTCATCAACACAAATCTCATCAACCCCCGCAGCACAGACAATCTTTGTTAGAACAATGAATTTTCAGTGGGAGCCTACAGAAACCTCATGGTGTAGGATCTGGGTTATTATTATCTTTTTAGAGGTATAAAGTTCCCTCATTAGGTGCATTGAAAACCAGAACTCCTTCACAAAGAAAGAATGCTTCACATCCACTATTATTAAGTTTTCACTCCTGAGGTTCATGACAGCCACAAAAAGTTAATATCAATCTTTCCTGTGAAGCTCTGCCCATCTGCAGCATTTGGCACAGATTTTAAAGTACAGTAGACTCAAGTTTTCCAGGGAGCAGCCATCATTCCTGTGCTCCCTCTAGAGTGACTACTGGAAGCCAAAAGCATTTAAGCAAAGCTAGATAAAATCAGCAGCGCCCAATGTGGGCTCTTTCTGGTTTCCTGCAAGTAAACAGACATGTTTACAAGGGGCTGTACATTCACATCAATCATAAGGTGACTTTGTTTACAGTAGAGGAATTTCCTGCAGGCTTTTGCTGTCCTGGTTTCTTTCTCTTTGTATTTACTTTTGTTCAAATGCAATTTTAAAAAGCCATAGGTACTCCAGCTCAATTCAAAACGTGACACACTGAAATCTGAAGCAGGCTATAATTCATGCCCAGATTTAGTTGTTCTTTTTCTTGTTTGTTTGTTTAAGCTAACACATGCCTCTGCATTAAAAAGCCACTTTTCTCTACCCATCCAATTCATCTACACCTGGAAGAAGGCAGATTTAATTTATCACCCCATAAAGAACTGCTTTTCTCATCAAACCTACAAAACAGCAGAAGCCCACCTTATACAGGGATAGGGCTTATACTTCAGGCATCTAAGAGACAGATTCCTCTGAGGAATTAAAGTAAAAATGTTAGTGAATGCAACTGAAAGACTGGTATTAACAGCAGCTGAGCAGCCGGGATTAAGGGACTTCTGCTGCCATGAATCGGAGTGAACTATTTCTCCACCACTTCACTGAATAAAAATTTACTTCAGTGGGGATTTAATTTGAAGAAACACTACAGAATTTGGCTGCAAAGTTCAGAACTTGGACAGGGAACCATATTGGTTGTTCTGAGATACACATATGCTTTGATAAATAGTCATGAACCAGAAGTTCGTTCATGCTTAAGCTTCTGGGTACAGATAAGAAAAGACTGCAGCAGTTGGGCAGACATCTCACCCACTGTGATGGCACAGATCCTACAGTTGCTCCATCAGCCCCCTGAAAGGATGTGCTCACTCCAGCTTTCTCTGCCTGAGCTGTTTGCTCTCCATGCTGCTGCATGGTTCAACCACACTTTAGGTCACTCTAAATTATTATCCCTGAGTGCAATTGAGCACTAAGAGGTCAAACACAGGACTGCCAGGAAAGGATACTCCTTTGACACATGAGTTTCAGGAGGCAAGGTGCATCTAACCCCCAAAGGCTACAAAAGAGAGATATGCAAGAATATGAAGAGCAGAGCCAGAGATTTGCCAAGAAGGAAGTAGATTGGTGTTTCTGAGTGGCAGAAGAGGGAGGTAGCCCCCCTGTTTGCTACTGAGAGGCTCAGTTGCACAAATGGGAGCAGGGCCCACATGAATGTCAGGCTTTTGGAATTTCTTTTCAGTAGTTTCCAATGCACAAGCCATGATTCAGCCTAGTACAGGCTCTCTTTGTTAGCATCTGTTAGCAAGGATGTCAGCTAATCAATACATTTTTATTGCCAGATACCTACAGGGCTGGAATAGACACTATTTCTGACATTATTTTCAGTGTTCTTCTTACACCTCATATTCCTGGAAGCTGTTTTCCTTCACCTTGTGTGGCATCATTATTCATCTTCACCGATGCTTATCTACCTCCATAAATTTACAAAAGGCCATCCAGGGAGCTGAGTCCCTCTGGACAGGCTACCAAACTCATGCAACTAACTGTCTCCTCCTCACCACTTCATGCTGTCAGACTGTCACCTGCACTTGGGTTGGGATTTGGCTCTTCATGGTGGTGGGGACCCTTGTAGTTGACTTGTGGTGTCCCCACAGAGCAGTTTCCCTGCTGTAGGTGATAAGAGGGAACAGCCAGGACTTGGCAATACACAACAAAAAAATCTTCCCAAACCTGTAATCCAATTTACAAGCAGCTCCTCGTACCACATTTGTGTGTCACAGGTGAACAGAGCCATGAGCTATATCTGTTAGCAGCTCCTGCTGCAACCATAGACTTCTGCAGAGCTATTTGGCACCCTGGAGAATACGTTAGCAAGTCTGGAACTGCCTCCTGGAAACTTCCCAGCCTCTCTGCTTCTCCAGACATCTCTTCTCCCATTCCAGGTATCTGCGTTTTTCTCTCCCATACACTGGCAGAACCCTGGGTTCCTCAGTGCTTTATGCTTTTGAGGAATCCTGGCTGCACACACACAGGGCAGAGATAAACTGGCATGTGGTGCTTTTCTGTTCCACAAGTGCTGTGTCCCAGGAGAATGAGTAGCATGAAGAGCAAGATGCTCTGAACCAACTGGGAAGCCCTGTAATCGCTTCCTGCTGACCTCTTGGCAAGTCACTCATCCCTCAGGGTCCTGTCCTGCACCTCAGCTGTCGAACTGTCTGAAACAGCACCTTAAAGGCACACGCTCCAAGCTACGCCTCTGCTCTGCTTTTCATGTTTACTTTGAGATTATGGCCAAGTCACAGTCTTTGTGAAACTGTGTCCCAACCTGGATGGAGGGGCTCTCCTTCAGCAAGGAAAAACACACAGCATTGTGATGGCACAGGGGGAACAGGAGGAGACAACACCAAAATGTTTCCAATATGCCCATCGCCATCATAGAAGCTACAGAGAGCAAGATCTGTCTCTTGCCACATGCTGGTAAAACCAAGCACCCACCACACTGTGTCACTTTGCACTAATGCACTTCACTCCATAAATAATAGTTATTGGTATATGAGTCATAGTCAGCAGAATATGTACTAAGCAGATAGGATACACCCCCTCCACGTTAGTGTCTGAAGGGAGTAAAATTAAGGTAAAATTCATCTACTCTCATTTCAAATCAAGTGAACAAGGCAGTATCATTTAAAGGAAAGGGGACACAGACAACTGTACCATGCACACCTTGGGAAACACATCAATATCAACAGTATCTTGGAATAATATATTTAAGAGAATTATTTTAATTCTGAATACTGTCTTGCCTCAGGATCAGTTTCTATTTGTCCCAAGACATGTTGAAACAATAAAGAACATTTTCTCACCAAGCCCTTGCAAAAAATTTCCTCTTAAGGGTTTAAAAAATTGGCAAAAAGCCTTCTGTAAGAAAAATGGAAATACTCCTTCTTGCAAAATCATCACACTCCCTCAAAATGTGCATACAGATATTGGCAACTTAGAAAAACTCACATGTTTAAAACAAGATCCTTTTCTGGTAAATAAAAGTGACCACTCTGCCTTTAATTTTAGAAAGGGACAACATCAAGCAAAACTTCTCAGCATAGTACACAAACAGATGATTTCTGTAAATACTTACACTGATGAAGCATGTGCTGTATTTGACAGGTAGATTGTGATATGTTTGTTTAGCTGCAGGACAACAAGATTCTGGAGCTTCTACGTGCTAATACAATCCAAAGGATCATCAGGTATTTTGAAGGTTTAGAAATAACCAGGACATCACAGTGGACACCCAAGTGTTTGGCATTTGCCTTACATTAACTGACTAAATAAGTCATCTGAATAAACCTGCATGTACATAAAACTCAGATGAATGGATCAAAATGAGGAGCTTCTTTGCATCACATCTGGCTGCAGATTTAAATTCTTCAGAGAAAACTGGTGGAAGTATAAGAAAAGACACTTACTTCTTCTGTGAACCTCTTAAGAGCAGTATCTGCCACACAGAAGATACTGAGGGAGAAGAAACACATCCCTAGCATCCCATGTCCCGATATTTTGAAAGGAAACACTAGGTGGTAGCCTGAAATTCATCAGACTTCAGAAGGAAAAACGTGAGTTCCAGCAAGTTCTTTTCTAAATTACTCTTTTGCTGTGGAGAAGACCATAATGGCTGTTGAGCAATATACAGGGGCACCATGGAACAGCAAAGGGTACAAGGACTTGCTGTGAGTCTCTTTGGCAGTGCCTGCCACAGTAGCTCAGAGCCGGCCAGCAGTGGGAAGAGGAAGAAAATGAATTTCAGTGTATCAAACAAAAGACCCTGCAGTTATGACCATCCTGAGGCATCCCTGACACACAGCGGGCTCACTGCAGGAAAAGAAAAAGCAGCACAGTGAAATGACTCCCTTTGCATCATGCACTCAAAGCCTACACAGAAAACACAAAGCCTCGATAGTTTGCAGGGTCCTGGAGGTACCACGCATGCAAAGAGTAGGGGGTTCATCTATCCTATAGAATGTACAGTGTGCACTAGGGGTAGGGGTAATAAGGAAGAAAACCTATTGAACTCAAAGCAATGAAGTCACTGAAGAATGGCTTCCTAGCCTTTGCACCCCACGTGAGAATAAACAAAGTCTCTTCCTCCCTTTACTTACAAGTACCCCAGTGAGCCTGGGTTACTTATTTCATCAGAAAAGGCACAACCTATGCCATGAAGATAAATGAGCTACAACTGGGGGTGTTTTTTCATGTTTAAAGCACAGTGGGCAGCAGCAGACACCTAAGTACTCAGTATTTCTCCTCCCTGTAAGAAAAGGGTTCCTACAACTTTTTAAGAAAAGCAGAGGAATCCTCAGCATTCCAGTCTCCTTGACATTGTTCACGGTGAATATTTGCGTAACAAATCCTGCATACCTGAAATTTCCTTACCCAGGCTGTGTGCATGCTCACACCTGACAGCAGTTCTGCTGTATTTGCTGCCATAGAGATTGCTTGGCAAACATCAGAGAAACAGCAGCAAACTCAGGTATTGCTCTGTTCTAAGGAATCCAATCAATTCTAATGTAAAAATTAGTCAAGTGTTCTTCCTTTCCCCATTCTGCTACTGATTAAAAGTTATAACAAGCTTCACAGACATCCCATCCCTCCCCATCTAGTAAAACCATTTGTCTAATGCACTGGGGGGTGTGGCATAACCATTTGTACCATCCTTCAGCATCAATTCAGAAAAGTGTTTCAGCATCTGATTAAGGTCCTCTGAGTCCAACACCAAAGCTAAGCAAATGCCCAAGGACACTGCTGAGCTGCTGTACCAGTGAATCAAGATTTTTAGCTGTCAGGCTTTGAATGAGCATCTTGCTGGTGCACCCTGGTCTCAGGGCATGGGCAGCAAACAAAGCAGCACAAGGGCAAAGCAGTGCTGATGAGCGTAAAAACATAGCATTAGAGCTAGGAAGGAAACAAAGATTCAAATCACAGGATGAAATGCAGGTAGCAAGAGACATCACAGCTAACAGGAAATGTTTTAAAGACTCCTCAGTATCAAGACAATTGGACCAGATGATCCACTATGGTCCCTTCCAACCCAACCGATCCTGTGATTCTGAGAGAGTGAGGAAAGAAAGTGCTGGCAGCTTGCTCACCTTCTCTCAGGTCTGTGATTCCTGAGCCCAGAAGGAAAACTGGAGTGGTTCAGGGAACAACCAGTCCTCACGTCCAGCTGTCCTGCTGCCACACAGACAAGCTGATGTGGCACAAAGGCACAGTGGAGCACAATCTGGAGGAAGTGTTGGACTCCTGCAGGCAGAAGACGATCACTCGTGCTGTGCTGCCAGCCACTCCTGGGATCCCCTCCAGAGCTCTGCCTGCCCTGTGGGACTGAGAAACTGATGTCTCTGGGCACCCCACACAATTCTCTCCGTGTTGGGGTGGTACGCCCTAGGAGAGCACATACCTGCAAATACACTCCTTCAGGTGGCAAACAGAACAGGAAAGTGGATTTCCAGTAGAAAGCAAAAAACCTCCCGATAAAAAGCTGTGACTGAAGTGAAATTCTCTTTATGCAAAGCCATGTGATATCCAAAACCAACCCAACTGTCCTTCATTTTGATCTTTACCAGGAATTATTAGCACCCCTCCAGGAGAAAATCCATCTCCTGTATTCTGTTTCCAGCTGGCTCCAATTCACTCATGTTCTAAATGTCTCACTGGATTCTTCTAACATTTTATAAGGTGTCAGCTTAAATTCCTGTAATCCATGGCCCCAACTATGGCTATTAGCATACAGTATGAAAAACAATATTTGGGAATAGGAGAGCCAAACTGTGAAAGTGCAGTCTCTAAATATGGCTGCAGCTTCAGAAAGGAGTTTGCAAATGTCCAGAGACTGGGCTGCTCTCATGTAAACCAGGTCACTTAGACACTGAATCTCCTGATCTGATCACGTGTTAGAGCTTGAAAGAAGTAGGGAGAAGGGGAATATGTGGAGCTACAAAAAGCCTCCATTTGCAACACTGCCAGTGTACATTTATCTTGAATATGTCTCAAATAGGAGAAAAATCAAAAGAAATAATCTCCTGTGTCTGCTTGGCTCACAACATAATAAAAGTGGCAAAAATTCTCTCTATTAATAAGACTATTAATTTTTTTGTCACAAGGAAATGGAGGATTCCCTGCTATGTAAATGCTTGTTTCTAATAGCAATTGATCAGCTAAAAGATGAAGGACTGATTTAAGAATTATTTGGTGAAATCTGGTGCCTTCTTTTCTGTTGGGTGCAGCTGAGGGCCAGCTGGCTGGTACCTTAACTCTCCCCTCCCTAAGCATCTTGACAAATGGGTTTTTAAACAGCTCTAGTCCCTCTGGAGGGGGACTTTTTACAAGATCATGCAATGATAGGGCAAGAGGGAATGGCTCTAAACTGAGAGAGGGCATGTGTAGATTAGATATTAGAAAGAAATTCTTCCCCAAGAGCATGATGAGGCACTGGCACAGGCTGCCCAGAGAAACTGTGGCTGTCCCATCCCTGGAAGTGTTCAGAGTTAGGTGGGATGGGGCTTGGAGCAACCTGGTCTAGTGGAAGGTGTCCCTGCCCATGGCAGGGGGGTTAGAACCAGATGGTCTTTAAGGCCCAGTCCAACCCAAACCATTCTATGACTCTCAGATAATAAATTATGAAACCTTGCCTCAATTTATAATCTCTCCAAATTGGAGGAGAGTGAGAATGCAGAGGAAGTTTAAGTCTTGGAGAAGATCCAGGTATTACACACTGAATGTAATACAACAGAGTGAAGAACTAGATAAAGGTAATAATGAAGTAATCATTAATAACAGATCTGTCGTACCCTAAGCAACAACGTATCATCTGCTAGCAGCATCCGTTTAAAATGCCGTATGTACAAACCCCTTCCACACGTCAGATTTTGATTTCTTCTCTTAGTCATGTTCAAATACAGTTGCCCCTGAAACCACCTTGTACCAAAGGAAAACACAACTTTAAAGTGCAAGCCATGACTATCCCCATAGCTACAATGATTCTCAGCAGCATTTGACATTACAGCCAAGGTCATTTATTCACTAGCTACTAAGGGATCGTTAGTGACCTATAAGTGCAAGTCTGTTACAAACCTGTAGGTCTTAAATGAGCTAACAGCACATACCGTCTCCAACCTTTTAGGGTAAGTGTGAAGCTGCCTCTTAGATCAGATCCTCAAGATAGCCTGGGGATACTGATGCATTTAGGTTTGAAATTCATGCCAAAACAACCCCAAATAAAAATGCTGTAAAAAAATCCAGTGTCAGGGTGTCTAGTTGGGAAACGAGAGAGCCAAAATCACTTATTTTGCTAGGAACACAGCTTTTAGAAATCACAGGCCTATTTAAGGGGTGTATGTGGGACACTTTACAGAAACACTCTTATTACCAAACAGTAGAGAACTAATAAATGTTTCAAGTAAGATGAACTTAAGCTTATCTCCATTTTTTGTTGTTGTTGAGAGTAATATGATACAGTGATCTTAACGGACACATTTCCCGTAAGTATCCTGGATTGCACCTTTATACTCTGGTGTATGGTTATTGATGAGCAGTATTGTATGTGCAGTTCTTCCCATCTGGGTGCAAAATCTGCTCTTGCTATATTTGGAAGCTGAGTAGAAAGCCAGTTGGCATCTCCCCTCCTTGCCCTCACAGGATGCCCCTTTATGGCCCAGCAATCACCAAGCACTAGGCGATACCTTTAACCAGTCACTCATCTTGACTCAAGTGTTTGTAAAGGTTCCCATTAGCCCATTTTCCTCTGTTTCACACCACCAGCATTTGAGCTCCCATTAAACTGAACCAAGGAGACATTCAAACATGACAGATCATCTCAGGATACTTTATATTTAGAAATCAGCCTCAGGCTACAACAGTTCCTAAGATTCCTAGCTCCCTTCAGACCCAAGTTTATAATGTATTCCCCATGAATCACTTTAATTTCAAATTAGCACTGCATAGTCCCCAAAAGCCACAGAGAAGAATGAGGCTTCCACTGAGCCAAAAATCCCACAAATGTCAGGAAATGGAAGACATGGCCCTAACCATACATAAAGTCCAATCAGAGTTGTTCTGGTCATTGGAAATCCGTTCTCACAAATACTTAGGTCTTCTCCACACCACCCCCCCCACCCCCCATACATTTTATAATTGCTTGCTTTTATTTAACAAAATACTTTTCTCACACACTGCCTTCAAGGTTACCCTACTCCAGTCTAACGTGAGCTGGCAAAAGATAAACATGAGCTGCTTACAAGATAAATCTAGAGAGGAACACACTCCATAGTAAAATCCTCCATTGCATCTGTTCCCTTCACATGAACAACTGCTGCAATCCGGTATTTCTGTTCCAAGATATTTATGTGTTTCATACACCAGTGGGAAGCGATTAAGCAAAGCAGTCCCGATGCTGCAAAGTGCTCACCAGCTGAACTGTGCGTGTGTGGGACGATCAGCTGTCAGTCTGAATCCACATGGATTTTGTTACCTGTTGCCCCTGTGCAACACAGTAATCAATATTAAGGGATTACACTCTAAGAACATGAGTGGGGTTCAGTTTTCTCTAAGTGACCCAAGCACATGCTCAACGTGTTTGTATGAGGAGATCAAGTGAAAGATCCATTAGACAATAAAGCAGCACAAGCCCACGTTCCTGTGGGCTGAAATCAAGGGCACATTTTCAAGCACTGAGTAGGCTAAAGAAACTTGATGCCATCTGAAACAGCCCTCAGCCAGTGTGTGCTGGCTGGATAGAAAATTCTTATTATCTTCTTATCCTGCTCTGTTCCTTACTGGGTTTTTGCAGTCTCCATAATAAAACAGCAAAGTAACATCCGAGACAGAGAAACTAAAGTGCCACCCCATGTTTTCTTTATGAAGTGCTTCATGTGTTTGCCTCCAGCAGCTTTTTCATAGAAGCTAAGGATATTCACAGGGAGAGGCATAGCGAAACCAATCTGTGTCTGGAAAAGTTGATATGCTCCTTACTTGTCGTAACACGAAGCCATTGCCTTCTTTTTTCTCTCTCCTTTTTTTTTTTTTTTTTTTTTTTAATTACTGGTACATATTTGAGACATGAGCCAAAATGATATAAGAAGGAATCCTGCTGGATTTGCTGATTACTTGAACGGGTCCTTTGGCAGCAATAAACACCTGTGCTGATAGCAGAGTATAAGGCAATTTCAAATCAGGCCATAAAGCAGGAAAAACAGAAGACCGCTGGAAAAAGAATCCTAATGCAAGAGCATGTGGTGGCCTACTGCTGCAGTGTAACCCCAGGTGCCCTGGTAATTCCTTCTTGTCAAGGAGGCTACAGTGCTTTAAAAACTCTAGTGAGCTAAACACTGCAACGTCCCATGGAAACAGGGAGGTATCCTTCAGTCTGCAATCTGGTAGAGAGCTGATGTTTGCTCCCACGCCTGTGGGGCTGGGGACTCTGATCCCAGCAGGACCACACGATGCTCATCCAGGAAGCCATTGACAGCACAGGGACAAAGCCTGCAAATCCCAGCCTTTTCCCTAACCAGGAACACAGTCTTCCCTCCAAGATGAAGACAGAAAACAGACAAAGTTAGGTTGATAGGCTAATCGAATGACAGATGCTGTGCTGAATTTCCACATTAGACAGCGATGATAAGGACGTAATAATTTCTCTATTGAGTGCACAAAAAGATTAATAATGCATTTCTTTTAATAAATATTTAAAGCATAGTCACATAGTGTCATATCCGAGCACTCAATTTTATGACTTTGTCCCCAAACCCATGACATTAAGATATCATAACTTGTTGGGTTGTTGTTTCTTTTAAAGTTGCCTCCTATTTCTGAGCCTTGAGTCTTGTTTTCCAGCTATTACCTTTTTCCTATGACAAGGAGGGTTAGAAACTGCCTTGGTTTTCAAAGGCTGAGATTCTCCATTAATTACATGCATGGCTCTAGGAACTACACCAAATATCACATAACTTGGCACTCTTATCATGTTTCATGTTCAAAGTACTTAGCTAAATTCAGTTAATGGGTCTTGCTAGCACTGCTGTATTTGGAATTAGTGAAAAACAATTGCTCTGAGCAGGACTTGGGACCCTGACAAGGCTCTTTGGAGGATCAGGCCCTAAGCAAGATTTCTCAGGGTCACTGGAGGACTCATAACTGGGATTACAGTTTTGGATTCCTCCTGTCCCAAAAGCACACTTCTCTTATTAAAGATTTTAGCACTCAAACAGAGCCTCGTCCACTCCTGAGCACCTGTTTACATAGTCTAGGTAATTTTTGCTTAGTTTGTTACTGACCTACGCCTCTAGCCTACCCTGCAGTTATAAAGCAGTATACAACATCAATAAAAACAATGCACAAAAAAGGTTTTTAAATTGAAATACTACACACCTCTGTAACATCTGGGAAGTAACAAAGCACAAAACAGCAGCTCTTGTTTCCACACCTGTCTTTCTCTCCCATCCACCTACCCAAAATTTTAACAGAAGTGTTTATTTGAAGAAAGAAAAATTAAAAGCTAATAGGTAAGAGATGCACACTGGGGATTCAGAGTGCTCTGATCTAGGAACAGGGAAGGTCTCATTACACCGGGAGAGCCCTTTTTCCTTTCACTGCTAAATCCCACACTTGGGCGTCCCTTCTGGAAGGCTTTCTGAGGTTGGTAGTGTTTGCACTGCTTTGAAATGCAAGTCTCTCCGCTTTGTTTGTTTTTGAAATGGTTTGAAAGGGAGGAGCAGACGTCCTTGGCTACTAAAGCTGAGCTTTCCCAAAACACAAGCTGCTGCTCTTTGTTTGCTTCTCGTTAATTAGCTGTGTGTCTAATTAGTGACAGGTTCCCTTTGGCTTTCCTGAAACCAAAGCCGCTCCATGTCAGTAGAGGTCCATCAGGGGACTTGTCAGTGACCGAATGGTTTCCAGCTGCTCTGGGGCTCTCCTCAGGAGCACGGTGCACACACACTGCCACTTACCCCCGAGGGACTGCTGATAGCCCTGCCAAAGGAGACACCAGCCCCTTTATCTGTACTGAACCCCTGATTTCAGGCAGGTTCAATCTGTATTGTCCTAATCCACATCACATCCTAATTCACATCACATCCTAATTCACATCACATTCTAATTCACATCACATCCTAATTCACCGCAGAGACAGTTTCACAGCAGGATAGGAAACAGGGGCTCATTTTCTAACCCTCTCCTCTAATTCACTTTCCCTTCCCCTGTTTTGCTCTGACACTTTGGTCAGTATTCACCTCAGTTACTGCAGTCCAATAACACTAAGTTCACCCGAGGGTGAAAACTACTTTTCAGCTGCACAGTGCATCACTCAGCTTTCAAGGCACTCACCATAGGATACTGTTATTGCAGCTTGTTTATTTAAACTGAGGTGAGCTTGGCCTGTTACCAGCTTTAAATTCACCTTTTTGGGGACTCATTGAAAAATCCCTTCAGCTGCACATGCTGGTGTGAGAAAGAGGAAGGACACAGACTTGCACCATCCCAGGGGACCGCTGAGACTGGCTCTCCCCCACAAACACGCTTCCTGCTCTTCTCTGCTCACTTCCCCCCTACGGGTTTCCATCAGCAGATCCCTAAAGAGAGAGGAGTTTATTTAATTCCCTACTGATGTCAGATCCTGTTGGTGCCAGAATGATTGATGGGCAAGCACCATGACTGACGGGAAGATGCGCTTTCAATTAGCTGTGTGGGCCCCTTCCCTCTCCTGCTCTCTCTTCCCAAAGTCCCTCTGGGGCAGTGCCCTCATTGCAGGGTTTCTCTTTGTACCAGAATTCTGTATTCCCTACCCTCTCTTATATCAGCAGCACCATTTTACAAAAACATGGCTTATTTTAAACTGGGCAAAGCTGAACATGGAATTGTCTTGGACATTAAACAACCCCCTAACCCATCAACCCCAGGGCACCAAAGAAGACATTCCTCCCAAAAGCCACAGGGTTCACAGCATTTTATTCAAAACCTCCCTGAAACCCAAGGTCTGTGATATATGGCAGATAACAGCTCCAGGGAGTCATGGAGCCAGGAGAAAAAGCATAATCTTTACATGGTTTTAACTCCTATTTTGTAATAACCGCTCCAAGAATGGACCACATACAAAAACTGGGATTACTCCTATGAAACACTATCAAATGCAATGGAGATGAGAATCCACCCTATCTGGTTTCTTGTTTCTGTAGAACACGTAATATCTTAGCTCTTGCTCTCATTCTTGGTTAACAAATCCAACACCTGGCACAGCCATTTGTGCAAATACGATGGCATACGAACATCAAAAGAGCATTTTCATTCCACCATTTCAAAGGTGATTTATTTGTGTTTCTTTCCAGGTTGTACTGGAAATAATACAGTTTCCTGGAAATATTTTCCTGCACCAAGATTTTCCATGAAGAACAAACAGTACAATCTAAACACTGACTGCAGCCCAGAAGACTGAAACCATTCTCCTGTGTCAGAGTTTTAGCAATAGCCAGATGTGGATGAACAGCAGGTGCCAAGAGAAAGCATCAGCTCTGAGCTCACATGCTCTTCACCAGCCAGGTCCAAAGCATGCAGCAAGCTTATTATTTCATGTCCCACAGTCAAGGTGATCTAGTCAGTAACAATGGTGTGGAGATGAGAGAAATCAGGGCAGTAATGAAGAACTACACAATTCTGGGACAATCGACTCCAGAGACAAAAGCATCGGGCTAAGAGTTGAAGAGATATGTAGAGAGACTTTGCTGGTGATGTACTGGAGATATGAACATCTAAGACCTCCTCTACTGATCAAATAAAGCTGTTCTGAGGAATTTATATGACATTAAATCATGGCCAAAGAACCCTATCTTAACCTAAATTCCCTGTAATTGGTTCTCTGTGCCCCATCCCTCCATCTGCAAACAGGGTTTGATAATTTCCAGTAGATCTACAGAGACCTCATTACAAAGCTCACAACTCCCAACCCACTGGCTTTATATATTTCCAGAAGTACTGTTGTCTTCTGGAGTTTACAAAGCATCTCAAATTCAATTCTGGAAACACACATCTAGAGCTTGCCTAGAATTTACATGTAATCAACAAATTTGAGACAAACACTTCTGTACTGGCTGGTACAAAGATTCCTTACAAAAACTAAAGAGCTTGCCAGTATGAATAGCAACTAAATACAGTTACAAAATCATCTATCATTTCCAGCAATGAACCAAATCTTCCTTGTTTTAGACAAGCAACATAACTCAAAGTCAGTAACATTATGCTTGTACTGTTTGAGGAAGAACACTACAGAAGACTGGAAAGAAACAGCCTCTAAACAGATCCTTTCGCACATTTCCGCATGGAATAAGAAACCCCAAAGTATGTCTCTACTGCAGCCTTCCAGCTTCTGTTGCTTTTTTAGTTCAAGCTAAAAAAAAAGCCACAGTCCATAGAAATGCATGAATAAGAAATCAAGCACCTGACATACTTGGTTTAGGATTTAAGTGACGTGTATGAGCAGACGTCTAAGACTTTCCTGTATGACTCACTGCTCATCCTTGGTCAACTACAATTAGGAAAACACCAGGGGGAATTAAAATGGGACAGAAAATCATGAAGGAACAAAAGCTGAGATGTCAGCCTAACCCCAACCTCAGTTACAGCATGTGAACCTGGAATAAGTCTGCTAAATCTGCTATTCTTCCAGACTTACATACATGAAAGAGAGATCAGGAGGCAGTTCTGACAATAAATCAGAAGATGTGCAGTATCATCACTAGTTTCACTGCAGCTGGTGTACTGCAACACATGCCTCTGGTAGGGGGATGCTATAAACAACCGAAGCCTGACAGTCAGAACTGGTTTGGACTCCAAAGGTTGGACTGCTTCTTATGAGTTGCACACTGAGGGATGGCAGGCTTGTCTACACACTGCCTGCTGAGCAGTCAGAAATGAAAACGGAATCTGGCTTCACTCTCCACTGTTCAACTGTTGGGAAAAGAATTTCCAGGGAAAAAAAAATTCTTCTTCACTTTCTATTAACTTCCCCTGCAATTACACATGGCTTAAATCTAGTGCAAAGGAGGGACCAGGGAAAAGGGAAATAGGTTGTCTTTGGAGAAGAAACTTAATTATGTGCAATGCGGAGCCAGATCCTACATTAAAAAGGCCATACTACAAGGAGTTCAGCAGGCCATGAGAGAAATGAGAATTTGAGATCTAACAAAAACAAGGAAAAATGAACGTCTTTTTAGATATCTCATGCTTTCAAAACCAGGACAAGAAGCCTATAAGGAATGCCATTAGTGCCAGCCACTGCAGCACATCTGGTTTCAAAGCTGCCCTTGCAACACCACATGTGTTTTTTCATGTCTGTGTCAGTAGAAAAGAGCAGTAAACAGTTCTAGCAGAGCTGTGTTTTGGTCAGATTTGGGACGGAGCTAGAAAAAGCCAAGTGCAGGCTAAGTAGGGAGTGCTCACAGAGCCAGTACAAACACCTAAATAGCTTGTCTCTTGATCTAATAGAAATTCACTCTGGGAAATGCTGCACCCTGATCCAGACATGTGTTCCCTGTGAAACACCTCCAAGATCACCTGTAACATGAAGCAAAGGAAAGGCGGAAGGATCTGATCCAGCCACTGACCCTGCCAACATTTGTTTCAGCCACTGCAGCAGGGATGAGCGGGGCACAGTCATGTCTGTGTGTACGAGCCCCGTGGGCAGGCAATAGGATTCAGAGAATCCTTTTGTGAAGCAGCCCCTTGACCCATTCCCCCAGTCTGGCTGGCTGGAATGAGCAACCGGGTGGATGTTCCGGCTGGGGACATTTCTATCCAAATGTCGGAGCAATCTGCCCCAGAGCAGGACGTCCCTTTTCCTCGCCCGTCGGCCAGTGGAAGCGGCGGAGCAAGCGCATCCCAAGGACCGTCTCCAGGTTACTGGTGCCCTCTGCCGACCAGCGGGAGGAGGAAGAGCCTGATGGGATAGCGAGGGAAGAAAGATCCCAGCCCTCCGCCGGTCTGCGTGGAAAGGCCTCAAACACAACGTACAGACCATACTCTGGCGTAAGAAGCTCCTCCCCTCTCCCCAGTCTGACCGGGTACCCCACGTAGCAACACGCCTGCAAAGGGACAGCGTGGTCTCTGTAAAATCACGTGCATGAGATCATTGCAAGAGTCATTCTGAACCTCAGCCCTCCAACCAGTGAAGGTATTTTAAAAAATCACCAGCATCTGCGGGTTTGTCTTCAGTGAACAGCCCGCTCAGCACACACTGACGTGCATCAGCCCCTGCAGTCCTGCACCACAATGGGCCAGGGGAAGCACAGTGTGGCCCAGGAGCACTCTGTTTGTTCTGAGTGAAAGAGGGGATTATCTGAGTGGGGCTAAACAAGTGCCCTGAAGATTCAAGCGATGTCCAGAGACAGCAGAAAACAAGCTGAGCTGCAGCCACTCTGATGGCAAAAGATAAAGGGGCTGATGGCTCAAAGAAAAGGGCTCATTGCACAGGAGAAATGGAGGGTAAATTGGTCTTTTTATTTCCTGCTCATGTCAGCTGGTGATGAATTAGGAACAGAAGAGGAACCCTGACAAAGAGCTCCTACAGGCCAACCAGCAGGCTGAGAATTTGGGAGGTTCAGGTGTGCAGGGACCCCATGGCTGCCTTGTCGCACCTGCCCAGCTGACTGTGGGCTTGGGGTTTGACTGCAGGGTGGGAGGCAGGAGCTGCCTGGGGGCTGCTGCTGTGACTGGCAGAACAGATTCCCTCCCAAGGCTGATGAAGGGGCTGAGGAGAGAGGAAGAGGAGCTCTTTGCTAAAGTGTACCAGCCTCTTGCGGCAGAATCAGCCAAGCAAGAGGAGTTGCTGTAACTTTGTCCCTGGCCTATCAGGGGTTTTTACAGGACAGACACATTGCTGTCTTAGCACAGCTTCAGGAGGGACGGCACACGGGTTTCATGCCCCACCAGCTCCAAAGAGCAAGCATTTTCTGGCAACCCTTCAGCTCCAGCCTGTCCCTGTACCCTACAGCCCGGGAGCAGCTGGAGCAGGCTCAGAGCACCTGTACTAGAGGGTTGTGCAAAACCCCAAAGCCACATTACTGTTTGCCATACAGAAAAGGGTAAATCAGCCCTTCCAGACTGATCTGCCACCCTCCGGCTTACAACAGATTCAGCCCTTGGCCACCCACAGCAATTTTATATCCACTTGGTTTGTTAGGGTGTCACTGGGCTGAAGGAGCCTTTTCCCTGACCTGTCTTGAAGCCAGGCAATCTCAGTAAGAGCCCTGCTTCCTCACCTGCCTCAGTGCATGTAAGTGTGCATCATTCACTGCATCCCACAGTTTAGGTGCCAAAGAAGAGCACTGGCCTTGGCATCTGCTCTGCAGGCCCAGGAGGTATACACTGAAAGGCACCTGCTTTCAGGCTGTGGGAACAACCCTCTCAGGTCTCCATTAGAGAAGGCGATGACAGTTGCACTTATACAGGTGACTAAGTTTCACCCATAAGAGACAGCCAGAAGGATGCTTTAACGAAGGGCACACCAAAGAAATGCACCTTCTCTTGGCTAACCTCTGCCCCCCTGGGCCTTGCCACCCATGGTGAGCTAAGGGTGTTCCCTGAGTTAGAGCAGCCAGTTCTGGTGGCAAAAGCTTGGCTTGTCACAGAGCAAGAGCCAGAACTTGCAATAAATTGTTCTTTATAAAAGCACTTTCCCACATGTTTTCCCCTTGGTGGCACTGCAGCACCTCCCCTTCCCAGGTGCCCTCTCCTGGACTGGACCTCAATTAACTCACAGCCTCAGGCTATAAATCAAGTCAATAAAAGGGGCTGTAAAATAAACATGAACAGATCTTTCCCCTTCCATTCAAACGTACTGAAGTGGCAAAGCCTTTTTCCAAGCAGAGCTTAGACACCCGGTACTTCACTGGCCTCACAAGAGGGAATCCAGTGTGCTCATACATTAATAGAGGTGACCTGGTCACTGGGATGCAGGCAGTGCTAGGAAGTGCCCCATGGCTTGGAGGTCAACTTCAGGTCGCTTATTCAGAATTTCCATGGGGTGAACAGTTCTAATTTACAGCTCACAAGAGTTGGAAAATATTTTAGAGAGGGAGGTTAAATAAGCAATGTTGTTGGGTTTTATTAAAAGGCCTGGCCTACCAGAACATAAAAGCATACATTTCACCAGCAGACCCACCTGACATCTCAAATAAGGAAGAAAAGTAGATCTTCAGCACTGGAGCCAAAATCTGCTCCAAGGGATGCCCAGGAGATCAGTAAAGTTGGCTGTGTGACACTGTCAACACAAAGGACTAAATTCTGCTGTCAAAGCAGCGGCCATGAGAACTGTGACCTTTTCTAATAATTTGCAAAGGAAGAGAACAGAGGATATATAAACCATTGTTATTTGTAGTTCTCCAGTGCCTAAAGCTTCCAGCTGAAAACAGGGCCACAGCATGCCAGGTGCTGTAAGCCGAAGTGAGAGAAACACCCTGCTTTGAAGGAGTGAAATCCCTGTAGGCATGAGGGGGTAAGAAGACAAAGCAAGGAGAACAGAGCTTTGGCCTGGTTCTCCTGATCCACCCAAGGCCCTGGATACCCTAACTGGGCAATAGAGCAGGATAACCCCTTCAAAGGCTGGTGGGAACAGTCTTTTAAAGTAAGATGACCCAATTTAGGGAAAGTTCTGCCTTTCAACCAACTCTTCACACTGTCCAGCAGCACAGCAGCCTCACTCATCTGGTCTACAGAAAAGAAACCAGCTTTATTACTCCAAATCACTGCCAGTTCCCTCCATGCTCCAGAGCCTGCATCAAACACTTTCATAGCCTTAAAAGCCATATGGAAACTTGAAATACATTATCCACCTTCCTGGGTCAAAAACAGCAAAGTAACAGTAACTCCCCAAATCTTTGCACTACCACACCCTTTGGAAATCATCCATCTCCCTCGTAGCTCATAATCCAGCCCCAGGGAGTGTCGAACTCAGAAGGAGACTGTTTGCTTGGAGCTAAATCCTCTGCATATTAACGTTAAGAAATGGATGAGGCAACTGTAGCCTGTTTTCATTAGCAGAGGGTCCAAAGCCTGTTCAGAACTGAGCTGCTCCTTGCATTAGGGAGTGAGTGAGCACATGTGCACACACCCACAGTGGAATGAGAAGGGTTAAAATCCTTAGGTCTATCCTTTTGTGGCCACTCTTTTTGTGTTATTGTTGGTTTGCAAAGAAGTGCTCATTCAGAGAAGCAGGTAAGACATCTTTAGAGTCATGAGATGGATCAGAAGATACAGAAAAAAAGAGTTCAAGAGAGGAAGAAAAAGCTGAAGGGGACTGAAATCTTCCTTCAAGTCTTTGTCCCTCCTCTATAAATGGGGAACTATGACAATGCTCCTGTAGTTTGTCCAGTTAATTATAGAACAATACGAGGACCTGGGCTGTGATGGATTGGTGATTTACAAGATAGGAGTGTGAGAGCAGAGAATGGCAATTACACGAGCGCTTCCACACTCTCTATATGACAGTGTTTGACTAAGGAACAGAATCCCTCGTATCTGCCTTCCCCTGATGATAAGAGCCGAATGCCTCACAGGCCCAGGTAAACAACAGAGGCTGGCTTCACTCAGTCTGGACGGGATGCCCGTTATCCTTCCCCCCACCCGGTCCTGGAGAGGCACCTAGGGAGAAGGTGCAGCACTGGCAAGTGCTCACCTTCCCTGCAGGGAGTGGATGCCCAGGACCAAGATAAGAATCACTGAAGTAAGGCCACAGGCAGGGGACAATGGCAGGGCTTGGGCCACAAAGCCATCCATCACTTGGGAAACAAAGCTGTTGTCAGCAGGGGCGGCTGCATCCTCCAGGCATGTCAGTTGTCAGGTGAGTTGGATGACAGGCACGTCAAGGACTGAGGAGGCCTCCGGGGAGATGCCAGGAGAAGAAAGACCATACAGTGATTGTTGCTACTCCGCACCAGTGCCAGGAAAGGCCACACTGCTTCACAGATTCCTTCCAGCTGAAGAAAGCATAAATCCCTTGATATCAGGTTTGATTTTTCTTAACTGAAGTATTTCTCCAGTAGCTGAGGATGCAGCACTTTTCCTTGGCACAAGAGAGTATTGTAACTGCACAAATTAAGGCCCTTCATATTTTCTGACCAAAACATCCAGCTCAAAATATTCACAGATTTTTTTTTCCTCTTTTCTGAATGGTGTGAAACTTTCCCTGTAGTCTCTGAGTACCCATACAAGAATCCCCATTTGCCTACAGCTCATCTTCCAGCTCTGTGGCTGGCAACTAAGTGATAAAAGTTTGCTCCAGTTACCCTATCATAAAATAGAGGAACATTGGAGAGCACTGATAGCTCCACAGAGGGGTTGCAAGGGAAGGATGCTGTAAGGTGGCATACACATCTCCTTCACACTTCATGCATATCCCACACCATTACTTAGGGCTTGCCTGAGGAGTAGGTTTTTTGATGAGCCCCTTCAATGATTAGTCTTATTTCAGACTAACAAAGTAGCTCAGTTTGACTTCCCAACCGACTCAAAGCCTAATTGCCCCATGCAGACAAACCCTTGCACAAGTAGCTTGGTATATATGTAGTTCCACCAAATGATCCACCTTGAGGGAACAAGCAAATTTCCAGCAGGTCTGGATTCTACATGAAAGTGATACAAGAAGAGTCTTTCCGAGTTCAGTACTGGCCAGAAGACAAGAATGAAACACATGTTTTCGATCATTTCAGAAGCTCCAAAAGAAGTCTGGTTCAGAGAATGGGCAAGAGTTTGAAGGGAAAGAGGGGAAACACGTGTCCTGTTTGAAGTGTAAGGTCTCATTTTTTTATTAAGCCATCTTAGCCACTCTTAACACATGCACGTGAAGTGTCAGCCCAGGGCAACACGCAGAGTAGTTCATGATGCACATATTAGAAGTTAAGACATCTCGGAGCTTGGAAACTGCTGAATTCAGCAATGTGGTCTGAGCTCATTGTAAAGAAAGATTAAAATGGAGATGAGAGTCTGAACTTGGACTCACAGGTACCAGGGCTTAAAGCGGGGTACATCTCGAATTATAGGCTGGTCTCTCCCCTTTCTTTCTCCTCGTTGCAGCTCCTGGGACTTGCCTTCTCTGTGTCATGTTCGGTGACTTTTTGCTTATTTTTCTGCAGTCGGGAGAGATGCCACAAACCTGGAGCTGGGCCCTTCCACCCATTAATCAAAAGCTACAAGTGCTCTGCAGGGAGACAAAACCTCTGTGTGTTTTCTCTGATATTTCTGGAGCAAGGCATGGAGGGCGGAGGGGGCTGGGCCAAGGACCTCTAGTTAGATTAACATTTTATTCAGAGACCTATTAATCAAAGTCAGAAGTGGCGTGAAGCAGCACCAAGGGAGAAAAAAAGCTGGACAATCAAGGCCCTTTCAAAAAAAAAACCCCAACCAACCAACCACCCAACAAAAAAAAACTCTCAGCTTGTCCTGATTTACTGCAACTCACTCACAGAACTAGGTGGGAAAGGAGGGATTTGCAGCCTCTATCCAAACACGAGTAGGCCATACAGGTAAATTCTGGCTTTTTTCACATTAAGCAAACAACTCTCTGTATCCTGCCCTCAGCACCAGTCAAAAAGGTCCCTATCTTTCTTTCTCCAGAGCATAACACGCTTTCATGCAAGCTTATACTTTTTAATTATTATTTTTGGAAGACCGCACAATCACACTCCTTTTTCTTACAAGGAAAGACAGGCACAGTTAACGGGAACAGGTCTGGCCAGCGTTCTGCAGGCCCTTTTGGGGAGGAGATAAATGACCTTAACAGCACGACACAGACGGGAGTCAGGCATGTATGCACTGGGAGCCTGAACAGCCCAGTGTTTGTTCCCTCTGGCACCAGCACTAACTCATCACGAGCACTAACTCATCACGAGACGAAGCACAGGGACACAGGTGGTACGAGCCGGAAAACACAAAGATGCACTGGGCACAGTGCAAAAGGGGTACTTTGTTTCAAGATAGAGATCAGCCAGGGAAGAATTCAACTTCTTCAACACTCAACTCTACAGTCTGCCCCAAGAACACAGCCACTGAAGCTCTGCATGTCTCAGTGAGAGTCCAGTCCATCCTTGACTTCTATCTCCTCAGGTTGTTGGAGGATGGTACCTCAAGGACCTCTGAAATCTCAAGGCACAGAAGGGAATTGGGCCCCACGACCCCAAAGGGTGATGGCATTAAGAACATTTTTCTGTAGGGGCTCAGCCAGTAGAACCACATAAATTAAACAGTTCCCAGAGGAAAACCTTGTGCTTTCCTCTGAAAGTGGGGCAAGCCTCCTGGAAGACGGAGGGCAAGGACTAAGCCGGATAGCAACATTACAACCAGTCATGTCAAGCAGTTCGTGGGAAACTATAGCAGCTGCCTTATACAAAGACAACTTTGCCACAAGGAAGAGGAGATGGGGAAAATTGTATGCATGCATTCTCTGCCCAGGAAAAACCAAGGCATGTCCAGCAGCTTTGGATTGGTCTTCTCCCATGGCGAGTTCCTGGCAGCTGATAACAGCAAGGAAACTTAGGGAACTTGATCCCTTCTCTCTTCCCCAGGCTTCTACCCCCGTCCAATCCCAAAACACAAGTATATGGAGGAAGAAATAGATTTTTCCTGTACACAAGACGCCAGGCAAGGAGAGGCTTATGGAATGCACAGCCCAATGGATCTAGTTTCCCAGAAAGACTGGCCTGGCCTTAGCAGAGGGTTAATTAACTCTGGCAGCTCAGGGCTGGAAAACGTCCACTTTATGCACTGAAGTGCCTGGCCACGGGTGAAGAGAGGGCCAGGCAAACCATAGGGGCAAAGGTCCATCTGCAGACACGTATAAGAAGCTTGGCTGGGCTTGGGCCTGGGTCCTGTGGGAGGAACATAAGAAAGATTTAGCCAATTGCTATAGCCAGTGCAGGGTCTTGTGGGTGCAAGGGGAGAACAACAAAACCACAAGAGCTAGAAAAACACAGCCATGCCAGGCGTAGGTGGAGACGCATTATCGTATGAGGCAGGCGTGCACTCTGCCCTCCCTTTTCTGGGCATCACAAGTGTCTTTGTACCTCAGCCTCCAGAAAAAATGGCTGAGGGCTTGATGGGGCTTAGAGACACATTCCTCAGTGGGTGTTGGGGTTCACAGCTAGGGAAGTGAAGTGCATCACTGCGGCATAACAAAGAAATTAAGTTACTCCAAGGCCATGCAGACCTGATGAAAGCAGGATTTGGCTTCCCTTGCACACTGAAAGAGGACACTGTCCCATATCTCTGTACACGCTTGAGTGAAGTGTGTTCAAGACAGGAGACCTCTGTTCCCATTGCTAGTTTTGCACATTGCCAGACTGCAGGATACATTTCATGGTCAACAAGAGCAAAGTCAGAGAGAGCTCTTCCCAGTGTAGCAGCTCCCAGCTGCACCACACATGAAAAAATGCCCTTGTTCCCTGTTATTCCTCTAGTACCTAGGATCTGAGTACTTTGAGAAGACTCCTGGCAGCGTTTCACAAGACTTCTGTGAGGTGGCAGCAGCTGCCTATGTAAGCCCAGGGTCTGGAGACAGACACTGCTTCCCAGACCCTGGTGTCAACCTGTAATGCCAACTCGTCCATCTTCTGACTTACTGAAACCTAGAGGGAGCCTGGCAATTAGCTTAACCATGAAGAACAGGAGAACCTGCTCCCTCTTTTCCAGTGTGCTAGTTATTGAGAGAGAAGCAAGGAAGAGCTACATACAAAAAATACACCTTGGGCTGCGCATCCTTCCCTCTCACTTCGGAGGAAGGTGGTGCAAAATGCAGGGGTGTTCAGTCCCAGCTTTGCTGCTGATGTGTTCTGGGAGAGCAGGATCTCTTCCCCTGCTTCAGTTTCTCCATCTTTGCAATAGGTGTAACAACTGGTATCCACCTTGGCAAAGCCCTCCCAGATCTATTGATGAGAAGGATATATGAGAAAGCTGTTATTATATTACTAATTATGTTCCTCACACTTCCTAAAACAGCAGGTTCATTTCAAGGTAGGGAAAAGGAGGAACAGTGTCCTGAGCTATTTTAAAGTGTCCCACCATCCAAAAGATAAGAGACCAAATCCTTTATGCTGTGTTAGGATAGAACAAGGAGCAAATTGGGAGCTTACCTATCTGCACGGGCATGCTGCTGTGTAGCAGAAGGGGGCTGAGAAATTAACACAGAATTTCTGTGATTCCTTGGCTTGCTACTAAAGATGAGTATCACAGCCTTAAATATTTGAGGGAAATACTAAACCTAAACAAAGGAAAGTAAGGTTCAAACGGAATTGTTTGCAAAGAATAGGGAAGAAAAAGAGAAGGAACACAGGCCAGGAGGTATTAGACAAGCCAAGGAAAATATTTTGAGAACACCATGCCACTTAGTGCAGTCAAATGTATTTCAAAAGCAAAGAAATAGTTTTTCAGAAGTTACTGCATAGCCCAGCTGTAGGAAGGAGGTATAGTGTTGCCCCTGCTTTGAACCAGACATATCCTCTCCTTCTACCCAGCATTTTTCACTCACAAATTTCAAAGCACTTGCAGATGTTCAAACTTAGCATACTTCCGAGATTAACTTTCTAGATTAAGTTTCTTGATAACTCTACGCAATAAAATAGACTTCAGCTTTTTCCTTCTCACAACAGTCCTGCAAAAGCTGCTTTGCTATGAAGTACTCATGGCAGCCCACAAGTTCTACTGCTTTCCTCTCCATTGCAAGTGCAGCAGCTCAAATATATTTTATGTTCTATTTTATGTACAACTTGGCATAGACTGACTTAGGTACAGTGACTCCAATAGAAGAGCCTTCCTTTCCTGTGCTCTGAAATAGCTGGATTAGCCAGAAAGGTAGGAGGGCAGGGCAAGAGGAGAGAAAGTGAGTGCCAAGACAGGCAAGGGAATCCTGGCATTCCTCTCTGAGCCTGTAACCAGATCCTCCCTCCTCTGTTATTCTTGCCACTCATTCTCCATCTGTAGGAATTGCTGAGGAGACAACTAGGCCAGCTCAGTAGGCAACAACTGATTCAGCGTTTGTAAATACTCAGTAATCAGCCCAGATCAAGCTCTTGTTGCCAGGAAACTGCCCATCAGGTCTACTCCTTTTTTCTGCTCACTCCTGGTCTTTTCCTGGTCGTGTGCACAGACTTCATCCTGAGAGCTGTTTGCTGTCAACTTTGCAGTGAGGTTCTTCCTTAGCTGAGCGAGGAAACCTTTTCCAGGCAGCTCCCAGCTGCAAACGAACAGCCAGCAGGGAATGCTTCCATACACCTGCCGGGGACCTCTTCATCTTTGTAGAGCTCAGGTCAGACCCTCCTGGCTCAGGGAAGCCAAGGGGAAACTGCCAGGTGGAGAGCGGCCCATTTCATTCCATATGAGGATCATGGGGGAATCCACTCGTGGCCCAAGGATTCTGAAGAATTGCTCTAGAGAAGACAGTGCCCCATGGCATAAGCCACCTCCCCTCAGCAGCAGGTCATGAGATCACTGATCGTTGTACTAACAAAGACCATTTACCCCATCCTCCTCTTTCTGTTCACTCTCTCACTACACGCAATGAAAGACACTTCAGCAGACAGAGCCTCCTTGCTGTGAAAGATACAAAGCTGGTGGAAACCATTCCGTGAACTATTTTTTTAATATGAAACCCTCAGCTTGGCACAACCAAGGAACAGTTGGTATATGCATCTATTTTTAAGACACAGATTCAAAAATATATAAATCAGTGGACTTGTTCAGATGTCTGTTTTCCAGTTAACAAATACTGAAGCTCCAATTTTTTGATTAGGGTTATTTTTCACTTAGAAAGTCAAGTGTGTTGCTAGTAGGCAGGCAAGTGAGCATGAAGATGAATGCACCAGTTGTATGCTCTGGGTTTTAGCTGAATCACTTCCAAGATAGATTTGTTTTTCCTCTAAGATGGGAAACATCCGAGATAATTTCCCATCCCACGTGAATTTCACAATTTCCCATCCCTGGGAACATAGAGTGCCTAGTACATGGGGCCCTACAGACATCTACAGATAAAGGCAAGGCAAGGTAGGAATGCTGGAAACTCACAGACAAACAGGGATTGAAATTACATGCTAATTTTTCCACAGCTAATTAATCACTGGAACAAGTTTAGGGAATACAGTGCCCAGCCTTCATCCCAATTTTCTTTCATTTTGACAGGACTCAGATGCTTTCTGTGGTTTTAGAAATACTTGCCTTACTGTACATAGCTAATGTTACACTACCAAGACATGCATAATCCAGTGCTCTTGCCCCATAGCTGGGCCCCCCTGCACTGGATCTTCTTAAAGAGATTCCACTTGGCAGTTTGTGTGCACGGCCCAGCACATGCTCCAAAGGCTCCTTCAGTGAACCCTGCCTTTACTGAAGTCGATGGCACAGCAGAGCAGGGCTAGGATTTCACTCCACTGCCTTCAGGTGTCACACGTTTTCAGCAGTTGCATCTCCAAATTATTTTTTCCCTGCACATCTGGAATACAAATTAGGGCACTGGATTATTGCAACACAGAGCAACTTGCCCACAGCTGACTTCTCCCAGTGCATGAACACCACCACAGAGTTCTGCATTTAATGAGGAGCTTCCTTTCAGATATACACACAGGAAAATACATCTCATGATATATTTTCAAATTACAGACAATACAATGCCCTGTCTCTCCATCTTTACCTGATGTAAGCATATCTCTTTATTCCTCTCAACATAGAAACAGAAACCAATGCAGTCTCTTTTTTTGCTCAGGCCAAATCCAGCAATGGACAGAATATAAAACACTACCTGATGCGCTGTAGGAAACTGCATGGGAATTTGCAGACTGAAAGTCACACACAGCACTTGGAGAGAGTTTCCCTTCATTTAGGCAGCACAGAAATGACAATGCTGCTTCTTGTGCTCTTTGAAGTCTCAGAAAAAAAGGAAAAGAAGCAAAGGGATCATTAAAATGCCGTTCTTGATGGATAGTGGCAAGAAGGGACGACAGAAGAGGAAGTAATCAAGAACACCAAGGTCTTGCTTTCAAAGCCTCCAGCACTGGATGATCAAATTAATAATTTTGGTGGGTTTGTTGCAGCTCGGCCATCAGAGAGCCAAACATGGGAAAGCAGCAAGCTGTATTTTATGTACAACCTGGGAAATGCCGACAGCAGTGGGAAGGGTGTGGAAGAGCAGGTACCAACAGAACAGGCAGCAGCTCATAGGAGAGCTGAGGACAAGGCAAGAAGGACAACAGCAGTTTGGTTGGAAGAGAGCAGCCAGCCCAGGCAGGAGGCGTTGGGCTGGACCTGGAGAGAAGTGTTTTAAGGCAGAAAAACACATACAACTGCACAGGAAAATTGCCCTCCTCTTCATAGGTTTTAATGTGGACAAATTCCCTGCAGCACATGGGGATTTATGGAAACTAAATATGAAGCCCAAATCCCACTGACTGTCATTTTGTCTCATGTCCCCACAGAACAAAGATTTCATGTTTTACTTCCCTTCTTTCTCCCTGCAGGAATCAAGGCAGCTGACCTAATATGAAGATTCACCTGTGAGAGGCACAAAACAGCCCGGGGAAAAGCCTTCATTTCACCAGCAGGTTCATTCACAGAGATCACGACACAGCGCATAAGGGGGCCATTGTTTCTGGAATAAAATCTCCATTTGAGCTCTCTTCTTTGGCCATGATCAATGGGAGGGAATTAAAGTCTCATCCTGGGAAAAAAACCAGCTTGCTAACACTGTGTTGAAAGATCAGGTAATGGAGATGCAGAACAAGTGTGGGCACCCACATAATCCCTTGGTGAGCTTGAGAATGCTGGAGGTAAAAGCTCCTAGTGAAAAAAGCTCCCCAAACACAGGCACATCCCTTATCATACCATATGAGAGACAACCAAGTCAAGGGCTAGGAGTCCTAACAGGAGACTTTGGTGTTTCACAGTCTTTTGATCTAGATTTCAGCTCCCCACAGCTCCTCCCAGTGCCGGGGCATTTAAATTCCATGGGTGCTTACACAGCTGCCTGCTCAGCCTCTGCATTTTCTGTCCCACAGATGCACAGAGCCAACCCCAATAATTCTGAGCCCTCTGTCCTACATAGCCCTGGGGTATTCTGACAGCACTTACCTCCCACCCACTCTCCAGGCACCTTCCCATCTCCAACAGGCGTGTCAGGGGAAACCCACTGCTCTCACTACTCAGTGACGATGGGCAAGGGCTTTTTCTACCACCTGCCACAGGATGGATTTCCACCCTCCAAAGCTCATCAGACTAAATACCTACAGAGAACCAAACCTATTTCCATCACAGCCACAGCATCATAATGACCTCCTCCTCCCCCTCTCTGTTTCAGTCTGATGCTTTGAAACAACAACAAGAAAAGGAGCTTTTTACCTAGTAATTACTGGTTCAAGAAGCAATATCTGCTGCTTGGGCAACTAAGCCTGGAGCATCACTGTCAGCCTCTGGGCAGACACACATCACACTTGCCTTCATCCTCTCCCCAGCCCAAATCTCGTGTGTATTTTACTAGTAAAAGCAAACAGGAGATTAAAAGTGATTTGCTGCCCTCTCCCGAGCGAGCCCCAGTGACACGTCAGTACTGAAGTGTCTCTGGAGACAGACTTTCTTCAGTGAGCATAGCTGCTCCCATGCAAAAGGCATGGCGCTGATGTGGCACCCACAGCTGTGACAGGGCACGTTAGAAGTGATCATCAGCTGTGACGGACGAGGACGGCAGATCCACTGCACAGCCTGAACCATTTGGTATCCACAGAGGGCATTCGGGCATTTTGGTCTCGTAACTATCAGGTTAATCTTCCTCTGTGGAAATACAAAGAAATACCTCCCAGCATATTCTGTTCCCAATAGTCACAAACATTTCAGAGCAGAAGCAGACCATGAGATATATAAAGAAATAGAAAAAAAATTACTTGTAGATTTAAGAGGGTAATTTGAGGAGGTTTTTTTGGACTAAACCTGTCGCTGTTGGGGCGGACATGACATACATGGACAGTGCCTTGGACAACAGCAAAAAGCCGACTATTCAATAAATCAGCCGCTTTTATACAGTTTTGTATGTTATCATTCGTGTTATACACTCATTGGCCACTAAACTACTACAATGGATCCACTGGCTATTATCTAGCTACAATATGCTACTATTGGTTACCTATAGCATAAGCATTCAAGCATTTAGAAAAATACCAGGTGCAGACTTGTTGCTGTTTACTCTCCCTCTTGTTTGGGAGAGGGAAACTCCTTCTACTGAGTTTCTCACAGGTAAAGGCGAACTGTGCTAAGCTCAATGTCAGCATCAGACAGGCTGTTAGACCTGCTGTTAATTCCCACAGTTCCCCCTTTCTGTTTTATTAAAAATGCAGTGTTTATGGTGCTCTGCGGGGCCCTGTGCAGGAAGGACAACAAACACGGCACAACGAGTAAAATGACAAAACAGCTGCTTGATTTTGCAGAGTGGTATGTCTAACAGAATCTACATCAGTTAACAATCCTGACAAAGCAAGTGAAGTGGCATTAGTCTGTTCAGCAAGCCAGCAACCTAGCTTGTTCAACAGTTCTAATGCTTTCTTAGCAACTACTCCTAGGACAAAAAGAAACTGAAACACGTTTTGCTAAATTCTAGAAATCAAGAGGGTCATCGCAGTCTTTTGCAAAAAACGCAAGGACTGTTTGTCACGAGTCACATGCTTGTGTTTTACAAGTATAGTTAATTTTGGAGCAAGCATAGTCAGGCAGCCAATAATACATGGTCCACCAATAGCACGTGAAGATAATGTGAGCCACGCGTGATCTTCACAAATTGGGCCTGGCAGCCCAATCCTGCATGCCATGAGTTTGGATTGGCCTTGATACTAGAAAATTATTTGCAAAGCAGCTTAATAGCTTGCTTATCTTTGCCATATTTCACCGCTACTTCCCCTTCGAAGCATCTGTGCATTCTTGGACAGTGTCTCCCTTCAGAAAGAAAGCCAGTTCTCCCTTCAACAACATCCCAGCAGATCCTCTACTGGGCAGTGGAGCAAGAAAGCATCTGTGTCATGCGGTTTCCTGAGCCAGGAGAAGGCAAGATATGCAGGCTCTAGATTTATGGATTAGACATGCTGCCATGGCACACAAATCACTCTGCACTCAGTGCAATTCATTATCACAGTGCCATGGCTGGTCACATTTTTCACAGCTGCAAATAATGCCAAAAAGGCTTTTTAATTTTCATGTGCCAAGACTTAACGATGCAGAGTCAGGAGCCCTCCTGCCTGCTCAGGGAAGCAAAACCGAAGTCAGCAGTTTTTCTGTCTCTCTGGACACACTGAGCCCTGAAGGTTTTCCAGCACCCCATGGCAGTGTTAACAGACTAAGCAGTCACAGGGCTGGGATTGTGCCTGCTCCCAGTCCAGCCTCTCCCAGCAACTGAACCTGTGCTTGTCAGTACTGCCCACATGCCCCACCAACATCCTCTAACCCAGGTAAATTCAGCTAAAAATCTGCAGGCAAACCTGGGGATTCATTCTGTCACACCAGCTTAGTCTGCAAGGTCTTGGGCAAGCAAAGGGTCTTATACATCTTTTGCAGGTATTAGTAAAGGAAAATAACTTCAATAACAGGCATAAAACAACAGCAAAATTGACCAATAGGAATGAGAAGGAAGAGGTGAAGGGATAACAGTGGTTTGTGCTACTTCCTTACACAGCTGCATCTTGATTCTGGAGAAAGGACAATGGGGAGGAACAAGTCAGAAAATGGGCCTAGAATTCCTGTGGAAAGTTAGTTCCTCAGGGGTAAAAAAAAATTTAAAAATACGACAGTACTTAAAAATCAGATTTGAGAGCATTTGGGGCCTGACGGAGCACCAATTTGGACCTCTGCACAGAGGAGGCTCCTCGGTGGACCTGTGTCCCTCCTTGGAGGTCATAGTCATGGTGATATTGCAGGGGATACTGGTGCAAGAGGTGCATTGGGTAAAGTCCAGCACGGTGCAATCCCCAGAAAAAAAAAATCTCAGTTGAACACCCATTTCCTTGGGTGCCTTATTGCCACATCCAGTCAGGCCAATGCTACGGGGGTTAGCGCTGGAGGGACACGGGGCACAGCAAGGAAACGGCAGAATACCCCCAAGGCAGAGCCCCATGTCACTCACCTGTCAGGCTGCCCCAGCACGCACAACATGAGGAACATCCATCTCAGCCATCGACACCCCGCGCGCTGCCCGTGAGGGGACCCACGGGCCTCCATCTTCCCGCCTCAGCTCCATCCGCACCGCCGCCCCGAGCACCTGGGGCTTTTCACTGCGACACCCGGTGCGTTTGGGGCTAGCGCGGCCCCCTGGGCTGAGCCGAGCCGTGGTGAAGCAGCCTGAGGCAGAGAAGCCCCAGGACTCCGTTTTTCCCCTCAGGCGGCCCCGCCGTGCCCGGACCGGCTCCTTCAG
>VZTG01006027.1:2032241-2079342 GCA_013397845.1 Melanocharis versteri
CCCGGCTCCCGTCACTGCCCTCACCTGTCCTGTGTCCCGTCATTGCTCCGTCACTGCCCTCACCTGTCCCATGTCCCATCACCTTCCCCCGCCAGTCTGGTCACTGCCCCAGCCTGCCCCATCCCCTGCCACCAGCTGCCCCCAGCCCCCGGGCAAAGGGCTCTTCTCGTGGCTGAGCTCCATTCATGTGTGAGCTGAGTGGGCAATGGAGCCCCCGTGACTTGGGTTTGGGGGCTGAAGGGCACAGGTCGTTCACCTGCTGGTCACCCCACAGCCTGCTGGCCCCACCAAACGCCCTCTGCATTCCAGCTGCATCACAAAACAATAAGCAGCCACTCAGTGGCTTTAGAAGAAACTCCCTGTTCCTCCTGGCCCATGGTAGAAGCCAGCAGCTGCCAAAGTTTAACCCTACTGTGCACTCCAGTAATTTCTCCACCTGCCTTCGGGATTTGTTTTGCTTGGCACAAAGTCTGAGGGTGAGGAACTCCAGAGGTGAGGAACTCCAGCCAACAGCATGCAAGATACCCAGTGCAGAATAGAAAAATAAGCCATGTACATCATCGTGCATAATTTTATTTCAATTTTGCTTTATTTCAAAAATAATTAAGGGACACCATAAACAGCAGTAGGCACAGCAGTGGGGTTTGCAGTTTGAGTCTCTAACGACCAGATCTCTCATGCCAGGTGCCATACAGGCACAGTCAAACAACTCTTGTCTGCAGGATGAATTTCTCATAAAGATTCAGGGCCCCAGTCTCACTCACTTGAAGTCAGTATTAAAACTAAAATAGATTAAAAGGAATGCAGATAAGGTAAAATGAGTGGGCTTCTAGACATGCCTCCCCCAGAACATTGGAAAAGATGCATCAAGCAAGAAGATATTTCCTTTCCCTTTTACTTGGGAAACCAAGGCAGGAGAAGAGTAAATCCCTAGTCCAAAGCTCTTAATGCAGTCTGTGGTAGCAGAAGGAAACTGTATTTATCCATTGTCCTAGCTCAGTACTTGAACAGTTCACTGCCCACCTCTGTCCTCACCTGGCCCAGCACAAGCAGAAGCATCCTGGGAAGTTGGCTGGAATACTGTAAGAAAGGAGGGATGGAGGACTGGAGCCCCTATGAGTTTATGAGCTGTTTGAGTCAGTTCTGGTTGCTGTCGTTTATGATTTCCTTAGTCTACCAAACCAGAACCACATCCAGCTCAGACAAGCAGTCAAGATCATGCTAAAAAATTTAAAGCATTGAAAAAACACAAGATTGATTCTTTAGGAACACAGCAAGTGTCTGATCAGTTCGGGTCCTGCTTCAGACTGCAGTCAGGATTAGATGCTGTACTGAATTGTCCCCTCTTGGTATCACAAACTGCAGGAGCTTGGCAGACCATCCCCCAAAGGGAGGAGGGTCATCTGTCTTGTGATGTTAATCATTGTTGGAGGGGTTTATTGAAGAAGATACCCAAGGGTCTACCTGCTGGTCTAGTTCTCGGGTGGTGCTCCGGGCTTCAGCGGTCATTCTCCGAAATTTCTGCAGGTAGACAATGATGAAGATAACCAAGATACCCTGGAGGAAAAGGAGGATGAAGAGAGAGAGCTGAGAGAGGAGAGCCAGGGTGCAGTACCAGTGCTGGCACGTGGAGATGATCTCGTCTTCCGTCAGGTAGGCGATGATCCGGCCCTGCAGGTGCTCCGGGGAGCTGCATCTCACATCCCTGTACAGGCTCCGGTTCTGCTGCCACAGGAGCCAGGAGCGCAAGTAGAGGATGTCACAGGTGCATTCCCAAGGGTTGCCATGCAGGTAGACCACCTGGAGGCTCCTCAGGTTGTCAAAGAGCCCGTTGGGAATAGAGGTGAGTCTGTTGGAACCGAGGTGGATGATTTCAGCGGAAGGACGGAAAGCACCGGGCAGGTTTTCCACTGTCAGGTTTTTTGACGAGCAGTCAGTAATGTTGGTGGTGCACTTGCATGGCACAGGGCATATGGATGTCACAAGTGGGAGGAAGCCAACGAGGGACAAGAGAATTCCACTGTTCATTTTCACCTGCAAACACTTCCCTGGTGAGACTGGACAAGGTGGAGACCAGACAAGTAGACACCACACACTCTAGGACTGACACCACAGCCAAGGTCTTTTGTTGTTTTGTTCTGAGGATGAGTTTCTAAAGTTGGGTGAATTTAGTGTCCTTCACTGGAGGTGCAAGAGCTCTGAAAAGAACAGAGTTAAAAGAGTGCAAATTCTTGGTCCTTCGTTATAGGAGAAGGAATTTTCATGGTCTTTCAACCCTGGATTTTAGGAGGGATATGAACACATGGCTATTGGAAGGCTTAGCTGCAGCCATTAAATACATTTCCACTAGTCCTCAGAAGTGTAAAAGAGCTACTTGTGTTTTCAGCATTACTGGAGGTGCATTACGAGCGTAGCCAAGAAAATTTCTGTCAAGGAGTCAAAAACTAGAATACGAAACTGCTCATGCCTTATCATAGCTCTGGAGTACATCTGTAAGCACAGCTCTGTTCATGCAAACTGCAAGAGGAGACTGAGAAATAAATTTACTATTACCACGAGTAAAAAACAGCCTTTCCAGTCTTGAAAAGAAGTGATAAACAGTCTTTGGCTGCAGAGAGGGTGCTGACCACTGAGGATGGAAGTCAGTGCTGAGTTTTGCATGCTAGACACTGCTCAGCAGGTGAATAATCACCTGTGCTGGGAGACATGGGTCAATGACCCTTTTTTATGCTACAGTCTTGTGCCACTGCTGAACACAAGCTGCTGTAACTTCTCCAGGAGAACAACTACACATATCTGCAACAAGGCAGCATTTTTCTGTGCTTGACAAATTGTAATTGTCAATCAATTAAAAATTTTTAAAAACAGTAGAAGGTAGCATTGTTGACTTACCAGAGTAGTTCAATCCTTTCTTTCTTGCTGGCTTTACAACACAAGAGCAAGGTCTCGAGGCAGTCCAGCCAGTGCAAGAGTGTGTGCATAGCTGCGTTCCCAGATAATCCCCTTGCAGCTGGCTGGCAAGATAAGGGTCAGCCTCATCCCAGGGACACCTCCCACATGAGGCCTTCCTGCAAGTCTGCTGCATGTCACCGGAAGCTGAGGCTTCACTGAGCAAGTCTTCCAAGAAACGGGAGCTGACACTGCTCACAAGAACATGTTTGCTGGGAGAGATGCTGCCGGTACTGATAACTGTGATTCTGGGCCCACGGGCCCAGCCCAACAGAAATGTCACAAAGTCTCAGTTGCATAGTAATTCAAAATGCACTTCAGACTGGGAGGTGATGCTACTGGTTTGTACCATACTCCCTGAGCACTGTGACCTTTGGTTTCCCATCTCATCAGGAGAACTTGGCAGAGTGGTGACACCTAGCACTTTCTGGGTGCTGACCCTCAGGTTTCCCTTGAAGCGGTGACACAAATCTACTTATTAGTGAAAGATCTGCTGAGAGAAATGGTCTTCCAGTCCATCCATCTTTCCAGAGAAAGATTCTTCAGACACTTGCATCCTCTCATGATCGTTATAGGGGTAAAATATAACTTGGCATTTCACTGTCTACATCAAAATAAAACTAGCTGGATTCACAGAAGGCCAACAGACTGGGAAAGACAGTGCTCTTGAAGAACTGCTCTTCAGGCAGTCAAGTGAGCCCACAGCCCTCGACAAGGGCAGTCACTGAGGAACACTGACCACATGCTTTATTCAGAATTACACAAATACTTAAACAGGTAAGTCCAAGGGTCAAAACTACATTCAGGCAGAATCATGTCTTCTCATGGCCGCCGCATCTTCACAGACATTTCTCTGCCATCAGCCTGACCAGGCACACACTACACTCCTTAGCCCAAGGCCACCAGAATTAAGTTATGAAACTATTGTCCCATTGAACTCAACTCTGTTACCTCATACTGTGGACATCCTAGAGAACAGAAATTATGAATGCCCTGAATGGGCTCATATTAAGAGAATTGATGGTGCAAAAAATGGCAGAATGTGGCCCTAACCAAGGGATTTTTTTTATGCTCTAAAGAAAACAATTAAACTTAAAATTTCTACAAAATTGGAGCGGATCATTCCAGTTGCTTCACTGTGGTGGCCAGGCAGAGTAGGAAGGAGATCTCAGACTAACAAACTAACCCAGTTTTTCCTGCAGGGCCTGCTTTCCACTTGGGAGCAGCTCGACTACCGCAGGGTAAGTTTGTTCAGCAAACTTACCTTGTCTCATGTGTTTGGTGCTATGTTTATTCACAGGCAGGTGTTCGGGCCAGGTGTGGCATGGAGCTGATCTAGAGCCAGACCCATTGTGGCTCTGCATACAGCAAAGACTTGGTAATGCTCTCTTGGCTACTTGCAAACTGGATTTCCTGGGACTGGATCTTGCCCAGCTGACCATTGATGATTTAGACACCACTCCTAGGGAAAGCTTGAAGATAGAAGAACCTTCAAGATCATCTTGCTAGCTTCTGGAATACACAGGCCAGAAATCCCATGCAGGAAGCCTGCCTGAAGCCTGCTCTGACTGAATTAGATAAAAGGAGAAATAAGGTCAGTTTTGCTCTGTCCTACCCATAATGTATCACCAATGCTGCTCGAGGGGGGGCTGAAAATTGAACAGAAAGAGGTTGGATTTTTGAATGTATTTATTTCACTGATCAATTCAGGTAGTAAACATTAATAATAATAACAATAATCATTTAATAAAATGGGTATGTTTTAAAAGGTTTTGTTTTCTTTGTTCACAATGACAAAATGTTCAAACAGAAATTTACAAAAAAATATAATTACAATAACCCAACAGATGGACAGGAAACAAAGAGCCTAGGAATGGAGCAGGGGGTGAGGAAGGTGCATGGCAGGAGCAAGCCAGCATTAAAGCACAGCGGAGTGTGTGAGGAAGAGCAGGGAATGCCATCGCAGAGCACGAGGAGTGGGACCCCCTCCTTTGAGGGGAGGCATGCGAGGAGGCAGCAAGGACTGCACAGGCAGGACCAGCACAGCAGCGGCACACGAGGAGTTCATGCCATGGATCCATCCTGTCAGGCACAGGGGCCAAGATGTACCGACAGCCCCAGCTGCAGCCTGGGATAGCTGTGGAGTGGGACACCATCCCTGCAGCCACTCACTCAGCAGGGCAAAGCTTGGCAGAGGCATGGGAATGTGCCCAGGGGTGCAGGGATCTCATGTGAGGCTGTGGAGGGTTGCGTGAGGGGAGGTGTTAAATTACTTTCCTATCCACACTTCTCACTGCCAGAGCCACATGGCCAAGCTCCATGTGTTCAGGAGTCTCTTCTCCACTTACTGTGAGAATTGATGCAACAGTACAACATGCTCCTTAAATAAACAGATGCCATCTTCCAGGCCAGAATCTGAACCCCTGGTGTCCCCCAAAATCAGTCTCTAATCCCTTTCCAAGCAATCCCCAAACTCTGGCACTCTGGGCAGGGAACCTCCTACACAGAGACATGATTTCAGTGGTACCACCACCCCTTTGTAGAAGCCATCTCTGGTGCCTCAATCCTGTGTGTTTTTTCCTAAATGCAACTTGAACCATCTTTGCCAGCTGGTAGGCAAAGGCTTCTGCTCTCTGTAGAGGACAGGCTCATGACTCTTGACTTGAGGTAGGAGCCACGTGCACTGAGCTGATGGAGACTTCCCCACGTGGAGGGATGGGCAGATCCACCCTCAGCAACCCTGCCTTGCCTGTGACCAGTGTACCCTGTGCTCTCACACAGCACCTCTGTGCACAGCCCAGCATGAAAGCTGGCAGCTGCTCTATGTCCATGCTAAAGGGAAAAGGTCTCCTTCATCTTCTAGGAATGAATCTGTCTGAAGGAGGAAAATCTCCAGGTGGACAGGGCTCATTTGCAACAGAACATCCTCCTCACCAAGATTAGTGTAAGAAAAGAGGGCACAGGTACTTCAAGATGTTTCCTCTTATGCTAGCGCAGACAATGCTGAGAACTCAGCTGTCCATCTCTTTTTGGAAAACCTGGAGGAAGCTCCTGTTTCAGGCTACTCCACTGCTCAAGTAAGCACATCATGCAAAGAAAGGTTATACTTCCTCTCAGGTGCCTTGGTCCTTCATGTTATTGAAGTCAAGCTGAATCCTTCTGCTCTCCTAGGATGGCCCTGCCACTTACGAGCCCAAAATAGGGGAGCATGAAAAAAAAAAAAAAACTGGAACATTGTTGAACACTGCTCTAGCCCAGCTTGCACAGTTCTGTCAAAGGGCTTCCACCCTTATTTTGTCCTTCCACATGGAGCCAGGGTCTCTCCCCTGCCCCTACAGCCCATGCTTTGGCTAAGGAGAGGCTCTGTACAGTGAATAACTGGAACCAGCCAACCTACTCACCACCTGGACAAACCCTGACCAGGACTCTAAAGCCCCATGGAGGAATCAGACAAATGCACTGCCTAGCAACAGAACCTAGGGCCTGGCTATTCCTGGCCAACACTGTGCTTCCTACCCAGGGAGATCTACTGGGGAGAGCCAGAGATGGAGGAGCAGATACAAAAAGGGAAAGGGGACAGAGGAATCAGCCAAGGAGCAGAAGGGCCCAGCCCATGGCTGCACTCCCTGGAGTTAGAGGGAAGAGCCAAGTCCTCTCCCTCCAACAGCCCTGACTCCTGTGAGCGTGGCAGTGTTGCTGGCAAGCCCTGCCCTGTCAGGCACATCACACTCCAGGGCTCTGCTCTGGCTGGACTCAAGTTAAAAATACTGCAGGAAGCAAGAACAGGACAGGAGCTGCTGCCCAAAGAGTGCTTTTATCTCTGCCCAGCAGACCCACCAGCCTTCTCAGCACTAGGACAGGAAGAGCTGAGGAATAAGGAGGGGGAGAAGGGCTGAGTGCCCAGGGGAAGGGCAGGGGAGCAAGAGCCAAGTCTGCTGGGCTGTGCTCAGCCCCACGCAGTGACAGTCCTGCACCTGCCAGGCTGACCCAACACCTGCCCACACAGGCTGCCTGCAGACCTCAGGTACAAGCCTACAAAAACTGCCCCTTCCCCCAGGAGAAGCTCAGAGCCATCAATGTGCTCGTGGGACTGCAAAGCCTGGGGGTGGGGGACAAGTCTGCATTTGGGATTGGATTTCAGCCCTAAGGTTTCTACCCCCTCCAAAGCAGTCTTGGCCAAGCACTCTGGACGCCACAGCGCTTTTAAGAGCAGACACTGAAGACACACTGCAGCTGATGACCAGAGCTAAACTATGAAACACCCTCACCCAGCTACTGCAGGGCCTTGGGGTTCCTCTACTAATGCCTCCAGCCTGCTGCGGGAGGAAATCATGGCAGGGAAGGTGTCCACTCCCATCACCTCCTTGCAGGCAATAGTCAACAACTCAACTTCTCTGCCAGAAAGATGTAACTGGGAGCAGTTTTCTTCTAACCAACCTCAAGGCACTCAGTCTCTTGCTGATCAGTGCAAACATCCTGGAGTTTTCTTGATAGGAAGAACAAAACCAACCAACTAAACAAAAAACCCATAAAAACCTGAACAGGATACCAGGCAATCATCAGGACTCCTGAGCAGGTCAGTGCACAGAGAAACCCCCAGCCCCAGTTCTCTGGGCCAGCACTGTCCCCAGGCTGAGAAGCCCGAGCAGTGCAGGTCAAACTCACAGGAGGGTATGGCTGCCTTTACAATGCCTGTGCTGGCCCCAGACAAGGGGAACAGGGACAGGGGCACAGAACCTCAGTTGGGAGTAAACACTTACGTGCATTGACACAGATACTCTTTAAGTTTGTACACCAGAGAAACCAAGACTTCAAATACCAGAGCCTTCCCAAACAAGAGATTAGTACATAGGAAAGGGGGATCTTTTTCTTTTCTTTTTTTTTGGGATGCCTTAGAGACGTCCCAGGCTAGTTTCATAAAAAAAAAAAAAAAGAGGGGAAAAAAAAGAAATTAAAGAATAATTATTAAAAAAGAAATACACATCAGTAAACTGTTAAGTGAACAGCTTCCTCCACAATCCAGCTGGTCGAAAAGCCAGCACTGCTGCTAATAAATTAGAGGGTGCGGGTGCAGCTCTTGCCCACAAGTCTCTATACAACAGGAAACCTTTTCTAAACGTTCACAGCTCTTGCCAGGTCTCAGATGGTCACTGGGGGATTCCTTCTGCCCTCCGGGTACCTGCCTCTCACTGATCCTGCATCTGCTGCTGCATCTTCTGCAGCATCTCTTGCATCCGCCGTAACTGCAGGAGACACAGAAGAGAGAATCAGAAAGGGACCAGTGGATCCACACTGGGGCAGCCCCTTGGAGCTGACAAGGGGATCCCTCGGGGAGTATTAACTCCTGCCTGAGCACAGAGGCACCTGTGTCTGGGGTAGAATGGAGCTATGTTTCCCTGACAGAGGCAGCCACAGCTTTCACACCCTGTCCTCCATCCCAGGAACCCACAGTGGTGGGACACAGGACTAGGAAGCCTCAAGACCACCTCTATGGGGCAACCCTGGAGAAACTCCTGGAATTCCAGCTCCAACACCCAGGAGGCACAGGCAGAAATGGTACTCACCTCCTCATCCTTCATCTTGATCAGCTTCTCTGTCTCAGTGTCCGGTGTTGGGAGAGGCAGGATAGGAATGGGGCTTTCTATCCTGTTGTCCTGAGTCAGCTTGCTAGAGAGATGGAGAGAGGGGGGAAGAGCAGTCAGTCGTGGTTCAGGATGGCTGGCTGCCTTTGGTGTCACCACACAATGACTGTCACTCCCCATGGCAGAGTCAGCAGCAATGCAACATCACACACCCAACCAGATGGAGGGGCTGTGGGGCAATCCAGTCCAGAGCTGTGGCATGCACTCAGATGGAGAATGAGCCCTCCTGTTCAGGAGGTGGGAGGCATGAGACAGGCACAGCACAGCAGCATTGCTCTGAGGGCTGGGGTGCCCATGACTGCAGCTAGGGGACACAGGAAGGTGGTGATTTTCTTTCGAAAGACAGGAGCTCTCAGTACATGAGGAGGGAATAGTAGTAGGCAAAGAAGTCTGGGCTGAAATTGGAACTTCAAGATGTCACTTGCAGGTGTTCACCACTTGGAGTCACCATTGGCTCATTTTTGAGACAATTCCAGCCTTGGAACTTAGGATCTCCTACCAAAACGACTCTCTAGAAATGGCCCTGTGCTGGTTTCCTGAAACTTGTTCACTGGCAAGGAACTAATCATGGCGTGAGAAATGGTACCAAACTGAAGCTTTTTCTAAGCTTAGCAGCCACTTTTTCACTGTGCTCTTCTTTTAATAGACACACAGCCTACCTAAATAGCAGCTGGGACACTGCTCACCCAGATCTAGCATTTAATATAGTTATTTTGGGACTCCATATACTTGCTGCTGAAAAAACCAGGCTTGTCTGCTATGCAGAAGTGCTGGGATACACTGTGTGTCAGGAGAATGTGCCAACCTGCACGTCAGCACACATACAGGACTGCTCCTTGCTGAAGCACGGCCATTCTGCTCTGCAATGTGGCAGCACAGAGCTACCCAGCCAGGGCTGGCAGGAAGTGAAGGGAATGGCTCACAACAGAGGAGCCAAGACCTACTTAAACCCAATGTTTTTCCACCAGTATATCAGTCATGGAAGGGAGAAGGAAAAATAGAGGTCTCAAATGAAAAGGCTGTGAGTATTCTCTCTTCTGTTTCCTGATCATTCTGACTAAAACCACAGAGCATCAGATGCAAAGGGAAGACAACACAGAGGAATCTTTGGAGATGTGTTGTCTTACTAATTGCCTGGGCCTTATTGTCTGAGAAACAGCAGCATCCCAAGGGTCATGCTGTTATTTAGACATAACTGCAGACCACAGATTGCATTCCTCTTCAGCAATGCACACAGCTATCACTCACCAGAGAGATGGTTTATCTCATTTTATTAGGCTGGATGTATTTCATCCACTGCTAGAAACAGCTCTTCGAAAGAATCTCCAGGCCTATTTCTCTATATCTGCATGGGGAATCCTCAGACAGGAATGTGGATTCTCAGAAGCATTCCTGCCTTAGGTTCAGGCCGTGGGAAACATGCTTGGATTTGCTATTTTAGTTCCCAGTGCCATTCCTGAGGCTGCAGCCCAGCAAGTCCCCAGCAGATCCACAGCCTCCTGACCAGTGAGCTGTTGAGAGAGCAACCCCAGCTCCACAGAGGGTGACAGACCCCTCCCACCAGAGGTGGGGACCCACCTGGTCATTTGCTGGATGCACTGAGCTCGATAGTTCTCGTAGTGGACATCGCAAGTGACGTCCTTCAGGTCGTGCATGTGTGTCCGGATCAGCATGTTCCGCAGCTTCACGAAGTCGCAGTGTGCCTGGTTTTCCACTGTGGAAACAACAACAGGAGAGTGCTTGGATATCACACCTCACCAGGCCTCTCCAGGGAGCCCCTTCTCAGCTCCTGGACACCCAGAGTGGACTAAAACCCCACCCCAGGGCTCCTTCCTCATCCTCCCCCGCCACTGCCCTGGCGCAGGCCTCAATGGTGCTCTGCCTTCTCAACCCTGAGGCCAGGCTGCTGAAGGCACTGTGTTCCCAGCACTTCTTCTGTGTAAAAGGATTAATTAAGCACATACAGCAGAGCCCTGAGAGAGGATCCCGTGTACATGGGATGTCACTGTTATAACCACAGTGAGCACAGCTGGTGCTGGAGGTAAATTGCTTGTCTCATCAGAATTTAGGACTTATCAAAAGGCCCCTGTAGACAAAACCAGCCCCTGAGGGGCAAAGCCAAGAGCAGGCAATGGAGAGCTGAAAGAGCTGCTGTTACCATGGGGAGCCTGGCTCCAGACAGCGCTGTGGGAAGCACTCTGCTGCTGCTGTGATCTCCATGTGCCTCTCTGCAGGGCTGGGGAAAACCCACTGTATCAGGCACAGGGGTTCACAAAGTAGATCCTACTGCCAAATGCCATCATCCCAACAGGCACAGCCCCCTCTGGAGCCATTGAGGGAGCAGAGCCAACAGCTGGGCAGCCCAAGCAGCCAGCACCAGCCCATGAGTGCAAACACAAGCTTTTGAGATCTAAAGCTGCAAGGTCTTAAAGCAACAAACCAGCAAGGGCAAATCAGCAACAGCAGCAAAAGCCATTCCAGGGTTATTCTGTCTAAGGGCTTTATGAAATTTCTCCCTTTAGAAAGGAAGAAAGTTGGAGACAAACATTGTGTATCAGCACAGCCTCCAGCCCAGCAATTCCAGCATTGACAGGAGCAGCAGCAGAGGAGGGAGTGCACGAGGGTTTATGATAGGCCAAGAGCAACAGCTTCTCCCCAGAAAATAAACAGGCAATGCCCAGCCTCCCCCGCTTAATAAGAAGCCATGTCCTAGTGCACATTAAAGCTCAGGCATTCTTCTGTTCACACTGGAGCCTCTCTTCCTTAACCTGCAATGGGAGGGTTATTGATACACTCCCAGTCACAGGTTATTGATACACTCCCAGTCACAGACCTCCTGCGCCAGTCCCAGTGCCCCTGTCTCTACCCTACCTTGTCCCCTGCCATGTGCCAAAGGTGGCACAGATAGTCCCAGCTCTCCCTGCCATCCCTGCTGGAAATGCCTGTCTGTCCTTGCCCCATCCCTGCCTGCCCCTCCTCCCAGTGCTCCCAGGCTCCATGCTTACCTTCCACAATGCCCCAGGGGTAGAGCCGTCCACGGACGCGCTGGCCTTTGGCCTCCACCACAGTGTTGCTGCCGATGACAGCAAAGGGAGCGCTCTCCTGGAACGAGAGGCACCGCTGAGCCCAGCTCAGCCCCGGGCTGCCCACGGATCCCTTCTCTGGGGGCCGAGCTCAGGCACAGCAGAACAGCAGGAGGAAGGTGCTGGTAGGAAAGGCGCAGGGACATCCACATGTGCCACACAGCAGGGCACCACAACCCAGTTGCAGAGAAAAGCCTAAGGCACCGGGATCTACAGGCAGCCTAGTTCCCAGCCTGACCTCAGTTGTCCTGAGGGAAGCTGTGTCTCTGCAGGTGCCTGCATCCCTTCATTAAGGGGAAGCTCTACAAGGAAGCCAGAGCAAAGAGGCTGGAACACCAAGCAAGTGGGACAGTGTAGGCCAAGACCAGGAATGTACAGGCTGTGCTCCTGTCTGCTCGGAAGGGAGTCAAAGCCCATTGCCCACCTCTGACAGGAGAAACAAGGCTGTACTGCATGCACAGACATGGGAGGCGGTGAGGACTGGGCTGCTGGGGCCTCCAGATATGCCTGTATGATCATGTTGTGTCCCCCAATGCAACTCATGTGTCACAGTGGTAATCACCCACAAATCTCTCCTCCTTGCTGATGGCATCACCCAGAAACAGGTGCTCAGAGCTGCTTTACAACCCAGCTTTCATCTTAAACACACAGGCTGGGGCAGATGGAGGAAAGGCTGACACTGCCTGGAGGGAGAGCAGAAGGGCCATGTGTTCATGCCACACTTGACTTCATGGCACCAGCAAGGACATCAGCACCTTCTCCAGGCCACCTACCACATGAGCCAAGGCTGTTCCCTGGGTAGCAGCAGCACAGGCCTTCAGCACAAGCAGGGCAGCTCTGGCTCCTTCTGGACTGACCCACATACCCATGAGCCTGATTCTGCAGACCCTGCTGAGCAGATTCCTTACCTTCAGCTCTCTGTCTTGCTGCTTGAACTCCTCATCTTCATCAGAGTCACACTCAGGAAACTGGTACACTTTAATGCCAAATTTGTCAATCTCTTCTCGAATCTGTGTCCATGCAAGACAAAACCAAAAGGATGTAAAACTGAACAATACAGAAATGCTGGGTTTACTCTGTTTGTGCTACCATGGTTTGCTATAGCCTATAAATAGCAAAAGGATTTGATGTTTCTTCTAGAGTTAGCCTCTCTGCTGACTTCCCTCCTCACAGCAGAGCACAGCTGCAGCTGTAGCAGCTGTATGCGCAGATACTGTGTATGTGTGTATATATATATAAATATATACAAACATGCTGTACAGACACATAAATACATATATATCTATCTCCCCTCCCTCCTCAGCCCATCCCTGCCACTACATCAGGTATCACTCTGTAGAGAAAGAGCATCTCACCCTCTCTTTTAGCTTCCGGATCTCGGAGGGGATCAGGCAGTCGGCTTTGGCAATCAGGGGCACAATGTTGACCTTCTCATGCAGAGCCTTCATGAACTCAACATCCACAGGCCTCAGCCTGCAGCAGGGATGAGGGACACCGTTAGCAAAGACACACTTGGCAGCTCCCCCTCCAGCCTCTCTCACAAAGGGAAAAGGACAGCACTGTCACAAGAGCCTGCAGCAGCACTGGGACAGCCCTCAGCTAGGGCTGCACCTTCAGGAAAGCTGTCTCCAATTTTAGCTGCTGAGTGTCTCATACAGACACAGGCTGGGTATTTACTCCCTTGCAGGCCAAATACTGCCCGGGCCACAGCCTGGGGTCTCCCTCCAGCTGTCCTGAAGCACAGGCAGCCAACACGGCCCCTTCAGCTGCTTCAGGCTAGGCTGACACATGAGCCAGCAAGGGGCAGGGACTGAAGGCAGCCTAAAACTCCCTTTCCTATGCATCAGTCCAGCTTAGCTAGATAGGAACACACAAGTCTGCATGGCATTATTTCTCCTGATTTTCAAATCAGGCTGTAAGGCCTGAGGGAGATCTGCTCTGCCTGTTCACAGGCAGTCTGTCCTGCCAGTGAGAGGAAGGGAGTGGTGTGATGCTTAGCGGAGGGAGAACATCCAGACAGCTCCTCTCCTGTGCCAACAGCCCTGGTAGTGTACGAGCTGCTACAGGGCAATCCTGGGGCACAAGGGTCTTCCCTCTGGACAGAGTCACCCCTCAGGCCTGGAGTGTGGGCTCTCACCCGTGCCCAAAGGGAGAAATGAAGTAGAGGCAGCAATGCACTCGGTTGTCCTGGATGTTCTTCCGGTTCAGGCCACTCTCATCACGGAAATACTGTTCAAACTGCTGGTCAATGTAGTCTGTGATGGGCTTCCAGCTGGGAAAGGCAATTCAATCAGAACAAAACCATCAGTAGTGTCTCCTGTCTCCTAATGACTGTGAGGTCAAGGACAAAAAGGAAGGCAGCAGTGCCCTGCTCACCACTCAGTGTTGTTAACAGCATCTCCAAAGCCAGGTGTGTCCACTATGGTCAGCTTCAGCTTGACACCCTTCTCCTCAATGTCCACTGTGTGCTTGATGATCTCCACCGTCTGGTTGATCCTCTCTTTGAACAGGAGCGTGCGAGTTAAAGCCAGGCAGTAATGCTGGGGATCCCCACTGCACCCATGACAAGCCAGCTCCCCCTTATCACTGAACACAGGGAGTAAGACACGTTTCAAAAGCCCCAGATCATGCTCTAAGGAGCCTCAAGGGGGTGGTACTGCAGGAGGCCAGCAGCAGGCAGACAGACTCCAAGAAGATACACAAATCTCTGACGTGCCTGTAGCCCAGCTGTTCTGAACATTTTGTCCAATCACTGAGGAAGGGGAATCCCTACCACACTCCAGCATCCAAGAACAAAAGACAAATCTCAGTACCTCATCCCAAAGGGCTAGAGCTGCTCTGCAGCATCATCTTCCCTTCAAAGGACAGAAGAGCCCTACAGCCAAACCCTTTTTGCTCGATACTAGTGCCTTTGCAGACACAAAGGAGAACAGAGCCACAAACAAGAGGGCTGGGATCCAGCCAAGCTTGTAGCTGCTGCTGAAGCAAGGAACCAAACTACTAGTCCTTAGGACAGTCCCATTCACCCTGCTTTGCCCCCAACTTACCCTCTGCATTGAGGAGCTTTCTGTCTTTGTAGAGGTCTGTCAGGAACAGGCTATTCACCAGCGTGGATTTGCCCAGACCCGACTCTCCTAATTGACAGAGCGCAAAGGGGAGGAGGAAAAAGCAAGCAACATGACCCACTAATTGACTTACAAATGAAAGTCTGAACGAGGCTTTGAATCTTGAGCCAGAGGAAGTGAGAGAGACGAGCTGTCAGGAGCTGTTTATGGGCACTACATTTTTCCAGCAGTGGAAAGACTTTTGCTGCAAGATGTCTCAATCCTTGTACAAAGGTGATCTCCCAGCTCCCCCATTCTCCCTCTCCTTCCTTTCCCTCGGTCCCTGTTCGGCCCTGCCTTCATGACCCAGAGCAGTCACTGTTGGAGGAAAAGCTTGCTCGAGTGGGCTGTGAGGGGTCAGGAGGGGCCTGTTCCTCCTGGGGCACTGCAACAGGCTGGGGAGCAAAGCAAGCCCTGAAACAAGGACCAGAACAGAGCGAGGGGAGGATCCAGGTGCTATGGGAGCACCTAAGGAAAGCGAGGAGAGCTGGTTCCCTCCACATACCCACCATGTGGCCCAGCCACCTCCATCCACGGGCAGTCTCACCTGCAACCATCAGGGTGAAGTCGAAACCCTTCTTCACGGATTTCCGGTGGACCTGGTTCGGCAGAGTGGCAAAGCCCACGTACTGCTTCTCATGGTCCTGTGGGGCAGAGGGGGATGGCAGCAGGTCAGGGTGTGCCACTCCTTCTGATTGAGCCTCACACAGTGACAGGGAATTGAACTCAAAAAGCTGCTGGGGCAGAGGCAAGGGCTGGAGGAGAGGCTGGTCCCTGTCCTGGCAGCAGTGCAGGGTAAGGCACACACCTCCTCTGGGCTCAGGGACTTGGCCCTTCCCACAGGTGGGCACAAAGGGACATCTCCCAGCCACAGCCCTGCTTGGCTGCTCTCCCAGCAGCTTCCCAGCACAGAGAGCACAAGGGAAAAGGCACATCTCACCATTCCCACTAGAGAACACATCCAGAGCTCCTGCTGACAGACAGTCCGCCTAACTCTTTGCTTCTTCTGCACAGTCACAGGCTCCCTTCACAGCAGGGTCACCAAATGCCACCTCTCCCCAGGTCATTTCCACATCCCTGCCTCCAGAGGCACGTGTGCTACATGATGGAGAGCTCTGTAATTAGCACCCTGGGGCTTGCACTGTCCTCAGCCATGTCTAGAGGAAGGTACAGTGGCTCAGCTTCTGCTTGACCTGAGAGGGGATTATTTCTTGCTGTGTCACAGCCACCCCTGTCTGAATAAGAGGAAATCCTGAGTAATCTCTTGTGTTATTTCTGAAGAGACCAAAGTTCAAGGAGCATGGGAAGTGGAAGGATGTGGAAATATTGATAACAGAACTAAGATGATTTTGGTGAGGGTATTACATTTAGCATTACTGGAGTGTCACCTACTGCCCAACCACCCCCCAGTCACAGCCCCTTGTCACTGAGTGCTCTCTCACAGCACAAAATCCACAGGCACCCCACAAGCATGGCACATGCTCTGTACAAGCACACTAAGCCATTCACAAATGCCTGAGCTAGAGACATGATAGACTCCACTTTTCAACATCACTGAATATAATCATACCACTGGGATTCACACCACAGACACATCCACGGAGCCAGGAGTTCCTCAAAACTGGCCCTAGCTCCTATTCCATGGATGCCTCTGAGCACATGACTGTCCTCACTCTTCTCTAGGCACAGCAGGGAACACCTCTGTTTGTAAGTTTAACTATCTCCATTCCTGGGCCACACCGTCAAAGAAACACAAAGTATGATCCAGGGTGCCAAGCTTAGGGCAATGCTGACTTGCACCTATTTCCACACTGCAGGTGGGCAATGTGACTCCCAAGCAGCTCTCTACAGCTGCATGTCCACCTGTGTGAGAATCCCTGGGCATCCTCCGTCAGACAGACTGCAAAGCTCCACTGGGGACATTGAGCAGGGAAGACAGTCTCCTCCTCCCAGTTTATGGCTGCTCTGGAGCTGACCAATCAGATGGAACAGCTGTGGCTGACGGCCATTGTGGCCCAAGGACTCCATCCTTTAGCACTGTCACCACCTTCTGGCAATTGAGGTTTGGTTTAGGTCTGAAATTTGGTGATTATAGCCCTGAGTGACTGTGGGTTCTGATCTCCCTCATCTCCCATAGCTGAAGCAATGTTGTTTCACCACCCCACAGTCCAGAAAGGCAGGAAGGGACAGAGCAAATGAAATTGGAGAAACAGGGAGAATTAGAGAGTGCTTAAAGTGCTCCACTGGCAGCTGTAATGACTGATCTAAAAGGCAGTGACATCCCAAGCAGCAGTGCAGCGAGCGGCAGCGAGACCCCCGGGTGATGAGTGATGGCAGCTGACGAGCTGCACGCAGCAAGGCAATGCCTGCCTGGGGGACACCACTAACTGCCACCCAAAGGGCTCAGTAAAGGGCAAACGAGGTGTGCAAAGCAGAGTGAGAAACGTGATAATAGCAAGGTCACAAAAACAAGGAAGAAAAGACTGCTTCCAGCCTCTGTTCTTCAGTACCAGAGCTGTCTCCCAGCTGCTTCTCCATAAAACACATCCATGAGCACAGCCAAAGTGGACACGTAACAACCAACATCTCACAGTAAAAGGTCCAGTGTTTCCCAGCAAGCACCACAAATATACAACACACTTCCCTTTTGTGCTTCGCCTGCCCTGATCTTTACCAGACTTTGGAAAGACAATGATCACCCGCTTTCTCCAGGGACTTGACATGTGAGATAATACTAGTAATGTGCTAATGAAACCATAGCTGAGACGTGGGGTGTGTTTCTCTTGTTTTGTTTGGTTTTTAACCTAGATGACTAAGGGCTGACAATGGAGACACTGGGGAGCTGCGCTCTGGTGCAGCTCCACTTACTTCTGCCAGGTGTAACTGGCTGAACCTGATCTCTCATTTCTGTTCAGCCCAACCAAGAGAGCGTGGATTTGCTGTACCTCTGGTTGCCTCCCCATAGCTCCGTGGAATCACAATATTCAAAATGAGCAAATCCCAGCTGGTGCAGGACACTGCCCTTAACCCATGACTCATGCAGTCATTTCCCTCACAGAAAGGAAGGTCAGGGGGCAAAAACCCTGTCCCCAGCCATGTCTCCCTCTGACCAGCCATGGACACACTGCGTGAAGGCAAGAGATGCATGGGGAGTTGTGAGGAGGGATCCCCTTCTTACAACAGCCCTCTCTCAGGAATAGCAGCATGGTCTCTGCACCAGCCTTGACTCGTGGTTCTTCATCTTCGCTTTGAGACACTCAACGTGTGCTCCCGTCCCAGACATATTTGGGCACTATGACAGGCACGTACCACCACCTCTGCCAGCACAGCAACATCAGCATGGCACTTAAGGAACCCAAGTAGCCTCCCGAGCCTGGTGTGTGCCTTGCTCAAAGCTCTAGACCACTCACTACCTCCAGGTACTATCTGCAGAGCAACTGTGCATTGCGTGGAGAACACCCAAGGGGGTATAGAGGCCTGAGGGGTCTACTGACAGAGACAGGGGGCTTTCTGGGTTATGAAAAGCTAAAATCCATTAATTAGATGAGAGGCTTGGATGGAGGGAGTTCCTAAATGCATCACAGCCCCCTCCCCATGCTCTTGACCCTCACAAGCCAGGTTCCATCACGCTGACAAAAGCCAGGACAGCTGGTTCCTGCACTGTGCTTCCCCTGCCAGCTCCAGCTGTCAGGAAAGGGCTTCAGCCAGCCAAGCCAGCGGCACTCTGGCACAAGGAGCCCCTCTCCCACCGCCTGCTCCATGCTGCTGCCTTTGTTCCCGCTGGCATCCCGCTACCACATGCCTGGGAACATGCCCCACACACCACCAGAGAGGCCACCAAGAGCTGTGGCCAATCTCTAGGACCCTGTCAAAGCACCCCAGGCCACGCAAAACACACCCGTACTCTCCTTTGGAACATGCTCACTGGTTCACCAGACATTACAGCAATATGTCACATCCTCACATCCTCTAATCCCCGACCAAGGTGCCAGGGCTCCCCTGGCAGCCAGTGCTCTCCCTGGGAGTCCAAGCCAAGCAACAAAGCCCTGTTCCTGTTGGGGGCGTAGAACCATTCAGGATCTGTTGCACGGAGGGGAAGCTGTCCTGGTACTGAGGTGTTCACAAGGCTGTCTGTACCCCCAAGGCATTGTACAGCCTCCATCACTCCTGTCCTTCCCAATTCCCTCCTCATGTCTCTGGTGGACGTGCTGTTTAAACCAACCCAGATCCATTCAGCCTGGGGATAAAAGAGGCCTTGCTGAGTATATTCAAAAGGGCTAAAATTAAACATCATGGGACCACAGCAAATTTGAAGAATAATCCCTATCAAGGTCTGGAGCAAACCCCAGAACTGATGGAGCTGTGCTAGGACCCTGGCGCCTCTGCCTCTTCAGGGAGAAGGGGCCCTCTCGGTGTCACAGCCTCCAGCACAAGCCATCAGCTCCCTCCCAGGCAGCCCTTCCTCCAGCCTTTCCCCTCCGGCCAGGCACGGCCGCCACATCCGCGTCTGCACGAACCAGCACAGCCCAGCCCTGGAGGAGAGGCAGACCCTTTGCTTCCTTTCATTGCAGAAAGCTGCGTAAATTCATAACACAAACAGCCCCCGAGGCATCTGCCACGGACATCTGCTCCTCGGGCCTGGGGCTGAGCACAGGAGTATCGGCAAAACCATTCGCCCACCAGCATTTGCTGAAGAGAAGGAACGCGGCCAGCAAAGCACAGCATTAACACAGTGGTAATTAACACAAATCGGACTGCGTGTGGGCACACATAGCGCTGACTCCCGCCCTGAGCCCCCCCAAGCACGCACACGCCATTCAGACAGGAATCACTGCATCGAACAACCGCACGAAAGCGCCGCGCATCTCCCGGCCGCCCGCCGCGTCCCTCACCCTGCGCCCGCGGGGCTGCTCCCCTCCTGTGTGCGCCCGCCGTCCCTCCCTTACCGGCGTCTTTCCGCTCCTCTGCTCCTCAGAGCTCTCATCTTGTGCTGCGCGCGTCTTCTCGGGCACCATCCTCCCCCCTCCTGTCCCCGCTGCTCCCCGGCTCGCGCAGCGCTATAAATACATCCCTGTACCTTCAGCTTGCCCGGGTGGCTTCGCTGTGCCTGCGTCCGGGGAGACAGCAGCCGCTCCACTAACCGCTCCTGAATAATGATCGAATCCATAACCGCGGCTGGCAGGACGGACGGACAGCCACGGCGGGCCAAGGGAAAAAACCCCAACCCATGTGTTCCCTCCCAGCCTTCGCTAAATCCATGCGGCAGCCCCCCCGCCTACGCGTGCACACACACGCAGGGCTGGCTCGGCTCGCCTCGGTGCCGAGGAGGAGAGCCGAGGAGAGGCGAGGAGAGGCGAGCAGGCTCCCAGGCAGCTGCCCGGGATTTCCTGCCTCCGCCTGTGCCGCGGGAGGAGCCTGCCAGCGAGGACAGGACAAAGGGCACCGCGGCCGCAGGCCAGGGGCGATGTCTCTCGCCCCGCCAGTGTCCCGCGGAGAGGCTGTGCACGTACCGGATGCTGTCCCTGCCATCAGTCTGACTCCCCGTGACAGATGGGCCTATTCAGCTGGAGGATTTCTTATATATCCTGCCTGACGCAGCCGAGACAAAGGTTTGCTGGAGGAAACCTGCTCTCAGCAAAAATGTGCTGCTTCTGGCTGAGTGGGTGAAGGTCTCAAGGGTCCACAAAGCCCCCAAAAAGCAGGGTTCAAATATAACCCCCAGATCCCAGTCCTGGTTGTCGTGGATCTGTCCCCACGTGGTGCAGGCTGATATCTTGTCTAGTCCAGGCTGTATTGCAGCCTCATCTCTGAATCCAATTGGAATAGCAGCAGATGCATTCTGGATCTTACAGCAACCATTCAAGCTCTGAAGACAGTTCAGAATAAGGAAGTATCTGTGTGTTCATTAGGCAGATGAACCCAACCCAACAACAGCCCAGCACATCAAAAAAGTAATTCAAATCTCAAGTCTGGGTTCTGACCCTTTCTATAAAATATGGCTTCCAGCTTTTTCTGTGCAAGCATAGAAACTGAACAGGAATTTATATAAAACAGACAAAAGCTGCTAATTTCATATAATCACACCGTTCTGGAAACTGGGGGGTTAATACCACAGCATGTATAATAAAGTGACAGGAAATGACAGCACTGGTGGTGCTGGAGGAACCTGTCTCTTGCCCCACAGGTTCCTGAGCAGCTTTCTGCTCACCAATGGGCAGGACACGGGCTGCAGCCATACTCCTGCCTTGCTCTCAGCCAGAGCTCCTGCTGCTTCTCTGGGATCTGCAGGGCTCCAGCAGTGGCTGCACAAAGCGCCAGGCCAGCAGGGCCTGCCCTAGTCAACTTGGGCCACAATCCAGGGCCTCCACCATGTACCCCAAGTCTGGCTGACACCAAGTTCTGTTATAAGGTACTGAGTCACTGTAAGGTCCAGTGACCTGAAGTCTGGGAGCAGCTGTGAGTGTGGAAAGGAAAGAAGAGGGGAAAAAAACCCAGTGTTTTATCTACACTGCCATCCTGCAAGCTGATGGAAGGTGATGTCAGAAGTTGCAGGCACAAGGTCCTAAAGGCTGATCAATATACATGGAGGAGAACTGAGAAACACTCCCAGAGCAGGAAAACTCCTGCCATACAACAGCTGTCATACCACATGCATGAAACCCTTCTCCAAACCACTCTGCTCTGCCAGCAGCATCCTTAATTACACCCATTGAGTTTTGTTCCCAGTTGTTTCTGTGTATAGCAGTCAAGCAGAAGGCCTGGACTGAGATCAAGGTGTGGCAGGAATTGCCACTGCTCTGAACACATCCCTGTTTGGCAGCTCTGCCCTCACTCTGCAGCATTGCTCCATTCCCCAGGGAGCTGACAGCCCTACATTGGTCTCCCAGCTCAGTGGTAGGTCAGGCCATGCTCATGACACCTCTTCTTCCTCCTAGATTCACCTCATCCTTGCTTTCCAGGACTGGGGGACTCTCCCACCAGGGTCTGCAACTTGCACACGACTGAGGAGCAGTGACAGCACCACGCTGCCTGCACTGGGCAGCAAGAGCAATGGCTTGTGGCAAACCCAAGGTGCATCCAAACCTTCTTGAGATAACAGGGGTTTCACCAGTCCTTCCACACCATAAACCACAATAGCTGCAAGCAAACCCTCTCCAACTCCCATGAATTCTCATGGCTTGGAAAACCCTTGTCTGAGGGCCACAGGCCACATGGCCACCAACCACAAGCATCTTCCAAGGGCATGTGGAGACATGCTGTGTCCCCATGAGCCCACTGCACCAAATCAGAACATTCTTTTGGACTGGGATCACAGATGAAGTCAACAATGATTTGGTTGCGACAAAACCACAGTGTTGTTCATGGCCCCAGGAGCTGTGCTGACAGTGCAGAGAGGAACAAGGAACTACTGTCTCCCGAGTGCCTTGAGCTCTCACACATCACACATGCTCTCAGGACTGGCAGCCAGGGAGGAGTTCCAGCCAGAAGGCCATGCCTGACAACTCAGACAGCAGATTAGGAAAAGAGACAGAAGAGCAGGTCTTGGCTACAGAGATCATCTTAAGGCTGAGTGGCCAATGCTATGGCTTCCAAAACGCAGAAGGATGGTTGACTAGTCCCAGACTCAGCCTCTCCTGTCCCTCCTAGAGATGCTCATCTTGCATCCTCAGAGTCACCAAACCATAAATGACAGACTCGTTTGTGTCCCTCAGATGTGCCACATGACACACCCAGAGCTGTTGGCTCAGGCTGGTCTGTGTCCAAACTTCCCAAAGACAGCCAAGCCAATCTTGTTTTGCCCCTGTCCTTTCTGATCACATTCCTCTTTCCACACAGCCCCTAGAAATGCCCAGTGTAAATCCTGGCCTGCTCCTCCAACAAGAAATCTGATGTACACCATCCTTAAAAGAAGAAAAACAGCACACAGGACATCTCATGTGCAGTGTGCAGCACAGCTCAGCAGGGAAGACCTTGGGACTTCCAAGATCTAGAGCAAATCCAAAGTGTTTTCTTCCACTGGCACCCCTAAGCTCCTCTCCAGGCAGGTGCTCACAGCAGTGGCTCGGGGGTCAAACTGACTGCAGGATCCAGGTTTCTGAGTGTCAGAGCAGAGCTCTGCCCAGCCCCAACCTGCCAAACAGTCAGCAAGGCCAACACAGGCTTGGGGTGCACAAAGTCCTTCCCACCTCATGGACCAGGTCTTCTTTGTCAAACTGTGACAGCAGAGAAGCCCCCCACCTGCAGTGGAGCTATTTTCTGGCAGCAATGCTGTGGCCTAGGAACTGCAGTGCTCAGGCTCCATCCTTGGTGAACAACCAGGAGCATGTCATGGAAGGAAAAATCTTCAGCCTGATCCAGACAGACACCCTTGAGCAGCACAGGGCCAGGCAAGAGAGTCCCACCAGGGATGCACCCAGGCAGCCTGGCTGGCACAGAAGAGTGGTGAAACTGCGTATCCGTGGCTTGGCAGGGTCAGCACAGTCACATAATAACAGCATTTATGTTTCTTCCTCTGAAGCAAACTAAGCTGTTTTCAGAATTCCCCACAGAAGGGAAATTTTCTTCCTGGCTGTTTTCTAGGACGAAGGGAAGGGCAGTTCCAGACAAGCTGTTTGCTCAAGCTGAACAGAAGCAGCAGCAGGCAGCAAATCCATTCCCAGCTTGGACCAGGGCAATGGAGGCTGAGGAACAGCAGATATCCTCCATGCAGGTGCACAGCTGGGAACCTCCAGGGCTCAGTTACCACCTTCTTCTCCTGCTGCCTCCTCTCCCACTATAAGGAATGTCAGTGCTGACTTCAGACAGATGAATCTCACGGGTATCGCAAGGTCTGAACTCTGCTGCTCCATCACCAGCAGAGCTGCACACTCACCCTGAGGCTCCTGCTGACCTGATCCAAGGGAAAAAGCCTTGCTGATCTAAACTCTAATGAATAATTTAACCTCAAACTTGCAAGCAAGGCTCCATGTAAGTGGCTTCTGGGAGCATCAGAGCCCTGACGCTTTAGCCAGGCTTCATCCTGTGATGCTCAGGAAAAAGCAAGATACTAGATGAGAAATGCAGCAATCTCAAAGCACAGGATTAATCCCTGTATGTTCAGTGCCACAAGCACAGTCTGCACAGTAGCCAGATCTCGTATTTTCTTTCACCTATCCCACAGGTCAAACTTTAATTTCCGCTCAAGCATCACTGCTGCTTTCTCACATAATCCCTCCAGAAATCTATGAAATTCAATTTCAAAGGTATTCATGCTCCCTGCTTCCACTTGAAGTGCCTCGTGCTTCCCAAGAAGCACTGTGTGACTCATGCCATGCCTCCACTTCCAGCTCTTAAAAAGGAGCGACGACCGTAATTTGCCTCCTGCTTGTTTAAACTCGTGACTTGCTCTGGAGCGAGTTCACAGAGCTTCTCACACCCAGCTCCCCATTTAGGATAATCAGCGCGATATAACAAACTGGGCAGACGTGGAGCTGGCTGGATCTCCTCCAGCAGCCCCCGGGTCGCTGCCCGCTCCCCTCCGCGGGCGCGGCCGCGGTGCGGTACCGGCGCGTTCCGCGCGAGGGAGAAGCCGGCCCGCGCAAGGGCCGTGCCCGAGCGGGGAGCGCCCGGGCGGCTTCCCTGGCCAGGGCCGCACGGAAATCAGTGTGCAGGTCAAACCTGCCGCCCTCGCGGCTTCCTCCGATTGCGAGCACACTCCTCAGCACAGGACAGAGGTTTCCAAATTTAGCCTGTTAAGACAGAAGGAGAAACCAGGTGGTGCAGGAAGGTCTGTGGCAGTCTCGGCACTACTGCTGCTCATCTCTCTCTCTGATTCATCCTCCAGCTCCGCAGCACAAATCAAGCTTAAATAGATGCCCCGCCTCTCATCTCAAAGCTACAGCTGGGAAAACCAGGGAGAGGCAGAGCAGAGCCCTGCCAGCCCTGGGAAGCCAGGAACAACAACGTTTGGAAGACAAACAGGTACACATTGCTCTGGGGCACAGCAGCTGGCTGGGCTGAGGGCGGTTTGGTGGAAGAGGATGGAAAATAATGGTGAATTATCCTCTGAAATGGAAAGGCACTACTTCTTCCAGCTCTCAGGTTCTCCATCCAAACAACAAGAACATCAGTTGGAAATTCTTGATGCATGTTAACACACATGAATAGGAAAATGTTGGGGACAGGATCCTACAGAAGGTGCAGTTTAAGTTACAGGTAGTGGTCCCAATCCTGCGATCCTTACTCACCGAGTAGTCCCTTTGAAATAGAGACGACTGCTCACGTGAGTAAGGGATGCAGGATCAGGCCTGTCTACCAAAGAGGCTGAATGCTGAACCGGAGAGGACATCACGGCACCTGAGCATTGTGAGACACTCACGCCTGGTCCAGCAGGAGCTAAGAAGGGGAAGACAGTCCAGGGGAAGACAGTCCAGGCTGGGACACCACACCTACAAACAGCACACTGAGCATAGACCACGGAGAGCAAGGCAGTGGACAAAAAAAGATGCTCCACTCAAGCAGAAATTCTCCTGATTCATTCCCAGTTCACCCATCTCATGGATACTCCCAGGTCTGCAAGAAGATCTTTCTTAACCCTGCTGTCCTCCCAGCAGGCTCCTGAAAACTGTATTGGGAGAACGAAAGCCAAGTCTTGGGAGAACTCCCAACCTCTATCTTCCACCTACAATTAACATAATTTTAGAAGTAGCTGATACCCACAAGAGAGGAGAATAAGCCCACTCAGCTCACCAAATAATTTTAAATTCCATTAATTAAGGGAGAAAAGGCAGCTTTCTAAAGCAACCTTCAGTTCTGGAAGGCACCCAAGGAGAGAAAAGCCAGCCTCAGACTGTGTGAGCAATAACCCTGAAAAGCTCTGCAGAACAAAGAGGGAGAGGCACCCTTTCCTTCCTAGGGGGTCTCCTGCAGGTCTCCCATCAAGGACTCAGATGCTCAGACTCCAGTCACACATCCTCCCTCCCTGCTGTCAGCTGCCCCTGCACACTCAGAAACACGAAGCAGAGTCCTTGTGCACGTTGAGACAGCAGAGGCACACAGGGACCTTCACCTTCCTTCCCTCCCTCACCCCTGGGCTTGCAGCCCCAGCCCACTTGATCGAGATGAGCCAGCTGAGAGGGAGCCATGCACTCACCCTCCTCCCTTTGCACCAGCACAGCTCTGCCTATGCTCCACCTCCACACAACACAGCCGCACCTGGCTGCGAAGGGCCATGCCTTGGAGCCCAGCACGGGCCAGTGTTCCTGGTGAAAGCAGCCCTGAGCCTTCCAGTCTCCCCCGGCTCGCTGTGGTGTGTGCTGGACCATCTGCTATCCCAGAGGGGACCCCCAGGAGCCCATTTCCCAGCCCCGCCATAAAAACAGTCTGTGCAAACGTCACTGCCCACATCAGTCTGCCCAGGGCTGGGCCCTGTGTCAGGACTAGCATCTGTCTTTGCAGATGGATAATTAGATTCCCTTTCCATTTCCTTTCCCTTCCTGATGGTTTCTCTGGCTGGCAGTTCCCCCGCAGCCCTGCACAATCCAGCAGCATTAGTCAGAGAGAAGTTCTGCTCCCTTCTTCCCCAGGATGTTGTTCTTGGTTCAGTATGAACAGCAAAATGAACTGCACGATGATTTGAGTGCTTCATTGCAGTAGCATTTGTCCTTTTCAGCCTGGCACACACAGGCTTCCCTCCCATACCTGCACCCTGCCCCTTCTTCCCACAGAAATCAGAGCATGAATTCAGTGAGTGTGATGTTGTTGGCAATTGGAAGCAATTAGCTAATCAGCAGGAATAAGCAATCAGCTGGACTGGGGTTGCAGCACACCTCCATTTATGAGCAGTGGTGCCAAACACTCCTTTTGGGCAGGGCCTAAAGAAGCGTACCTGATTCTCAGCCATGGTGTGAGATGCTCTCAGAAAAAGATCATAACACCCTCCTGCAGGAAACCTGAGGAAGAGATGGAGCAATGATGAAATTGGGGTAATTTAACACAGAGCTGTCTCTCAGAGCTCCCAGAGAAGGGGAGGATTGTGTGCCCAGATGACGTATCCAAAGAGATCCTCACTGAGCATACAAGAGTATCTGTCCTCCCCTGTCCCTAAGAAGTGGCTTTCTGGGAAGCAGTACTGATACTTGAAGCCCTGATGGTTGCACAAGCATCCCCAGGACCTGCAGAGATGCACAGACACATCAGCTCCACTTGACAGAGAAGACTTACCCTCCTGGGATCCACAACTTTCCCACGGTTTCCCCCTCACAGGAGATGTACAGACTGAAGTTTTCAGAGACAATCTGTCAATTCTGTCCTCTTGTACCCTGTGACATCCTGTGTTCTCCATGGGCAGTGTCCTGAATCCATGCAGAGCACAGAGCCCTCCATCACAAACCATCGAGACTTCCAGCAGCTCCGCATCACTGCCTGGGCTGGGTAGCTTCTATTCTGCACCTGGCTGCAAAACCCAAACTGCTGCCTGCTCTGTGCAAGAGGCTTTGTAATGCCTTCCAGAAGATTCCAGGAGCTTGCAGCTGACTCTCTCCCCTGTGTTCCATGCCAGCCCATTGCTGGCTGGCCACCAAGAGCTGGATGGAGCGTTACCCAGCTGTGCCAGGCTCGCAGGCCACGAGGCTGAGACACTGCAGCCGTTGAGCAGTCAGCGCCTCCTGCACCATTTGTGGCTGGCCGGGCTTCCCAGGGCCTGGCGCACACCAGTGCCCACGCTGCATCGCGGCGGCAGCGAGGCGCAGTGTTCCCACAGGGCATCACAGCCCCGGCTGCCCGAGGAGGTCCCCAGCACAGCTGTGTTGTGGGCCACCAGCACAGCTGAGGGACAGCCCAGGCAGATACAGAGCCTGGCAGTTTGCTGCATGAATGAAGAAGAAAAGGTAAGGGCAGCAAGGCAGCTGGGGACCAGGACTGTTCCCCGCTTGCCTGCGGTTGTGCAGCCATCCAGCATTCACATCAGCTCCTTGTACCCTGCCATCGCAGACACTGAAGCTGTGCCTGGGGGGGAGTTGTCAGAATAATCAAAAACGGAATCAAGAAATGCTTTCCAATGCCTTTCTCTCACCTTCTCCATCACCTACTTGCTCCAGCAAACACCAAGCCTGGGTACACCTTTGCTGCACAACTCACCACTTCCCTGTGCCCTGCAGTGTGACTGGAGATTCACATTTTATGTGATGATGGGAGAAAACTTCAAGTCACTGAACATCTAAATCAAACTATGCTGTCAAAGCGAATTTAAACAAAGTTTCTTCCAAGCTTAAGAGTAATAGTCAGTAACTGCTGAGCGTTCCTTCTCCTTACTGGGGAGATGTTGACCAGTACAGCAAAAATAAGACTAGTTAGTCTGAGTTTGCAGTGAAACAGAGCAAAGGACCTTGGATGAAGAAGTATCTGGCTCAGAGTCTCAGCAGGGATTGTCAGATACTAGAGGGCTCCCCATGCCCTTCCATAATACAGGTGTGAATTGCAAGGTCTGGAACCCACAGTAAGGATGACCACACAGATCATTTACCAAGACTGATGGACACTGACGGGTCCCGGTGGCTCTGCAGCACCCAGATGAACACCCTGCCTGAGGCTGCTGCAGGACACAGCACACTTTGCTGGGCTGGGGAGTCGGCTCAGCAATCTTGGTACTCTTGTGACAGAGGGGCAGTAACAGGCACCCCAGCACAGAGCCGAGAGCCAGCACACTCCACCAGCACAGCAGCCTTGTCTGCTTCGGTCCAGCCCCAGACTTCATTAGCAGTTAAGCAGCAGTGAGAGATTCCTACTAACCGCTGAGAAGGAGCCATCTGTTTCCATTTATGTGCTGGCTCACAGGAGCAGCTACACAGCAAAGGACTCTAGAGAGGGTTTGCTCTCCTGAGCACACATGGAGTGAACAGCCAGCCAGTTGAGACAGAGGCTGAATTCACCCTCCTCAGTCACCTAATACCTCCCTTTTGCAAAGTGAACACCTGGGAGGCACTGTAGCCCTCCCCCTTTGATTTTGTGACCAAGCTCCATCATATATCCACCTACAGGCCACTTCCCAGAAGGCACAGAGGACTTGCTCCCAAGTGCAGCTACACCAAATTACTGCTCTGCATGGCACCACAGCAGAGAAGAGGTTGATAAAGCTGTTCCCACATCTCTTGGCCTGCTCTCTCAAAGCCAAAACAAATCTGTCACTAATAAGCCAGGATCCCAAAATTAACAGCTACCAGGCCCTCTTTTTTTCTATATCAGGGTCCTGCAGAAATCATATTGTGCAAAGAAATCTTTACCCAGACACCTTTTCCATGCATTCACTTTTATGTACACACTGCTTGGGCCAACCATGTCCCCAGCTGCCCCACAAAAGAGCAAAATGTGCTAATGGTGCCTGTATAGCACAAAAGCACAGAGAGCGGAGATGAAAATGGCAGCAGGTACCATGGGAGAGTCTAGGCAGCTTCCAAAAAAGGTAGGAGGAGGAAAGGGATAAAAACTGGGGACACCCTGTGTGGGGAGGGCTACAGAGGTATTGGTCCTGTCTGGCAGCTGAACTTTGGGAGGACTTTGCCACCTTGTTTTACCAGTCACACCTGCTTTGGGAGGGAAAATAGTCTTGCTCAACAGGAGGTTTCATACTACACAACAGATTGCTTAATTCTTGGCAGTTTGTGTTCAGCAGCTACCCTTTTCCTGTGTTTGCTGCTTCCTCTCTGAGCACACATTTTTTCAGAGCCAGAAGAGACATTACTCTCCTCTCAGCCTGCCCATGGGCCCTGCAATTCCCTTCAGAGATTCCTTCTGTTTGGAAGAGCTGGTGCCTGTGGTGGACTCACAACAACAGCAGAGAGCAGCAGAACATGTACTAAGTTCTCCTTTCCTTCACAGTAAAATCTTCCTAGTCTTGACTGAAGAGAGCAGAATTGAATGTTCCTGGAGAACAGTGCTCTTAGGTGAGAAAGGATGGAATATCAGGACACAGCATGAACAAAACACAGCAACAGTAACACCCTGTGATACTGCAGTAGCAACAACCAGCTGGACAAAACTGCCACAAAACCAAAATCCTAAAGCATCCTACACAGCTTCAGGGAGGGATCCTTCCCAACATGATCTTGTCCTACTGCCCAAATCCCATCACCAGCTTCTCTGCCCCATTGTGTTTTTTATTATCTCACCTCCAACCACACCCCTCTGGAGAGGGCAATTCTGGATCACTTGACATGCTCAGCCCCACATCAACATGGCACTGATGCTGCAGCCAGGGGCAGAAGAGCAGCCAGACCTCAGGTCCATTCTCAATAGCTGGAAAAGAGCTTTCTCTAAAGTGCATCCTCCTGTAGCTCATGTGTCTGGTGTAACAGCCCGAGCACAGGAGCTTCCCTTGCTTCTCCAATCTGCCTTTGCTTTGCTGTCACATATTGCCAAGCTGTCCTACTCAGCCCTGCTCTGCTGAAATCTTCCCAGGAGACATTTCTCCTCAAAGCTCCAGATAGAGTGACATTGCCATCCTGGTCCATTACAACCCTGTCCCAGTCACCCTGAGGCTGCTCCCAGGGACTTAATACATTGCAGAGAGCACACACAGCTTCAGGCCACAGAGTGCAGGCTGCTGAACCTGAGAGACCAGGGGAGTCTTGCCTCCTGCAGTTCCCAACCCACCGGGAAAAGCTGTGCTCAGGCAAGCAGGATCTGCTGCCAAGACCTCCCCCAGTGAAGGAAGAACCAGTGACCCTGCTCTGAATCGGGGGAGGCCCGGAGCAGCACAGCAGGGCTGGGCACAGAGCCCTGCATTACCATCCCAGTCCCAGAGCTGACAAACCTCCCACCAGAGGCAGCGCCTGGTACAAAGCCTCTTTTGTTCCCGACACACGAGCCCGCTCCAGGCTGCCGCCGGGACACATCTTTATTGTGCCCTCCTGACTTCAGCAACAGGCAAGGCGTGGGGATAATGGTCCCTTTCTGGGATGCTGCTGGGGCTCACACACGGAGGCTGCAGATGCAGGGGGCTGCCAAGGTCCTGAGCCTTGCCAGGCAGCCAGCGCTGGCACCATGCGTCTGTCACCGCCGACAGCAGCACAACCCTCTCTTGGGGCTCCACTGACCCAAACTTCTTCTCAAAGACATGGCAGAGTTCCTCTGTCACCCAGCCAGCACCAGTCACCTGTCACTGCACTTCAGTGTCATGGGCACAGCTGTGGGATGCTGAGCAGAGGGTTTTTTTAACACAAAATCCCTATTTGTCCATGCACTTTGAGATTGTTTCATCACGTACAGGCATAGAGACAATTCTGAGGCAGGAAGGAGGAAAGTGGGACTGCAAACTCTTGCCCTCACTGTGACATGGTCACAACAGGATTAATTTTCAGTCCCTGGTCCCAGTGCAACAGGGAAGAGGGGCAGGAGGGCTGGAGAAAGTCTCTTGCTAGATCCCACGAATGGTTAAACTCTCCCTATTTAGCAGTGGTGGAAAGGGAATTTATCTCCAAGCAAAAGTCTTCTTGCCACCGGGGACAAGGCCAAGAGAAAAGCAAATTCTTCCAGTCAATTTATCCCCCTCCAATACTGCCTACCCAGCTACAGGGAGCTTCTGCAGCCACGCAGCCACACAGCCACAGAGACATGAGAAAAGACTGCTTTTATTTTCCCAGCCGTAGCCTACCACAGCCCAGCATCTCTTCAGCTTGAGCTGGAGGCAGAAGACAACTAAGCTCAAGCGGAAGTGGCTAGACACCCCCACACAGCTTGTGAGACAGCACTTAGAAGCTGTTCTTACTGCAAAACATGGACATTTACTGAAGTCCAGAGCTGCACCTGGCAGACCAGCTCCAGCATCCAGGATAGAGCTGGGCTTGCTGGACACCAGCAGAGTCCAAGGACTCCAGGCTCTAGCTGTGCAACAGAAAATCTTGGCCACCTCAAAATAGTAGACATCAAGGCAGGAGGAAGGGCCCTTTGCCACGTCAGGAAGCAGAATTATCTGGTTGTTTCTGCAAGTAGCATCTGTGGTCTCATGTGCTCCTCAGCACTGTCTGGACCTGCAGCTGACACCCCAGCTGGCTCCCACCCCATGCTCCAGATCCTCAGATCTTCCAGATTTCTCATTGACATCTTGGGTCCTAAAAAGCAAAGCCTCCGGGAGGGCTCTGATCCCCTTTTCCACTGATCCACAGGGCCCTCAGATTCAAAGAACCCAGCAGGGACTCTTCCATCCATGCACGTACCTTCAGCACCTTTCCACACAGCACACAATCACATTTAGCGCGTTTTCCAGCTGGGCACAGCTCAGCACCCTGCAGGACAGGGCCAGACTTTTCATCAGGAACTAACTGCCCTGATATGTGACATGTCCAGCTGTGTTTTTCGGACTCTGCTTCTCCTTCCTACTTCCCCCCCTCTAGCATGTAGAAAGATGAGAATAGAAAGATAAAAACCCCCACAGCCATCACCCACTTCCCACCTCCTTGCACAGCTGTACCCCACTGGGCAGGAGGCACAGGGCTCTCCTGGAGCCTCAGCCCCTCGCCTGCATCATTCAAAGAGCATCATAAGCTCTGGCTGGGCCTCCAAACACTGCTCCACCTCAGAGCTGGAGACGGATGAGGTCACCTCCAGTCTGAAATCACTTCCGTTCTCAAACTGCTCCCAAGACTGTGCCACAGATTAAAAAAAGTGGGATGGGTGGGGAGGGAAACCCAAACCAACGGAGCATGTTCCCCATTAAGAGCTCGACACTTCATTTATCTCTGCCTCCCAGACGACTGCCATCCAAACCCTCCACCCTCCCTCCTTCCCCTGCAAGAACAAACCTGGTAGAAACTGCTTTGAGTTAACAGCAGGGTATGGCACAAGCTGCATGGGACTACACTCAACACCCAGCTCCCCAAATCTAAACCCAAGCAGAGCAGTGGGGAGGAATCACAGCTTGGTGTTGCCAGATGAGCTCTGCCACACTGTTCTGCCTTGTGCCAGCTCCAACTGCTGACCTCCAACCGCAGCAGCCCAACTCTATCTGCCTTCACACACAGTGTTGGAAATTATTTGTACTGGCAACACAGCACTGAGCACCAGCACCACAACCCTGTGGTTTCTCCAGCACAGCCCCATTCTCCACTGTACAAGTGGCCACATTGGCCAAGGTGGCAGCAGGATTCTCCCACCTGGATCAGACCGCAAAAATGCCCAAGGAACCAGACTGAGAAAGGAAAATGAAAATTCAGGTCACCAGCAAGGGGGAGTCCTAAGGAAAAGAGCCTTGCAGTGGTCACAACTGGCCAGGAGAAACCAGACTGACAGTTTAGTGGCATTCTTTTAAAAACACATTGACCACAGATGAATCAGTGTCTCATTCATGGAAGCTCAAACCCGACCGCAGTACCCAGCAGTGCCTCAGGCAGTAACGGCCACCACACATCACTGTTATAAACACATACTCCTACACAGTCATGGGTTTTTCCCCTCACCCCAGACTTTGCTCAACACAGGAAGGCACCCAGGTTTTGTGGGTCTCTTCCAAAATTCCCAGTCTCCCTGCAATGGCAGGCATTGGATGGGGCCGTTCTGTCAGCAAATACAGCTGCTCTGATCCATACACTGTTTGGAATCCAATCCAGCTGCAGCCCATGCACAAGGCCTTGGCCTCACTGGTGACACAGCAGCCACTGGGCACGACCCCACAGGGTGATATGAGCTATTGTAAATGAAGTGGATAGAGGAACAAAGGGCAGAGCATACTCGAGTGCAGCTATGGATCACATGCTGCATAATTTTAGACTTCCTTCAAGCAGATGGAAGACTGGCTTGTGTGTGCTGCCAATCCTGTGATAGTTTCTTTGGATCACACAACAACCTTGGGGCTGAACAGCAGGAGAAGTACAGCATGACTGCATCTCCCAGAGAGCACTTTGCCCCTCAGCCTCTTACCAGAGGCCAGCCCTCGACAACAACCAGTCAAAACTGCAATCAAAGTGAGACCTTTCTTTCTTGTGGGCTTCAGCCCTTCTAGAAGCAGTGGGCACCAGAGAAAGGAACCTCTCTCAACCCCTGGAGCCAGGCACGGACCCAGGCTGTGCAGGTAGCTCCTCTTCAGCATAGACTAGGAATAAATACACTGCAGGACAAACAGCTTTCAGCAGAGGAAGCAGCAGGCTGTTCCCACCTGGCTGCATTCCCACCAGCTTCTTTCTGCCAGTTCTGGCTTCACACCTGTAACTCTGTAAGATGCCAGCAGAAGTCATCAACACAGTGAGGACCTGGTGGGGAAGCGACTGTCCAACAGACAGGCTGCCCTGCTGGGGAGATGAGGAGCCACAGACCTCCTACACAGCAGTGCCTGCCAGCTCCCAGTGGGAGAGCTCCAACAGCAGTGAGTGGAGCAGGGCGTGCTTCACACCCACTGCCCTGAGAAACACCAACCACTACAGGGAAGGAACAGGTCTGAAGTTGAACATTTGGGCTAAGGGGAATCCTGAGGCTCAAGTGCCTCTGGGAAGCTTTAGTTGTGGTATGATTGACTCACAGGGGAGCAGAGCCACTCCTTCATCAGAGTATGCTGTGTATCCCTAAAAATCATGGCCTCCAGACAGACATGCCTCTAGACAGAGCTGTTATATCCTGGGCTTCAGTTCTGCCACCCCTGAGCATAGAGAACTTCACTGCAAACACCCACACCTGCCCTGGCTGGGCCAGTGCTGTCTGCTGAGCCCTTAAGGATCCAGTGCTGGAGAGCACTGAAGAAGTGTCGTGCTCTTCACTCTGCCCCCAGACACCCTGGAGAGCTCCAAGCCACGTTCTCTGTCCCCTGCAAAAGATACCAACACTGCAAAAGATAAAAGATCTGCAAGAGCAAAGCCTGTGTGAGTTTTCCACGCTGTGATGAGCCTTATGAGAGCATAAGGCCACAGAGCAATGCACTGCCTAGCTCCTCAGCCCTGGATTTGTCAGCCAGAGAGCGGACTGCAGTCAGCTCCATGCTCCCAGGGAGCACATCCCTGTGTTGGGGTGCTGAGCCCGAGCACAGAGGCAATCCCAGCTGCAGAGGGCCCATGCTCAGCACACAAGACAACTGCCAGGCACAAAGCAGTCAGAAAGCAGCACAGCCACTGTGATTAACAGTGATATCCACTAGCCAGCTCCTGCCAGGGAGACACAGGAGGGATTTAAGGAGAAGTCTGAAGGAAAATAAAGAGGACAATTTTAAAAAGAAGATGGGATGAGCTTAAGGGCATTAATCCACAATGGAGCACCTCTGCTGAACAGATCCCTAAAATAGAAACAGCATTGGAAGAGTTTCAGTTCCAATACAGAAACCAAAATGTAAAATGGGTCTGTCACTCCTGAGCGCAGCCATGATCCTTTCACAGAGCTAATACTCTCACTGATTTTTTTGAGGCAAAGATGAAAGGGCCATTCAGAGCAGCCTGGAACATACCTCTCACAGTATTTTCAGTTATTTTCCTTCAGCAACCCCTTTCCTGGACCTAATCCATGGACCACAGCACATGAAAGGCGACTGTAAGCCTGGCACCAGGTGTGTAAATTCCAAGGCAGCAGCAGCCTCCTCATGGGAGATGGTGAGAGCTCTTGCTACACAGCAGCTTAGATCAGAGAGGGATGGTGGGGGGAGAGCAGTAGCAAGGCTGCTCACCAGAGCCAAATTTATAAAAATACAGGAGGTATCTAGCTCCTCTCAGTTTCAAAGGAGTTGGGCACTTTCATCTGTATTAAAAGAAGGCTGGCCCTTGGTTCCTATTATTGCAAATTGTCTAAAAAATTTGCCTTTTAAATAACTACATTGTACAATGGCCTTTGTGGAAAAGCTCATGTTTCAGCCTACTGCCTTTCATCTCCACACCACCGACCCAGACCAAAGGAATGTGTCAGCTCCTTGGTTAATCCAGAATGTGCCGACAATTTCAGAGGCACTGCAAGCAGGATCACTTCATTTGTGGCAGGAACTGTGCACAGTTCTGGGCTGGCACAGTGGGAAACAGCAAGGCTGTGGCCCAGGAGAGGCTCCAGGGACACCACTGCCATGCAAACACTGAATAGCTCTGCCATTGTGTCACAAGGCCCCATTGAGCTTCATACTAGGAACAAGAAGATCAGAGCTGCTGTTATGATCTTCCAAAACAAAGGCACTGGGTTTACAACCCAACTCTACAATTTTGGCAAATCTCACCACTGATAATTCAGTATAAAATACTGCAGCCAGACCAGGCAACCCAATTTGATCAGGACAGACGTGGCACACGAGTATTGTCCTGACAAGGTCTCAGGGATGATATTTGCTACTGAATTCAAGACTGCCATTTTCCCTCTCTCCTCATCAAAAATTACAGCCTTAGGAACAAACCTTATCATCCAACTGGCCTGCAGGAGACAGATAGTAAAGCCCTACATCTTGCAGAGGGTTATTAAAAGACAGACGTTCAAAAGTGCATGCTCTACTCCTCCTAAAATCCTTTCCACCTGAAGATAACAATTTCTTCCCTGAAAATCTGAGGGAGAAAGCAATCACAAAAGGTTAGAGTCCCAAGCTGAATAACTACTGTCCTAGCATCAGGACCATAGCCCAATCATTGAACAAACAGGGTTCTCCATAACAATCCGTTCTCTCCTGATAATATCACTGTGACACTGGTCTTTGCTGCTATTTCAGTCTTGATTTCCACTGTAAAGTTTATCCAGTCAGAGTCATCAATATACTCTCTACTTGCCCTGTAGCAAAACTCTTATCAGCAACTCACTAATACAGTCCTGATTGTAAGGAACGGATAATTGTGGAATCCTCCCTCTGGAGAATTTTTCTGTGGTATTGCTGATTTCATAAATTTCTCTCTGGGCTCATCTGAAAATAACAAAAATGGTAAAGAACATGAAATGTAAGATGAGAGATGCTAACACAGCAGGCACTGGAATAGCAGAGTTCATGAAGATGTCACCTTTGAGATGATTACAATGGATTTCTAGAAGTCAGAATGAAACCAGATTAAAAAGATATTAGAGAAGACAGAAAGTCATTTGACTGTAAATGCTGTGGCTGTTGGACACACAAGGGGCAGCAACACGCAATGTTAGAAAGAACTTGGAAGCAATGGAGTGGAAAAAATTGCATTTGCTAGACTGTGTTTTCCTACGAGGCACCCAAAGGAAATGGAAACAGCCGCGTAGGTAAGGCAGAGCAGCGAGGCAGGGTGGGGAATGCTCCACTCAGCCGATGGGTTCTTGGAGAGCCAGCACCCCCATGCAACATCAGCTCAAGTGACAGCCACAACAGGCCAAGAGAGATTTGTCACTGGCAGCCCTTTAATGACAACTGGGTGAAAAATCAGATTAGATACCCACGAATAGCTCTTGGTATTTGCAGGGACAGCGTGAAGTCAAACCTTTATATGTTTTAGGAATCCAAAGATAACTATCTTCAAGCAAAGCCTGGAACCAATGTTGCATGCGAAATGAGGAGGGGTCCTCTTGGGCTCCCAGCCTGGGCCCTGACTTGCCAGGCCAAACAGCGATCTCTTGGGATGTATTTTCTGGGATTTATTTTCTCAGATTTATTCTCTGTGTGGGTTCTCACCCCACTGCCCCTTGCAGGGTTTTCAGTCTGATTTATAAACCATTGCCTTGAAAATACAAAGCAAGACTTGCTTCCTCTTCTGAAGAAAACACATGCTGGCCTATTACTGCAGGATGCCAGCCAAGAGGTGGGTGGATGCCCTAATTATTTTATTTTTTGAAAAACAATGAATAAAAATAGTTATTTGTCATGAAGGAAAATCCCTAATCAGCTAAGGGACAAGCTCTAGGTACACAATACACATGGATTCACTGGAGCCACAAATAAGCTCAGCCCTCGAGCACACGCAGGGTGTCTGAGGAAACAAGAGCAGCAGTCTCATCCAGACATTTCCTGGATGTCCACTGTCATTAATGACATGATAAATGGGATCTGAGTCCTCCAAAATGCCCAGTATGTGCTGTGAACTCTACCTCTACCACTTCAATACCAAACACACCCAAGTGCAAGATGCAGCACAGGAACAGCTCACGGGAAGAAGCATCCACACACTTTGCAAAGAACCAGAAGAAGGCTCATTAAGCTTTCAGACTAACAAGACCCATGATATCCCTCATTAGCAACCCCATGCACACACTACACTGCTGCCACATGAGGGGCAGCTCCAATAACACACTCTTGTTTACCAAGAGAACAATTCTGCTATTGCCTGACACCTGCCCATGACAGTGCGACCACGGGAGGAGCAGGGAGATGTTCAGATGACACTGGGCATTCAAACGAGGCAGCAAAACGCCTGGCACTGGCTGGAACATCTAAGCAGCTGCTGAGGACCAGCCCTACCACCTCAAACAGAAAGGCTTTCACTGACATTAATGAGAGCTGCTGCAAATAATGCCATCCCACAGCTCCTAGATGGCAGACAGCCTCTCCATTTGGGGACTGGCAGCTGAACAGAGCAGGCACTGAGGAACAGGAACGCTGGGCTGCATCCAGTTGCTTCTGGTTTACTCAAATTGCTGTTAGATCCAATGCTGTGAACCTGGTGTGAGCCAAGCATGGTGGGGCAGGGCAGATGAGGCTTATCCAGGTGACAGGAGGACATGCTCCTGCTGCACAGGGATGGTCATCAGAGTCCCAAGCAGGTCCATGTGGCTCCACTGGGGTGTATGCAGCAAACAGGCCTCTAGCTCGCTGACCTCTGTGGGCCTGCTCTGAGCCTCTGAAGTGTGAGCCCCAGGGCTGTTGGCAGACTAGAGCTGATCCAGGGGGTCCAGCTGCTCAGTGAACCTGGAGTGCTTCCCAAGCACGTGCCTGGATTAACTGCCCAGTAAAAGCACCAAGTTCTGCTAAATGACTGTCCTCCCCGACACCCACTTCCCTCATAAATACACGCTCTGCCAAGGGCTCCTTTCAGGGAGAGGGGCAGCTCTTTAAAGCAGCCGAACAGCACAGATATAAACCTCGGAACAAGACACAAGCAATTTCTCTTCTGCTTGCTACAGCTCCAGTGCACTGCTCCAGCTGCACCACAGAAACCATCTCTGAGAGTCAGGATGGCAAGAACAACTGCCGGGAGACAAGAGAGCATCCCTGACAGCATCTCTCACTGTCCCAATGATACATTCCTGCTCATCTTGACCCTGTGCAATTATGGCAAGGCTTTGCTGCACACCAGCTGCATCTCTTGAATTAACTCCTGCTGCCTTGATTCATCCCACTGCCTACAAAAACAGGGCAAATACCAGCTCCTAAAGGCTCTGATGCTTATTCCATTACTGTCTGATCCCAGCTGGCACTAGACTCCCTAAGCAGCAGGAATCTCTGAGAATCTATAGGATCTTAAAAGCCATAAATCTCCCTGACATTTTTTTACAGCAGGCCTTGGGCAGAGGGAAATTACGATCGGTCCAGATGGGCATCTCCAGTACTGCCTACCCACATTTCCAGGACTTCATATCACTTGCAAAGACTCAAGAGAGCTTTTAACCAAACAGAAAGCACAGCCAAGGGGACCGAGCGTAGGGCAGGCAGATGCCTTTGTGACTCACATTCCACCTGAATATATAATTAATGTAGTATGTAATTTATTTCAAAATAAAAGTAGATGTAAGACTGCAGGATCTAAAGAGACTACATGTGTGTACATATCACAGCAAGAATGAGCTCAGTGCATCAGGAAGGATTAAAATAGTTCCCACACTGAGGAAACAGCCAGGAGACATTACAAAAAGCTGAAAGCAAAGTGATTTGCCTGGGAAGTAATCTTAAAAATAATTGCAGTACAATCTATAGCAGTAAAAGGCCTGGCTTGTGCTCTCATGTGTGTTCACACAGCTTCATGCACCTGGGGTCTGCAAGGAAAAATGAAACCTAATCACTGGAGCCACATATGTACTGCCACGGGCTTTGCCTCACATAAAGCAGAAAGAAGATGTTAAGGCCTTGGAGCCTCTTTTCCCACAAGCTGAGTGGATCTCTTTCCCCTCCCTTGCTTCTGCACTGAGAACGTCCAGAGGTCAGTGGGACGGGCTCACTCCTCATGGCCAGTCTCCAGGAACTAGCACTCATGATCCTGTGGTTTATTTGCTCAGCCTGCACTCCCAGCTCCCAGTTTCCCTGCCAGGAGTCATTCTGGGAGAATGGCACCAACTGCCTCGGGTGGGGTCAGGCAGAGATAGACCATCCCAGCTCCACACACACACCCCGGACACATTGGATAACAAGCTGCAAGACAAACAGGGCACTCCCAGAGACCCCCGGAAGAGCAAAGGGCTGAGTCTCACAAAGCTCAGGTCTCCCTCTCCTCGGCACCGAGGGCTCACACAGCGCAGGCAGGGTCAGGCAGCCGCTGCCCCTCTCCCCAGCAGGAGTCAGGGCATGGCGAGCATGGCTGTCACTGCCATCAGCCACTGCCACTGTGCACAGAAAGAGCCTTGATTTAAGAGCTGAGTGAACAACTGGAGTTAACTTCTAGTAAGCGCTTTCCACCTCTGACTGACTTACAACTACACTGGCTCACACCCCACAGAGCCCCAGGCTTGCATGAACCACAGCCCAGGATCCTCCAGCGCTACATTTCCAAGCGTTAACCCTGAGCCTCCCTCGGCCCTGGCTGCCATGGCACGGCACCAGGCTGGGGCAGGCCAAGGGCTGCACAGCTGTATCCAGAGAGGTCTCTGCCATCCTGAGCATCCCAGCACCGCCCTGCCCTGCCCAGCACAGCTACATCTCTCTTCCAGAGCTCAACTTCAGCCTCAACTTCTCTTTTTTCTTTTGACTTCAGGAGTGGACAGTTGTACTCAAGCCAGAAACTAAACAATTCTCCTCCCCCTCTTGGCGTTACACCCTTGCAGATGCTTGTGCAGGGTTTCACTTCCTCTTCAGCTCTTGGCCAACACTTAGCCAAGCTTTGCTCGTTAGCAAAACAGTCCCTGCATCTTCTCAGCACACTCTCCTTCCAGCCACCCCCGGCTGTGTGTGCTGCTGGGGTACCAGCCCTTCGGGCAGGGAGCGAGGACTGAGGGAAGGGACAGCAGTCTAGAGCTGAATGTTAGCAGGTCATAACAGATTTCAATTAATGCACTGGAAATACAAAAGAGAAGGAATGAAGACTATCACCCCATTCAGTCCTAAAACAAAGACAGCTCTTACTTAAGTCAGGATCAACAGATCTGTTCCACTTCCTGCAGCCCAGCCCCTATGGTCAGCACTGTACATCCAAATCTTCCCTCTCAGCATGCAGTGCCGCCTTCCACTGTTCATGCTGCAGTGTTTCTGGAAAACCAAGTCATGGATGAACAGCAGCACACATACATACTGATGAGGAGCATATGTTCTGGCATCTGATCCCAGCACCACACACAAATTCAGCTCCTGAACACTTTTGTGGGAACAAGATGACTGCAAACCTCTTCACAGCTCCAGGGACAAATCTCTGGGAGAAAAGGAATGTGTAACAGCAGACAAACATTTTTTCCTGTGCTTCAAGGCTAACCACACTGTAGACATGCACACACACACACACACAAAATCCTGCCCTTATGGGAATTATTCCAGTATGCTATGAAACAACTTGCATACGCTTCACAAACATCTGAAGTCACACACGTATTAGAAGTGCCACACGTTTCTTTTATGAGTGGAGCATTATCCTGTGTGGTTTCACTGTCACCGGGAAACCTCTACCTTGGGCAAGAAGGGGACAAACTGTCGGTCAGGCACGAAAACACTACAGGTAAGCAAAGAATGGACCCTCCAGTTCATGCTCTGCTATCCAAGAAAAAAGGTAACACAGAGGGAACTGGAAGAGAAATGGGAATGGAAGAGGAACCCTCTCAACTTAGCCAAGAGGTGTCTCAGCAAGAAGTACCTGAAGTATTAAGGATGGAGCCAAGCTCCCCAGGCTTGGTTTCAGCACATATGAGCATTTACTGCAGCATGGTTATAGGAGCCACCACTGTGGGGTGTCCCAAAACAGCTGGGGAAACCCCTTGGACTGAACATTTAAAACTAATTTGGCAAAGCTCTAGAGATACACAGCAGGAACCCAGCCTGGCCTGGCACAGTGACCAACCAGCTGGCTGAGATGCAATCTCCTCTGGATTTCCAAGATGTCCATTTTATTGGGTATTTAATGAACAGCACCTTAGACTGAAACTGGGCAATATGGGTTCTAGAAGACACTGAACTCCACCAGTTGTTTCTCTCTCTTGAATTGCCTTTCCTCAACTTTTCCAGGGAACTGTCATAACATAAGCCCCTTACATTTACTGCTAGAACCATCAAATGAAGAACAGCATCAGCGTGAAGCCAGTAACATTTTTGAGAGTGTAAGTGGTTGTAAGAGACTCCTTTGACTTTGCAGACCAAAAGCACCCAGGGACTGCGTTTCTCCTTTGTTCAAAAGGCAGCAACATTTTCCGCTCTGCAATTGCAAGCTGTCTTTTGCAAAAGCCTCAGCAGACAGGAACCCAGCAGCTGAACAAGTGTCACCAGCATCTCTTGGGGTTAAATGAAGGTTGTTCCTACTTCCTTAACATCAGCAAGGATCAGGCCCTAACATCTGTAGAATTTACACATTTGGTTAATATGCCTGGAACAGCCCTGTACAACTCTCAGAAGTGCAGCACGATTTAGGAATTGTGCACAAGTAGTTGGGCAGGGAAATTGAAGTGACAAAAATCCTGTGCAGGAAGCACTTACTTCTCCTTTCCATAAACTTCAGATTGGTACTTGCACCAAGAGGGCTGAACCTCTCCCCTGCCCTGCACTCACAACTGTTTCATCCATTTGGAGCATAAATAATTGAAGAGAGACAGCAGCAGCAGCAGGAGACAGAATCTATGCCCAGCTCTCCAGCGGTTCCGTTTCACCATGAAGTCCATGCACTGACCTCTTTTTACAGCCCTTTTCCAAGTAGCCAAGCAGACAAAGAATGGAGAAAAAAAAAGTCCAAGTGCCCAGGATGAACTTCCCTTCCTATCCCAGAACAGCCCATCTGTGACACAGGGCCTCCTGCAGCCAGGCTGTTTAGACAGATGCACAGCAGAAAGACAGGCAGGGCTGAACCTCCTGACCTGCTGCAGTCCCACCCCGCTCCCAGCACACTGTTCTGAGCACTAAGCCTCTGCCCAGCTCAGAGGGCAAGGGACCAACGTTGTCTTTTGAAATGGGCCAAAAAAAATGAATGAAACACACAAGGCTTTTCACAGAGAAATAAAAGCTTCCACTCCTGTGCTGCAACTGGCCAAGATACACTGGGACATCAGAAAAACAAGCAGGGATGTGCTGCTTTAAGAGTCTTTCCAGTATTTACCTCCAGATTCTGTGACTAATTTGCTACTCCCTTTCTGGCAGGCGCATCTTGGTAGCCAGGGTGCATGACCAGGGTTGGAAAACACAGAGGCTGGAAGAGACATTAATGTGGGGAGTCAAAGAGAAACAGCCTCACCCAGGGCAAGCTATGACACAGTGAGAGACTATCCAGCTGTGGTGAAATATCCCATTAGACAGCTGCAAACATAATTTAGCTTTCTCTGAGGGGAAAAAAAAAAGCCACCTCACCACAACCACCCTGAATTGATACAGAGCAGGAACACAGATCCATACTGCTGCTCCCAATGACTCAAAGAACCACAATTATAAAATAATTGGTTTAATTCTGAGAAAATTAAAAAGTCAGTGGTAGTCTGTTCTCCTTCCTGGTTCCATACTTTTCTGCACAAGCAAGAACTCTCCTCTAGTCACAAGACTACAAGAACTCTTATTGTAAGAAAAACATTTAGGTGAAAGATGGCAATGCCACAAAGGTACAGTGCAGGTACAAATCCTCCAAGCTACTCCAGCAGAGACTTTGAGGAGATGCTGTAAAGACTAAGCTCTGCTTGTGGTCTTTGTTGTACAGTTGCTGTACAAGAGAACCTACCACTCCAATGATACTTCTCATCACGTATTTCACAAAACTCAGCTAATCAATTTTCCCCACATAGGTATCTACATAGAAATTGAGGGTCACATTAGGTCACGTTCAACCAGCTCAAGGCACAAGGAATCACCACTTTTCCCTCCTCTTAATCTGCTCTTGGTCATCAGTAGCTGCCTGCACTGGAGTTGTCCTCAGTGTGACATGGGCAGTATCTACATCTCGGGTGCCTCAACACCAAGCACAGTGCAGCCTTTCAGAGGATACACTTTCCTGTAAGCCCACCTGGGCTTATTTCTCCATCAGCACAGTAGAGAGAAGGAGAAGGCAGTTCAGCACACATGAACAGGGAACTGGGGGATTTCCACCAGCCAGTGTTCTCTGGTAGGCAAGGCAGGGGTTGAAAGTTGACCTTAAAAATTATGCTCTGTGTTGGTACAGTTGCTATTTTAGATAGAAGACATCTCTGCTGTTGCAATACCTCTTGTTCCAGGAACAATAGAAATCTCTGCCTCACTTTTTGTAAGAAAAAACAAAGGAGTCGGAGTGTAAGTTTTTAACATATAAAACCAGATTCTCAAAAACTGATACACAAAGGCAATTAATTCCATTCTCAATGACTTGCACTGAAACCACTTCAACCAAACTGCCTTTTGCACAGCATCTTCCCTATACATAGCCCCCCATATACATTTTTACTGACAAGCAGACCACTTCAGAATATGTTCAAGTAGAAAAAAAAGACTAAGCTGAATGCAAAAGGCACTGCCCTGTAATTTCAAACCCACTGAAAGAACTGGATCCACCAGATAGTCTCTGCTCCCACACCCAAACAACTTTGCAAGTTGATGGGGTGGGGAGAGATCAACTTGGGAAGGAGAGGTTCCCATCCTCCTGATTTAAAAAGAAACAATGACTTCAAAGAACATTAGAGACATGAGCCTGAATGAGCAGGAGCCAGCTTCAGAGACACGGCAAGGTAACACCCCAAACACACACACACACACACCAACAACACGAGCTAGGAGGCATGTTCTGGAGGAGTGTGCCAGGAGACTCCAGTTTAACCAGGTACTTGGGAGGTTTCACCTTCACTCCTCCCACAGCAACACCTCTGGCTTTGGCAGAGCGTCCATCCGCTGCACTTGCCCTGTTTGGTTCTCAAGTCAATATTCTTGACAAATTGCTGGGTTTCCCTTCACAGGGCCTACTCTTCTGCACACAGGACAGTAGTCATTGTTTCATTTCCTACCCAGCTTCACCATGAGAATCCCTCTTAGTGATCCAGTGGTAAATTAATTGCTAGGAGAGAAAACATCCCTCTCAGAGAGGTGCTGAACTGAGGTATAACAAAACTGAGGAGCCTGGTGTCACCAGGCAACCCACCATAGAGCTCCATACCATGCCAAGCTTTCAAACCACAACCCTTTCCCTGGGAATGCTGGATGCTCTGCACACAGAGACCAGCATGAAACCTCCACTGGCTTCAATAATGAAGAGGTCATCCCTTGGAAATCAGAGAGGTGGAGCACCTACCGTTATTTTTTCTCAATGAATGGTAGTAATTTGGAGGCCAGCCTGCAAATCAGAGTTCCCTGAACCAGACAATGCATCAGCCCTGACCATGCTGAGGGAGGATGAAGACACATTCTTTGACACCACCTTGTTCCGTTCTATGGACTCGGAAAGTCATGAATATTATTAAGACTTTACCAAAGGTAACCCTACTTACATGCAATCTATTGTACTGCTGTCTCAGAAGCTCACTTCATTTCCCAAATATTCATTAAAAAATAGCTTTTCTAATAATTTTTGAAAAATTCATTCAGACAAGAACTATGGCTTTAGTAAACCCTTTAAATTGTTATCTGCTGTCAGATGCAAGAAGATTGGAAAAAAAACAGCACAGGAAGAAAAATCCTGCTCTTAAAAATGCTAAGGAAAAATCATTTATGCTTTTGCATGTTCACTTTAATTTTAACAGATTGCTTTGTATTCACAGCTTGGTTTCCCCTTTCCATCCACAAGTAACAAGGCTGGCCCAAATCCTTAATGAACTGTGCTCTGTCATGCAAGACCCAGCGTAAGACAGGCAGATACACACACCCCCTCCACACTGGAGGAAAGACCTCCTCTGCCCCAGCAGGAACTGCGCTGCCCTGCACACACAGGCTCTTTGGGGTACAGACTCCAGCCCACTTTTGCCTATGCAGTGTGACAAGAGCCTTCAGGAGTTATGATAATATCTACAACAGACTTCTCTGATCTCTACCTTGCTTCTTCCCCTGGGGAATGCACAGAAAGGAGCCTTATACATAAGCCGCTTCCCTCTTAATTTGAAAACATGAACTGAAGAACAGCGTGTTTCTGAGGGGCTCATAAAGCTTCTCCCCAGTCCACAGCTTATACTTGATGTTCCACGATGTCAGAACACACTCTGGATTGCTTTCATCCAGAAATAAAACAAGAATTAACAGCAATACTCACAAATAACTATAAAATGCCAGCAAAATTTCAAGTACCTTGGGAAAAATGCATCTGGTAATCCCATTATCCTATTACCCCTACACTTACTTTGTTCTTCTCATCACTGCAACCAGCAGCTCACAAAAATGCACAGTGCCAAGTCCGCATTATATACATGCACCATCTCTTGCCATGGCCTGGTGAATACCCAAACTGCTACAATGCTAGTTTGTTTTTCTGTGGCCCGAAAAGGCTGTGCAGTACTAGGGTCTTAGCAGGCAAGGTGTTTGCTTCATACAGAATTGGAGCCTCAGAGAAAGACTGGACCCAAAGGCACATGTAAGCAAGGCTGGGAATGGGTGAGATTCTTCCCATGCACTGCTCTGCTGTGTTAGCCATCACCTCCATCCCCACCCCTGTGAGACAGAAAGGCTCTTCCATTTACAGCAGATGCTGCCTATACCACGATAATGGGTGCTGAGGAACACATGGGACCCTGATAACCCCTTACCTAAGCATTCAAGCTCTGCAGAGAAGGATGTCTTTCCTTTTCAAACATCCTAAATCCCTCCAAACACCAAATAGACAACAAAAAAACCTGTCGATGTCATCTGATTGCATCACCCCTCCTCTCTCTCCAGGACTGAAAGGCATGTCTCCAAATAGCTATTAGCTTTGCGAAGCAAAACAGATGTTCCCTAACACCCAGATCCTGGCCGCCTGCGAGGTGCCGATCGGCTGCAGCACCAAGGAGCGGCAGGACCGGGGCTGTGTCTGCGCATCTGTGCTGCGGAGGGGAGAGGGATGGGAGACGTGCTCCCAATACCCAAACGCCTCTGCCAGCCCCGCGCTGCCTTTCTCCATCCCAACCCGCTCGACACACCCAAAGGCAGCGACAAAAAAGAAACCCAAGCCAAAACCCGCGGGGATGCGGCAGGCAAAACCCCCCT
>VZTG01006028.1:0-60969 GCA_013397845.1 Melanocharis versteri
CTCACCCATGGCAGGAGGCTCTTGGTGCTGTGGGGTGCTCTGATCTGTCTGTAGAAATTCTGTATTCGCAGAGATTGCAGCCTGTCTCAGGCTTCACTAGTTCACTTTCCTCCTCCTTTTGTGTAATCAGCTCCTTGAACTGAGGTGTTTCCTGAGCCATGGCACTATGGTTTTTGTCCAGAAATGTCAGAGTAGTATGTAGTCAGAGTACTTAAAACATTGTACGTAACTCTGGCGATGAAACTGGAAATAGTGCTCAGCTTGGTTAGCACTCCTCCCTCACACATTGGGGTTTGAAGGCAGTGGGAGCAGGCCAGGCTATTTGGGGACTGTTAATAGTTGTGATGGCATTAGTGGGGTGCCTTGGGAGGGAATAGGATGTGGCATGGGGGAGATGCTCCCAGCTGGCACAGCAGGCAGGCCACTGCTCCTCTGGGGATCATGCTTGCTTCTGCACATCACGTGTTCTGCCTGGCCTTTAAAATCTCAATATTGGCCGGCGTAAATATTTTTAGGAACGCGTCATCAGTAGGACACTCAAGCCTCACTGAATTCACTTTTCCTGTTACCACCTGTGGGGAAGGACTTTGACGTTTGCAGTTTCTGTTTGATATGACTTTGGTCTCTCCTGGCTGGTGACCAAAGCTAGAGGGTACCCAGGAGCTCCTCATTAGCCTGGCCTTGGGTGGCCTGCCTGCCTTGCCTTGGGGAAGCAGCTGGCTCCAGCTGGAGGGGAGGCTGCTGAGGTCTCTGCTGCAGGGCTGTTCCTTGTGCTGCCTCGGCTGTTGCCGCCTGCATTTTTTTCCTTTTGAGTAACTGCAGTGTGTATCTCTTCCAGGAGCTGTTTATTCAGAAGGGAATGGATGCTCCTGGAGCACTAATTTTAAGAGCTGGTGGCTAATAAGGAGCCTTGTGAGGGGTATGGCTGGTCCTGGGCAGCTCCAGTTGCTCATAGGCTCCTGAATGCCAACAGCAAAAATTTACCATGTGATTACCTGGTAAGGCACATGGTATCAAAGGGATACAGATGATATCAAGCTCTGGTTTCTCTTCAGATTAGCAGTTAGAGGTGTAACCTGGGCATCTCTTTCTGATGAATTTTGTTTTCAGAGTGGTTTTAAAATTTATGACCTAAAAGTTTTTCTCTGTGGCTATGCGGCCATACAAACCAAGAAGTTCAGCTGAAGAATAGGCACAAAACACCCCAAGAAAGGAACTTTGTGATTATTTGTCACCCAGAGCTGGGAGGTTGGGCAGTGGGCAATGTCTGCCCACTTTTAAGGTTAAGCTCATGCATCATGCTAGGTTTGGTTTTGGGTCCCTGGTGCATGTCCAGAGAAGTGCAGTGGATCTGGGGAAGAGTCTGGAGAACAAGTTGGATGAGGCACAGCTTGGGAGACTCAGCCTGAAGAAAAGGAGGCTCAGGAAGGACTCACTCTCTGTAACTCCCCGACAGGAGGATGCAGCCAAGTGGGGGTAGAGCTCTGCTCCCAGGGAACAAGGGGCAGGACAAGAGGAAATGGCCTCAAGCTGTGTCAGAGGACATTTAGATCCAATATCAGGGAAAATTTCTTCACTGAAAGGTTTGTCTGGCATTGGAACAGGCTTCTTAGGACAGTGGTGGAGTCCCCATCCCTGGAAGTGTTCCAGCATGGGTGGGTGGGGCACTTGGGGACATGGTTTAGTGGTGGTGTTGGCAGTGCTGGGTTAGGGGTTGGGCTTGATGTCGGAGACTTTTTCCAGTCCTGATGGTTCTATGCTTGTCACACTTTCTTATTGCATGTTCTCAGCTGGGAGGCTGGCAGTGTCTCTGGGTGGTCTCAGCTGTGCTGCTCAGGCAGGGCTCTGCAGGGGCTCAGAGGCCACACAAGTCTTGTGGTGGGAGTGATTAGGTGGGGAGGCATCTGTGTGTCCTCCTGCGGTAAGTTTGTCTCTACAGGGATCTGCAAGTATAAAAATCAACCCCCCAAAATGTTAAAATGCGCTGGCCTGCAAGCTAGGAAGACATTTGACCAGTCTCAATGCGTGTCAGAATTGAAACGTAAACCACCCCCAACTGATTTGTAAGGACACGTAGGGCTGGCTTCATTCAAATCCTTGGAGCCGGCTGCCTACCTACTCTGAGCACAGAGAGACAAAGGAGTGTTTTCATGAGCTGCCTCTCTTCTTTTCTGACAAAACAAGCTCATTACAAAACAATAGCCTATCACTCCTTTGGATGGGAAGCCATGTGAAGATTGTCCCTCCACAGTACCCACATACTCTGGATTGTTGAGACACAGTGTGGTGTTTGGGTAATTCACCCAAAAGGCCCAAGGAGCCTCTCTGTCCATTCCTGCTGGGTGCCTTGCAGCCAAATTTTGCTGCTGAATACTCGGTGCCAGTGCTGGGCATGGGGCAGAAACTGTGCTGCATTCTGAGCACACAGGCCTCACCTTCCTATAGACCCCACCATGACTCCCTGTGCAAATATCACCACTGCTCTGGAGGCATGGGAGAGCTGGGGAGAGCTGCATGGCACTTTTTCCCCTGTGTCAAATTAAACATTTGTTCTGCACAACTGCCACCAAGCCGTGACAGCAAGACTCATGCTGTAGGAGTCAGCCTACTTGAACTAGTGTCCATCTCTGAGATTTCTGCCCACTGGTTTAATCTGTTTAATCTGGGTATAGCACAAGTTTGCTGGTGAGGTGAGGAACTTGTAGCAGTGCCTGATGAAGGCTCTGAGCTGCCAGCAGTTAAGGTTTTGCATGAGTCATCATTTTGGGGATGCAGGAAGTTAATAGTTCTTGTTGTCTCGGTGTGCAGTCAATGGGATGGTTGGGTATTGGTGAGAGGTGCAGTTCTGCCTTACCCGTCACTGTCCCCAGTGCTCATGCTGCTGGTGGTAGGAGGCTCATCAGCAGAAAAACTCATCAGAAACTAAAATGTTCATGTTGCAAGGGCAGAAGGCACAGGTTTGACTATCCCGTTTCTTAAGCATGCTTCAGAATGGTTAGTTTTTCTTCCTATTTTTTCTTCCCAGCTGTTGGATTTTATTAATTATAGAATGTTTTGGGTTGGAAGGGACCCTAAAGCTCATCTTGTTCCAGCCTCTGCTATGGGCAGGGACACCTTCCACTAGACCAGGTTGCTCCAAGCCCTGTCCAGAGTTTCATTAATCTTATCACTGATTTTGCTAGTGGGATGAAGATAGTGCTTCAGTGGCTAATATTTTCGTACAGAATGTCAGTGGAAAATCTTTCAGGCTGTAACCTTCTATTTTCTTCCATGTTTCTATAGACTCTGCTCGCTGTTGGAAGATGGGAGAGATAGAAGGAACATACAGAGTTCTGCAGACGCCGGGCTCTCGTTTGGGTGCCCAGAAGACCTCAGGAGTGAGTACCTTGGAGCCAGGACAGAACCTCTTGACTGCCATGGCATCATCGCCCGCCAAAGCGCACGAGCGCGACCTCCCCATCAAAATAAAGATGTTGGACAACACAGTGGAAGTACTTGACATTGAGGTAAGAGATATTTAAACCTGATTTCAAGTACACTGAGCCTCTGATAATTTAAAGCTCACAAGGATGTGGCTCTGTAGAGAGCTGGGACGTTTTGAGGCAATATCTGAATGAAGATTCCTGTCGGGATTTTACCTGCTTACAAGTAGTGGTGTCAGTTGCGTGGCTTGTTTTTCAAAATCTTTTAAGTATAACAGATGTTTTGTGTTTTTAACAGACTTTAAATACAAACACATACTGTAAGGAGAGTCTATTTGTTGTTTGCTTTGGGGGAACACCAAACATCTCCTGCCAAACTCTTGCTTCCTGAGCCACATGCAGCTTTGTCAGTTTGGCAGCTGGGAGAGCAGAAAAGCTTTCCCTTAGTTACTGATTTATATTAATTATTTTAATGGTTTGTATCCTCTCCAAGTAAACTTGCTCCTGTTTGAAAGTCTTTGCTTGCCAGCACACTTTAGGAGGGATGCACCAAAGCAGTGTCAGTTCAGTGTTTCTGAAGATGTTTATTTAAAAGTATGCTTGGGGAAATCTGCCATAAGACATAGAAACCATTCACAAATTGGGGAGATTCTGCTTTTAAACATTTTTTTTTTCCCCAATACTTGTTTCATTTTCAGTATTAACCTCGGAGTTTAATTCTAGTTCGCCTGAGATCTGTTGTTAGAAAACAGCTGTGTTCTAGTGAAGATACTCAGCTATCAGATAATCTGCATTAGTATCAAACTGCAATCAGTAATTTATAATTAGCACTTGGAGCCTTCATTTTTTGCATAGACTCAAAAAGGGTTTTTCAAATAGAGTGAAAAAGATGTCTGTGGAACTCTGAAGAAATGATGGATTTGGGGACGTCTTCTACAGATTCTGTGCAGCTGTTCAAGTCTCAGACATGAAATATGTTGTTTGTTTTTGTTTGTTTTTGGTTTGTTTTTTGTTTGTTTTGTTTTATTGTTTTAAGAGTGAGGCTGTGCCTGTATCCTTCCACTTGAGCACACAGTGTCTGGTACTGCAAACCCACCCATCCCTCATGTACCGCAGAGAACACAAAAGCCTCTTTTCTCCCTTTAAATTATGTTAGAATACTTTTTTAGAAAATCCGCTGACTTTCGTTCTTTAGAAGGATAATTTTATTTATTTTTCCAAGTTGATGTAGATAGTGCTTTTGTGTTTGGATTCAAAAAAGAAAAAAAACCCAAAGCAACACCCTCGGCTCTGTAATTTTGAAAGTCAGTGCAAGGCCAGGTTTATGGGGCTTTCAGCTGGTTGTGTTGTATGTGTTTCCCATAATTAGAAGCTATCTTAGTTTTTTTTACCTGGAAAGCCCTCTCTGATTATGGCACCCACAGAAACACCCAAATTCAGGCACTAGCGAGCTGGGGCCATAATTAATATTATGCTGCTCTTCTTTATGAGATCAGTTGGAACTGAAAAACTTAGAACCTCATGCCTGATGCTGTGAGTGGTGAGGAGAAGGGGTCAGCCTTGGGTCAGCTTCAGAGCATTGAGCACGAAAAGGTCCAGAGTCAGCAGCTGTGGCATTACAGTCCAGCTAACACTGCCTCCATTGCCTTTCAGTTTTGGCTAAATAAGGTAGCAAATGATAGCAAACAGGCATGAGGTATTAAACTGTGACCCTCTGCCTGATTTCTTTGGTGAGCTGATGGGATAGCAGGAACTGCTGACTGCTGTTTTTCATGGAAAATGGGAATTTTTCACTTGGGATTGAGGGCAGGAATTAAGGAAAGGCAGTGACATTGCTGAATAGCTGGTGCGTGATAGCACAGTAATTTTTCAAAAAGCAATTAGAGAAACTGGTGGCCAAGCAGCTGTCCTAGAGGAGTGGAGGTTCAGATTGCCATGCCACTTGCCCACTTCTCTTTGCTTTTGCAATTTTTGTTGCTGGATGTGGAAACAAGATATGATGTTGTGGGGTTTGTGTTTGATTCAGGTCAGCAATAGTTTGTCAGTGCAGTGGAACACAGGCCTTTCCCATGGGGTTTTGGCACTGCCTGCTCTGGGAGATGTAGGTGATGGCAAAAGATGGAGTTTTTTTTCCCCTATTCAAATTATTTTTTCTTCTGTCAGTAAGAACTATGGCAAATGACTTTTTACTGGGGGAAATGGTGTGTCAATGGAGGGACAGCCTGGGTGTAGGATCAGCTCCTGGAGAGACCTTTCCCTGTGCAGTGTGGAGGGGAACCTGATGCAGTAGCCCTGTTTATTGCCTCACTGCCTAAAATGAGTCACAGCAGCGTTTTTAACCATATGGGATAAACAGAGTAGCCACAGAAGCAACTTAATCCATGCAGCTTTACTTTGGCATCCCCTCCTTTCTCCAAGATGTGTTTAAAACAGTTGCCTCTCTCCTGGCAGGAGTTGGTGGGTGCCCTCGTTGGTAGCCCACTAGACTTTTAAACTTGCCAAATAGCAAGAAAAGAGACTGACAGAGTGATGTAACAGATGGAGAGAGAACAAAATGGGAAAGAACAGTCTTTTCTTTGTGTTACTGGTGTATCTGGAACAGTTTGCTAAAAGTTCCATATAGCTCCATCCTACCACCTTTTGTCTGAAGTCCACTGTCTCTGTCCATTTTCCCCATCTGTTTCATAAGGTTTGATTTCTAGGTAGGAATTTTATTAATTTCTAAGAGGGAATTATTCTTTAAAGTATGTTGGGCAGAGCCCTTCTCCAGGGAATCTGATTTGAATGTTGGGGGATGGAGAAATACTCAATGTTTTCTAGAGTTTAAAAAAACTGAAAATGGGCTATTTATGGTTTCTCCTTTCCCTTCCAAAACAGAAGAGAGAATGAAACATATCCATTCAAAGCTAGGCTGCGATATTCATTATTTTCATGAGTTGGTTTTTTTTTCCTTTTTACAGCCAGCTTGTTTAGTCAGCTCAAATCTTGCATGTGCCATTTCATGGGGTACCTGGCCTCTTCTCTCCAAACCAAGTCTGTCCAAAGGGTGGTTTTGCAGACTACGAGATGAATGATTGGCCAATTCAATTTAGTTCAGACTGTGGGCACATTTCAAAGTAATCAGGGTTTTACAGTAGAAGTTCTGCCAGCTTTCCAGATTTTCTGAAGAGATTAAACTTGGAGGCTTTTGATCAGCACAAAAATGTGGCAGACTCTTAAGTAGAAGGGTCTGGGCTGGGTTGAATTCACCAAAATGACATTTAATGGAATTGCTGCCATAATGTGATGTTTAATATTTGGTCTATGTGTTGTTCCTTCTGTAGGAAATACGTGTCATTTAGGAAATTCTTTTACATAAATTATGCTCTATGCTATGAGGAAGTGCCCTAGAAAAAGAAGTTTATATTATTATGCTTCAAGTTTACTGAATTGTTTGGGGAGAACTTGATGCTTTTTCAATGGCATGTACTTCCTCTTCTCCTTCTGCTTGGATGTCAAATGAAATTTGGGAGTGAAAAATATTTTTACGTTTTATTATAGGGTCTGCCTGCCTGCTCCACTCTGAGGGAAAATTTAAACTGGATTTTTTTGGTTTTGTGCTAATCTTTGTTGGATTGTCTTCAGAACAGGAGTCTGTTCTTTTTTTTTAATGTATTGAAGTAATAATGTTCTGCATCCCTGCTGTGCTGTCTGAGGTGTCCCTCTCCCTCTGACACTGGTGGACTCTTAGCAGGGAGATGCTCCACTTCACTGCTGTTCTTGACAACAGCCTAGTTAGACAATATTACACTGTAATTCCCCCCTTTATTTTCTTATTAATTATTGTCCTCTCACTGCTGATGTCTACTTTGGTGTTTACTGATGTACCCTGAAAAACTGTTACATTACTACAAAACCCAAGTGGCTTATTCTATACTAAGCTGAAAATGTGTACCTGATGTTTACTCTGATAGTGATACTGTCTTTGCTGGGCACTTCCTTGGCTATTGAAACTTATAAATCACATTATTAAAAGTGCAAAGCTACTCTCCATCCAGAATGGAATAGAATAACTCTGGTTATGCTGGTTCCTGTGCAGTTTGCAGTTATCTGTGATTGAAAAGGTGCCATGGAAGTGGCTTCCCCTTGGATGCCCATTGTTTTTGACCAGCCATTGGAGGCCCTGAAATCAGGAGCTGGGCTGGGACTGCAGGAGGTTTTTGGGATGGCAGGGGAAGCAATCTGACTGCAATATGCTTCCATGGTTTGGAGAGAGCATTTCCCACTTGTGCATGTGGCAAAATGCTGCTGTTGGTGGCAGTGTTTTGGTAGCGTTAGTGCCCCCAGGAACTTTTGTGGGGATGATGCAGAAATGATGCAACTTTTAACCGCTGTTATTGAGCATTTTAAAATAAGAAATATGTGTATGTTAAAAACTGGGATAATGCTGTGGGCACTGAAAAGCACTCGCTGTGTGCTGTGAGGAGCCCCGGGCGTGCTGCCGGTGGGACTGGCAGCCCAGTCCTGGCTCTGGGCTCCGGCACTGGCTGCCCTCCTGCCTCTGCCTTGCTCTCCCTGCGCCTGCTTAGACCTTCCTTTCATGAAGGCTTTTTCCCCTCTGTGCTGTGAAAGTATTAACAGCTTAAATATGTGAGGAGTCAAGGGATAGTCTGCTGCTGAATCCTATTAAGTGCTGTGCTGGAGGAATCGAGGTGCTGTTGGTCAGCTCAGTGTTTTTCTTCCCTAGCCAGGGAGAAATAGTCAAAATTCCAGAAAGAATCATAGCCAGATGTTTGTCATTGCTTCAGTTTGAGTCTCCTAAATATGGCAAATAAGCTGCCTTAGGACTTATTTTTATCTGACCTCAGAAGAGAAAGTTAGTAATTCACTATTTTAAATTTGCAATTATTATAGGGTTTAAAAAGAAGGTAACTAAAGCTTTGCATTTTGTGTACCGTTTGATTCCACTATATATTTTTTAGGCCTGTTATTTTGTGTTTGGAAGCTTGACTTTTTTGATGCTATGTAGGAATGTGGTATTGGGTGGGGAAAGGTGAAACCACAGCCATTTTATTGACAGACATTTAGAGTGTGTGTTTGGTTCATTCGAGTGTTTTTTGGTTTTGTTTTTTTTTTTTTTTTTTAGAAAAATGTGAACTTAAATTGTACAATAAGCCAAAATTATTTTGTTACAGTTCTCTTGACCGTAGGTGCCATATTATATATAAAGAAAATTGAGTTACGCTGCAGTAAAGAAAAAACCAGTCTGAATATCCCTGTACAAAAAGTTGATTATGTGCACATGTCTTAAAACACAGAAACCATTTAGGAAAATGGTGATCAAGTGTTATCACAGTCCTTGAAATATTAATGTAGTGGATTGAATTCATAACAGTTTGTATGGCTAGGCAGGTGTTCATTTCTGTTTTCATAATCTAGTGATGTAAGATAGTGAAAATCAGCTGAAATCAGTCTTATGCCATTCAACCAAAATGGCTGTAGGAAATGCTGTATTCCATAAAAAACCCAAAAATAAGAAGTCCACTGGAAACCTTTTAAACCTTTTTTGGGTGTGGGTGACATTCAAGATTGGGCCCACAGATGGTAATTCTGTAGAATATATGGAGCCTGAAAGGGAAAAAAAACCCAGAACCAAACCAAGGATCAACCCACGGGCAGCTAAAGACAGCTACAGAAGTTCAGTGTGCTGAGAGGCAGATCAGAGAAATTTTAGGTTTGTGCCTGCTCAAAAGAGGGACTTGGAGTTGAGCAAGGATGGCGTGTCGTGGCACTCAGAGTTCAGAGCAGCACAGACTTGGGCATGTGCATTTAGCTAAACAGGGCTGCAAAAGCACACCTGTGTGTCAGCCCTTTCTCCTTGCAACCAAATTCATGTTTGAAAAGGGCAGCGTTGCCTCCTTGGGTAAGAGAGACTGCATACATTGAATATTTAAAAAGCTGTGCTATGGTGGCAATGCCTAGTGTGAGATTTACTGTTCGAGGCTGGAGTGTTGGATATGGGAAGGGGGTAGGCCCCTCTCTCTGACAGAGCAGGCATTCATTGATAAAAACAAGAATTAGAAAAGGGAAAAAACAAAAAAAAAAGCTTTGTAGAGACTCTGTTAGAACTGTCTGACATGTCTTTAGCTGAAATCATAAAGGAGAAGTGTTGCTGTGCCCTCAGCCCACGTCTCAGTCAGATAGCCTGAAGCCAGTGGTGTAGGAAAGACTCCTGCTGGCAAGGGGGGAACTAGAAAAGCTTGGCCTTATCTAATCTGGCCTGTAGGTATTTATTAACCCATCACCATTTTATCGAAACCCTGCTCAAAGTACAGTGGGGACTGATGTTAGGACAGCTGGTACAATTTCGGTTTTGCACGAAACAAAAGGGGGTTTTGGCCTTTTCTATAAAAATACCCAATTTGTATTTGTCTTTTCTGTGAAGAGTCTGTCATGACCACCTTCTTGATGTTTTAAACCATTTCCTTTGGGCAGATTTCCTCAAAGCAGCGTGTCAGCCTGGAGTAGCCTAACACCTCGCAGAGGAAGTACGGTACCTGGGTGCTGTAACACCTCTCCTAGGAGAGAAGACTGGGAGAATGGAGAATGTGCAGCCTGGAGAAGGAAAATCTCTGGGGAGACCTTGTTGCAGTCTTTGAGAACCTGAAGGGGCTCCAAGAAAGCTGGAGAGTGTCTTGGGACAAGGTTCTGGAGTGACAGGACAAAGGGAATGGCTTCCCACTGCCAGAGGGCAGGGTTAGATGGGATATTGGGAAAAAATTATTCCCTCTGAGGGAGTGAGGCCCTGGCACAGGTTGCCCAGAGCAGCTGTGGCTGCTCCATCCCTGGAAATGTCCAAGGCCAGGTTGGACCCCATGGGCTTGGAGCACCCTGAGGTAGTGGAAGATGTCCCTGCTCATGGCAGGAGTTGGAACGAGATGGGCTTTAAAGTCACTTCCAACCTAAACCATTCTGGAATTCTGTGAAAGCCCAGATCAAATCTGGTGAATGTGGGCGTGGATGATGGTTTTGAGGCAGAAGTGTAATTAACAGAGAAAGACTTGCAATTTTAGTGAGGTGGTGTTTTTTATGAACAGAGGAAAACGAAGTATCTTCCGTGTTTAAAATGAGTTAAAAATACAGAGTTTTATTTATATGCATACACACCCATATGAAATGAAGCTGTGCAAGGTCCCAGAAGCACCGACAGTCTGAGTGTGTGGAGTGGCCAGGCCTGTCCAAGGGAACGGCTGTAGAAAGGTTCAGGGGTTCGTGCAAGTAACAAAGTTCAAGGGGGAAGAATTGAGGTCAGTCTCCTGACTTCTCGTTCCTTCTCTTTATTAGCTTGTGTGAACAAACGAGGTGCTTAGACTTTCTGTTATGAACCTGAATTTGTGATCAGCGGCCCCAAAGCAGCTCCTCTCTGTGATACTGTCACTGGTGTCACCTGGATGTTTAATTATTGACAAGCAGGAGTTCTGCTGCCAAATCATCCAGCAGTACCTGTGAAACTCTGTCCAAGGATGTTAATTTATGTGACTTCCTTCTTCCCTACAGCAGTTTTGTTCCAAGTAGTCCAGGTATTTCAGCACAGCACCATTTCTAAAACTTAGGACCACTTTTTGTCCCTACATGCTCTCTGCCTAAATATACATTTTCCAATCTCATTCACATAATTCCCTCCCTTTTGGGAATGTTTTCCCATGTCAACCAATTGTTGTTTTCCTACTTTCAGGCACCCAGCAAGTCTAGCCACTCTGGAAAAGCTTGTTTGTTGGGTAGAGCTGGTTCATTTGGCAGTGATGTGCTTTGACACTGCCTTAAATGATCCTTTAAATGATCATAATTTTAAAGCTAGCCTTAATTAAATGAGCCAGAGGCTTCCATTTCTAGAATAATTTGTCTGGCTGTGGATTCTGCTTAAAAAAACCCCTGACAAACCCACATCAAAACCAACCACTGAAATCCTAGGACAAAAAAAAAAAAAAGTCATGGGGAGAGAGTCTTAGAATTTTACGTTTTTTTCTAAACAAAAAATGCCCAATGTGGTGTGTAATAATGGAACTTAAAATAGCTCTGAGATTTTTATTTGGATTTTCAGCTTCCATATTTGAGTAAATGATATTTCAAGGCTGTGTGGAAATACTGTAACACAATAATTCTTCTTGCCTAACATAATAACATCTTCTTTTTAATAAAGAAGAACTTTCAAGATGAAAGTGCTCACTATCTCATTTTGTGATAATGAAGCTGCATCCCATGCTCTGTAAGCTGTTAAATGCTCTGCAGACTATTCTTGGTGTGGTCTTAGTAAAGTAACCTGTAGCTGGGACCTGTCAGTACAGAAGGGTGGATAAAATAAATGTATTTAAAATACCATTTTCTTCACAAAGAGTTAAAAGAAAAATTGAAAGAATTGAAGCTTAAAGTTATTGTTAAATGTTCAGATGATCAAAATAAAATAGTATTTAAGCAATTTAGCTGAGCACATGAAAGCAGTGTTTGACAGAGTTGTTACCTGGTGCTTGTTTTTGTGGGGAAGCAGGGAGTATTTTCATTGGAGTTACCAGTTCCAATCAAAATTGAGGAAACTGATAAAGTACTGAAAAGGAAGGCAGTTGTTTCTTGCTTTTCCACTCTGCAGATTGAATACTAGATATGGAGCTGTAAGGTCATCTTATTTCAGCCATGAAAGCACAAAGTTAATGGCTGGTGTTCCTTGCCATCTGAGATTATTTCCTTCTTTCTAATAAAGATTCTGATGTCCACCCTGTATTCAGAAATGCAGTTTTGTTTATATGTGGCATTAATGATGATTATTAACAGGGAGTTTTGAGGGTGTTTTTTCTGTCTCACGCTTCATTTGGACAGAGATCTAACAGATTACAGAAGGGTTGGAGATAAACAGAGCTATAAACTCACCAAAATGTTTGCATATTTCTGATTAAGAAAGGAAATAACAAGTCTATGTTTAGTTGCAAATTGTCTATTTTTTTTAATTTGCCAAAAAATGAAAAATCACTTTTTCATTAGGAAGACCTCTAAAGTGCCCCAAAGAAGAAAAAACAATAAAAATCCATGTTGAAGGGGCTTTTATTTAAATCAGTTTAGTTTGCTTTGGCCATTCACAGGGTGCTCTGTGTTGGCTGCTTGTGAGTGATGACGTCAAATCTAAACTTCTGCCTCTCATGCGCATCCACTATTAACTAGAGGATTTGGTCTCCTGACAGTTGCAGATTTCTGTCACACAAAAATCCAAGGTGTTTGCTGGTGCCAGGGTCCAGTGGCTCCCGTGGCTCTGGCTGCACAAGAATTTCCATTCTGTACCTCAGCTTTATAACTCTGTTTTTTCCGAAGTTTTGACTTTTGGACTGATTTTCCCTTCCAGCTTATCTGCTGCCAAAAGTGGATTTCTTTTTTGGAGAGTTGGAGCAAGGGCAGCTTGCCAGTTTTGGAAGATGAGAATACTACTCCTTATGAAAATACTGGGGCTTTTGGCTTTTAAATTAAAATCTGTGGAAGCAGGAAGTTAAGATGTTCTGGAAGATGAGTTTGGGAGTTAGTGAGGAAGAATCGATTTTGATAATATTGAGCTATGGTCTGCTGAAAATCCTAGGCTGTGAGTTTGATTTTCTCTCTTCCTAAGCTCAGACGTTATGGCAGAAGGGGGATCTGCCATGTAGGGAGTGATATTTGAGAAAATAGCAAATAACACTTCGCTTGATTCTCTCCCTCTGCCCTGCTCTAGTGAGACCCCATCAGGAAGACATGGATCTGCTGGAGCGAGTCTGGAGGAGGCCATGGAGATGCTCTGAGGGCTGGAGCCAGGCTGGGAGGGCTGGGGGTGCTCACCTGGAGAGAAGGATCCAGGGAGACCTCAGAGCCCCTTCCAGTGCCTAAAGGGGCTCCAGGAGAGCTGGAGAGGGACTTTGGACAAGGGCCTGGAGTGACTGGACAAGGGGGAATGGCTGCACACTGCCAGAGGGCAGGGATGGATGGGATATTGGGGAGAAATTCTTCTCTCTGAGGGAGGTGAGGCCCTGGCANGCTTGATCTCACTGTAGAAATAAATTTGATATAAATCTATTCTACTGAACAGTCTTCTAATGGTGACTTGTTAAAATTATCTACAGTACAGTTTGAGCAGGGTCACAGAGGAAAGCTGTTGTTAGTTGCCTTTTTTGGTTTTTTACCCTGTTTTTTTTCTTTCTTTTTATATGAAATAATTCAGTAATATCAGTAGTCATTGTCTTGGCAGAAAATAAAGAGTAATTGAGAAGTTTGGAATGGAAAGTATGCCATGTTGTGAATTTGTATTGAAAGCAGGACCTTTATGAAATGCATTCATGCAGCTACTTGTCCTGATGTCAAAATTACAGTAATTAAGGAATTACTTCAAATATTTTGCTTTGTGCTGCTTTTATGCAAATTAAACAATGACATGGAGCTGCCCACTATGTTACTTTCATTTCTGTCTACTTCAAAAATGTTCAGCTCTTTGGAAAGGATGGTTATAAATGTAATAAACAACTCGAGGAATTAAATAGTTCTAAGAGGAGTTTTCCCAAAGAATTTGAGGCATAATAATAAAAGACTGTGTTCTGTTGCAAGCTTTTGAAACCCATTTTTATTTAAAAATAAAATTAGTACTGTTCTTTCGAAATGTGACATTTATCCTTTGAAGGATGCAAAAAGATACTGAGCTTAAACTGGGGTTTTTCTTAGCCTTTCATTGTGAATGACACCCAAAATTATAGTTGGTAGCCCAAGCAAAATGATTTTACACTTTTAACATTTGGATGGCACCTTTATAATTTAATCAGTTGCCAAGTGCTTCCAGCTCCAAACATCTTAATTTCTTCATCTCCGGTTTCTCTTGAAGGAGACAAAGTTTCTCTTGACAGTGGAAGGAGAGAAGTGCCAGGGATCTGTGCCATATGGGCTCTTTTTTTGGGAGAGAGGAAGGCAGCTAGATTGTCTTCAGGCACGGAACTTGATGGAGCCAAGAGATGTGGCTCAGTTTAGATGGAAGAAACCTGTGTATTAGAATCCAGTTGGGATGATTTTAATGCCTGTGTGGAACTAGCCATGCACACAGATTCCTTGATCAGCGCAGCGCAGTTTGGCTGTAAAACTTGTCTGATTGTTAGCAGGCATCTTTCATGAGATAATCCAGGTGTATCAGTTCTAGCAGAAGGTGACTGGAACCAGAATAGCTTCTTGTTTCATGAATGAGAAATCAGAGATCTGGATCACAGGACATCTCCTGTTCAGAGGCTTCTGAGGGTTTCTAGATCTGTCCATGAAAAGACAAGTGGCATGCCCCATCTTCTGCACCTGAGGTTGGTCAGGGTATTGCTGCCTCCCCACAAACATTCCTGGCTGAAAAGTGTTCCCTTCTTGGATCTGTGGGGCCTGGAGAAGGAGGTGTACAATAACAGATGTGTGTGTATGTACCTTAAAAAAAAGGGTCCCACTATATTTGAGGATATTTTCTTCTGTTGCTATTTGAAGATTTATGCACAAGTCCATAGCAAGAAATGTGTTTCAATTGGAGTTAAAAAACTTAACTTCCAAAATGCATTTCTCCAGGCATGTGTGTCTCCTGTGGCAGAGTCTGTAACCTGCCTGGGAAACGTGCAGGAGACAGCAGGGAAAGAATGTCATTTACTGGAGATGTGGCTTGCCGTTGCCTGTATCCTTCCTTATTTCATTGTCACCATTCAAAAACCAAAACCCACACCCACAGAGTCTTCTGCAGGCACAGATTTTGGCTAAAAAATTTCAACTGTATTCTTACCAAGAAAATGCCTTTTTAGACATCACAAAACTTGTTCAGAAAAAGAGATGAGTACTCCTGCTTGTGCACCACGTCAGTGCTCAGCCTGGCATCTCTGTACCCTCTGCAGTCACCGAGAACTGGATCATTTTTCCTGACTTGCAGTTTTATTTGGGGGTTGCAGCATTAGTGGCCTAAGCCAGTGCCATACCAAGAAGCTTTTTGAACGACTTGTGTTTGCGCCAGGTGAATTCACCTGGCTGAAGCTGTGGTTGCTCTCGCAGGTAGCATGGCTGGTGAAAGCCTGGGTGAGAGGGAAAAGCCCATCTCGTGTCGTTCTCTGTCCTGCTTCTGTGCTTTTCTCTGAGGTCACAGGGTTGGACTCAGTCAGCTTCGCTCACACCACTGCGGATACCAGAGCTATTTCAGATATGCAGCACTGCATGGCTGTCAGACCTTTTCTCTATGAAATTTTGGGGTTTTATGAAGTGTTATAGAGGCACTTGCACAATTCTAAAAACATACAGTTTATATCTTTTTCCTGTAAGAGGCAATTACTTCTGAATTTTTTTTGCACCTCAGTCACATGAAATTATTTCCCCAATGTCCACCTTATTTTTTACCTTTTAAGCCTAAAATAGCACATTCTTGCTCTCAGATATTTTTAATTTGCATTGTATTAAATTATTCTAATTCTAACACTACATTGGCTTTAAAATAAAGAAGGGTAGATTTAGATTAAATGTTGGGGTGAAATTCTTCCCTGTGAGGGTGGGGAGGCCCTGGCACAGGGTGCCCAGAGAAGCTGTGGCTGCCGCTGGATCCCTGGAAGTGTCCAAGGCCAGGGTGGACAGGGCTTGGAGCACCTGGGATAGTGGAAGGTGTCCCTGCCCATGGCAGTGGGGTGGAACAGGATGAGCTTTAAGGTCCCTTCCCACCCAAACCATCCTATGATTCCGTGATAATTTCTTATAATGCCTAATACTTTTAAAGGAGATACTATTCTGAGTGTGTAGGGTCATTACAGAACTCCGTGCCTGCTTTGGTGGGAAAGTCACAGAGTCTTCCCTCACTGGACTTTTCCAAATGAGCAAAACCCCGGTGGCATCAATGCTGTCAGTGTGTTTTCCCTCATAACCTGGCCACACCCTGTCACCACAGCTGTGGGACTGCTTCCATGGCCCAAGGTGGAGCTTGGTGGCCGTGCAGCCTCCTGCTGCACCCTGCTAGGTTTTGCGTGTTGCTGGAATGGGATGCGGCAGCCTTTTGGATTCTTTCCTGAGTGATGCAGACAGATTGATGTGTGGGTTCATAAATGCTGTTTTTCTCCTGGTGCCTGCTGCGGTCACAGAGTGAGAGATGCTGAGAGCAAGCTGCGTGATTGAAGCAGCAGCCCCAAGTGCCGCTGGTTTGGGTGTGCTGTGGAAGTTTCCTGTCCTCTCCTGTGTTACTGTAGCTGCTTTCTGCCCTTGTTTGTGGCTTTGCCCCTCACTTGGCTGTCAGAGAGGGTTAGTGAGTGAGTTTCTTGAGGCAGAGATTCATGGAAAGGATTCCCCAGCGAGGGTGGTGCGAGAGGAGGTGTGGTTGGGTTCCCGCTGTCCGCAGGCATTCCCAGCCTGGTTGGTGTGGAGGCTGCGTGTGGCCCTGGGGTTCCTGGTGTGGGAAGGAGCGAGGGGTCTGTGTGGAGCAGGGATTTGGCAGCTCCTGCTCCATGTGCTGCAGCTGAGGCAGGCCACACTACTCAGCTACACAAACAAGCATGTGGGTTTATTGAGGGAGCTGCAAATAGCCCGCAGCTGGTCTCCTCAGCGCTCCTGCTGACCCTGCTGAGAGCAGGAGGCTGGATGTACGTGACCTCCACTGGCCCCTTCCAGCTTCAGTTCCTCTGGTTCTGAGGATTTTTATATGGAGTCGTGCCTGTATATTAGATATTTCTGTGTTACAGTTTGTGTGTTAATGTGAAAAGTATTTCTGATATTTTTCTTCAGTTTATAAAGATGCCTATTTGTTTCTGAATGTGCTGTAAATTCATTCTTGTTTATTCTTATTAATCTCACTGTAACTTTTCTTGTATTATTTCCTTAGTCAAAATGTTACGGCCAGACATTATTGACAGAAGTTTACAAGCATCTGAATTTGATTGAATCAGACTACTTTGGAATCGAGTTCCAGAATATCCAGTCATATTGGGTGCGTACAGTTCTCTGACAAATCTGGTATAATAAAAAGGTTGTGTGAATGCAGTTCCTTGAGTGATAAAAGTTTCTCAGTCTGCTGCAGTCTCCTGTAGGATTATCTCTTGGATTTTTGTAAATCTGTTTCACTCACCAGAATGATGAGCGCTATTGAAGCAGAAGGGAGGAATCAGATCCTGCTTCTTGTTAAATCTCAGAAATTGTATAAAGCAGTTAAATAGCTGCTGATATTCCCACTTGCAGGGGCAGAAATAGAAATAAAATCCTCCTTTCCTCTGAAAGGGGAAGCATGAACTCAAAGTGTACTCTGCGGAATGCTTATAAAATCAAATTACGGTGTGTAATTTTGGTAGTGTTCGTATTTATCCTCAGTTAATTCAGTCTTCAATTAATTTTCCTGAAGAGCCATTACGAACCTCTTTCTAATCAACACAAACCTCAGCAGACACACAGGCCTGCAAGCTTTTTAAATCATTGATCTAGATCAATGCTGACACCTTTAAGCCTCCTAGTCACTTATCCTGTACCTTGCAAAGAGGACAATGTGGCTTCTAAACTAGAAATGTTTCCCAAACTTTCCTTTCATTTTGTTTTGGTTATTAATGTGTTTTTTAATTACTTTTTTTAGTTTTAGGACTCACATGCAGGAAATATGGCTGAGGCCATAGGGAATGCTAATGGCACTAATCCATGCTGCTCTTGGGCTGAGGAAATACAGTAAAGCTTGTTTAGTTTCTGTTTCTTGTGCGTGGTGTCCAAACTGTTACTGCAGCTAATAAGGTTCTCAAAATCCTCAGCCATCTCTCAAACAGAGCAGTAACTAGTAAGGACCAAATATAATTGTAACAATTTTCTGTTTGGAAAAGTGGGAAAAATAAAAGCTTGGGCTTCCAGAATATTTTGCATTACCTTTATGGACGCTCCTTTTACTGGAACAATAGTCTTTCTTTTAAAATGTGCTTGTCAAAAGAGAAAAAATGGTGGGAAGTTAATATTGAGTAAAAACCCTTAAGTAGGTAGGTAAGAGTGACAGAAAAAGCATGGAAGGGAAAAAAACCGTTGGACCTTTTCATGTTCTGCAGACTTTCTGTAATTCTGCAGCCTGGCTCCTGTCAGACTGTGGGTTTTGGCCTGACTCCTGCCCTCTTGGCAGTGGGGCTCTGCTTTTGCTGACTTGGCTCTTCTTCTGTCCAGATGAGCTTTAAGCACAGATCAGTGACTTTTCTATTGATGCATGAGAAATGTCAATTCAAATAGATAAGTACACTTATTGTAAAGCAAAGGAATGAATGCATTGAGGAAGAAATGCTACTTGTAAATTGCTGCTTAATTTGAATTTACTTTTGATGTTTTCGTGTTATGTTCAATAAGAATGTAGGTTTGTAATTTTTTTCTCTTCAATTTCAGATTTGGCTGGAACCTATGAAACCTGTTATTAAACAAGTACGGAGTAAGTAGTTTTAAAAAAGGAAGTTTTCCTTAATTTGCATCTTCTTTATGTGGGTTGCTTTCACAATTACTACTTGATTTACTGGTTATGCTTCCCTGCAAATTACGCATGGCAGGGGGGATAGTGGTTCCTGCTGGGGCATGCCAACCTGACATTTTAATGTTTAGTATGTGGTGGGTGGAATGGAAACTTCCTGCGGGTAGGGTTCTTTCTTTCTCTGATAAATATCTGGATAGGTTGGGTCAGCTGGTGTTATGTTGAAGTGAAATATAACACTTGCTGTGTTAGCTTTTGCAAGTTGTGTTGTCATACCGTGGGAAGAAAAAGGAGCATTTTGGCCGATTCCCATGTCAGCTCCTTCCACGTGCTCAGGAGCAGCTGGGATCCCCCACCTGGGTGGTGGCTGCAGTGTCAGAGCCTCTGCCTCGGCTGTGAAATGTGATTGTGCTGCCTGGCCAGCAGGATCCTGCAGTAGTGATGCTGTCTTGTCTTTATACCACCTAAAAAGTGTTAATGTGACAGCCACTTTAAAGGCCCAAAATAGTCGAGGAATGCAGGGTGCTGCTTGGTTCTTCAGATGTTGAAAGATTAGATCCAACTTTTTGGTTTTTTTTCCCTGTAGAATGGAGTTAAGCAATTTGTTTGTTTTGTAGTTCTGATTGTAGAGGCTTTGTGGAAGAACAAGATCAGGAGGGTGTGGTGGATTCCTACTCCTTTCCAAATCTTGATTGAAATATGTTGAAAATGAGTACTGGGAAGTAGCTTTTAGCTACTCTTCTGTCTAAAATTGATTGCCAGAAAATATGAAATCATCAATTCTAGCTAATTTTCTAACTTTAAAGTCATGATTTTGACTTTGTCAACATCATTTTTTAAGCAGAAGAGTCACATAATCTATAAAATAAGGCTCCCTTAGGAGAGTACAGAATATTTTCACTCTATTTTCCCTGCCAAAAAGATGTTGAGAGTGCTGTCTTTTTATATGCTCCTGGCTAGAAGGAATTATATCCTGGTCAAAAGATCTGGTGGATCATAGGTCTGCAGTGCTGCTTGGTTACTCCTTTAGTATCCTCTCCTATCTTATATAAATTGTGGAAACTTGACCTTAGACCACAGACAGTGTTCCTTGATGACACAAATATTGTTCCAAAATGGTCTAAAATAATGGGGATGTGCTAAGATTTATGGCTGCTTTGCAGTCTACCACCCACCTTGTGTTGCCAGTGAAACTGAAAGATTTATTTAATTTTTTAAAAAATATTAGTCTGTAAGAGATACCAGTCAGTTGTCTGGCAGATGTTCACATTCTGAAATCAATTTTAAATTGATTTAATTGAAATGTCCTATGTTCTTTATATTGGGGGTTTTGTTTGGTTGGTTTTTTTTCTTTAGAATATAGTGATTTTGGAGTTAACCATTTAACTTTTAGTCCAGCAGCAGGAGAACATAGATGTTATGGGGTTTAAGATGATTGCTCAGACATGTTGGTTGATGTTCCTGGTGATTGCTGCAGATTTGCACTTCTGAGTCTTTGACATCCTCTCTAAAAACAAAAGTTCTTGATTTACTCCCAGTTAGTTTTGGCTAATGACCTGTTGTGACATACATTGAACTTTGTCTTGTGTGATAAGGTTTGGGTTTTTTTTATTAATTTCACATGAATGCAATCAGCTTTACTACTGAACCACTCCAGATGGGAAGGAGTTTCATCCAAATTTTCAGCCTCCTAACAGGCACACAGTATCAGGTTGCCATTTGGGTACCTTCTCTGAGGTGCTGCCACTTTTATATAGTGTTGCATTCACCATTCCTGCCTGGGTAATTTTTCCTCACATCCTTTTTTTTTTTCTTGCTTTTGCTCAGACTTGGCTTCTTAAAATAAATTCTGCATCTTGGTTAAGACTGGGCAAGTGTTTCTTTTCCTGATGGGAGTGGAACTTATTCTTAGAGGAAAGGCAAGATTGACTAAACAGAAAGAGGAGGGTTGTGCTACAGAAGCAAATATGCAGTATTATGTTTTAAATTTTTTATATTTATTATCATTTGATGTAAGTGATGCTTGAAACACTTCTAAAATTGCTCCTACATTAATACTTCCACTTGATTGTCATCAGTAATGTGCAGGACTGTTCTTAACCTTGTGAAGATATTCCAGAGGCTCAGAGTATTTTCAGAAATTTGATGTAAAGTTTTGGTCTTTTAACTGGAATCATTAAAACTATTTATTTTCCTCACGTGGTCTGTCTCTAGAACTGTGGAATCCTTAGTCTCTGCCAAATGTGAGCTTTCTGTGTCATTACAGGGTGTTATTTCCTGCTTCCTTTCATTTCTAGATACTACACTGTAATTAGGATGTGGATTTGAGTTTTTTTTCGTTCACCAATGCTTTGGTAATACTAGAATTGGAGGCTGGGAGCTGCTCTTGTCACAGCTGTGATAGTCTGTGAGTTCTCCCAGCTTCTTGTCAAAAAGCAAAGTTTGTTATTCTCTCATTAGCAAGCGAGAGGGTGAGTGAAGGAACATTTGGCCTGTGAGAATCAGGTATTCCAGACAGAAGAAATCAGTGTGCTTTGGGGCTGATGGGGTTAAACTGGACTTTGTCAAGCTTTAAGAGATCTTGGTGCTTAAAATTAGGTACAGCAGGCTGCTTGTGCTCCAACAAGTTTGATTTATTTTTAATTTGGCTGAGTTTGCTTTGAAACAGCAGTGGCACAGGGAGTCCCGGCGGGCTGTGCCTGGCTCTGGTCCAGAGGGTGCCTGTGCACATCAGGTGGATGCTCAGCAGGCTCCTGGAAGCACAGGCTGCCCAGTGCTTTGCCTGCCTCTGAAATACTTGGCCTCATTTGCTTTAAGCCAGGAAAAACCATGGGAAAGAGGTGGTGCCCCATCCTGGCGTGGTGAGAGACTGTTGTACTCTGTAGTGATTCCTTCAGAAATCCAGGTGAAACAGGGATTGTGGTTCCACAGGCAGGGTTGTGATGCTGGACCTGTTAATTCAGAGCATTATGGACTATTCCCAATAGTGACCAAGGGTTCTCTTTAATTTTGAAAATTAAATTAGTTTTCTGCTTGTTGTTGAGATGTACAAGAGTAGCGTTGAAAATGGGAGGAGATGGGTATGAGCAGGCTGCAAACACCCTTTTATCTCCATGGGGAGCCAGCTGGCTCTGCTGGCATCAGTCCTGGTGGTGGAGGTGGGTTTTGGGAGCCTGTGGCATGTGTCTCCCTTCTGCTGCCCCTCTGGGACCCTCTCCCTGGGTCACCTGTGATGGTCTTTTATGCGGCCAAGTAGTTGCTTTGGGGTATTACAGATTTCATGTTGCATGGAACTCTCTTTTCCAGCATTCAGCCTGCAGACTCACCTTGTCAGTGGTATCCAAGTTCCTCTGGAAACCAGCTGCTTTATCTCCCTTGACGTGGACAAACTACACCAGACCCTGCTGTGGTTAGCTGGGATGTGAAATCTGGCTAGGCTTTCTTTGTGTTGTTTCTCTGCCTGTTGGCAAACAGAATATGCATGTGTTTACGAAGTAAACTGTTTTTTTTTGGTGAAATGAACAACTTCTCTTCTAGGACCAAAGACTACAATGCTTCGTCTGGCTGTAAAGTTTTTCCCTCCAGACCCAGGTCAGCTGCAAGAGGAATATACCAGGTAAAGAATTTTTAGAACTATTGGACTTGTATTATGTACTGAATTAATAGAGTAGGAAGGCAGCATAGCTGCTTCCAAGCAAAACTGAGGTGGAAGATAAGTGAAAGAGCACTTACAGTGAATATTAGAGTTTCAGCAGACATGTGTTGGCAGATGAATGTTATCAGAAAAAATACTTTTCAACACAGAAAACAGTACAGGTGAGGGCTTTCCAGTGTCATGGTGTCAAGGGAGTCAGAGTATACAGAAAATACAAACGTTCATAAACAGCGTCTAGAAAAAATAAAGTAATCAGTACTTATTTTAATAAGTGATTTAAACTTCTGAAGCTCACACTTGCAAACACACTTTACTGTTCACAATTTTAACCATGCTTATTGTGGGTCATTTTTTGCTGACTGCTAATTGAGCTGTGGTCAATTAAGCAGCCATATCCACCTGCTATCACCTGGGGACCTGGTTGAAGTCTGTGCCTCTAACAGGGACATTACCCAGATATTGGTGTTTAAAGGACTCATTTAGTGCTTTTCAGTTTCACTCCTTTTAATTGGAATTCCTCTTAAAGAGGTTCCTTATTATCCTTCAGATGTATTTAAGTACAAACCAGCATAATAACTGATTGTCTCTTGTGAGGAGAAATACTATCTAAGTACTTCCTTTGCACCAAGTTGTCTCACATTAACTGCTGTTTCGTATAGGAAATTCATTAGGAATTTAGCTTTTTAGAGCAGAAACTGTATTTTGCCTATTTATTGGGTATTTATGGTCTGCACTTAGAGCATCTGGTAGTTAATGATGCTGTTAATGATAATGTATTCTTTATTGTGAGTGTACTACTGAAGAAACCGAGAGCTCATCAGACCTGCAGAAAGCAGAGCATACTTTTTGAGAAGCCTTTAATACATATTTACAGTACTTTAAAATTTTAAAAAACCTACTGTTCAAAATGTATAACTTCTACTATCTTTTTGCTTCAACTTCATAAAGTTTTAAAATAATTTCTTCTTTAAAAAAGTCTTATTGCTATCTCTCAGGGTGTAATTCAGTAAAGAAAAAGGATCAGTCTGTCAGTTTGGAGGTTTATGGTAGTGAGTTGTTGCCTGATTACTGGAGTCCTCACTGTATCTTCTTCCAAGTAAAAGGAGCAGCCTACAAAACTGTTAAACAGAAATTATTCCTCTTTAATAACTGAATGGGAAATATTTTAGTTGAACTAATGTAGCAGTATAAGAAAAGTAAATTGAACTTCTTACAGTCTTTGTAGGCTGCTAATATAGTTCTGGAAAATACAGCTGCTGAGTAGATTAGTTGAGTGCTAACAAATGCTTATCAGTTTTGCTAACAAAATACTGGAATAATTGATGCTCTTCCATCTTTTTTTCTAATAGCTAAGATCAGTTGAAATGATTTTTAAGTTTCTTTCCAGCTAAAAATGACAAAGCCTGCTTAAAATGTGGTTTTTCCTTCTGCTTCCTTGTTCCTGTGAGTCCTTTTGTGCTTGTAAATGGCACTGGAGTAGTCACAGGTTATTTTGGTTTGATTTGACACTCCTTGGTAGCCAGGCTGTTGTGTTATTCTTTGGAGAGCAGAAGGATCAGGAGATGCTGCTTTTATAACCTCCTGCTCAGTTGTTCTGTTGTCCTTCCGTGTGTCAGGATGGTCTGTGTAACCCCAGCCTTGTACCTCTCCTCCAGGTACCTGTTTGCATTGCAAATCAAGAGGGACCTGGCAGAGGAGAGACTGACCTGCAGCGACAACACAGCTGCTCTGCTGGTCTCCCACCTTCTGCAGTGTGAGTATCCCAGCTGAGCTGACCCACATTAAATCGCACACAGGAGCTTTTGGTAACTAAAACGAGTCTCTGTCTCACAGTATTTCCTTCTCCACACACTGTAAATGTGTTGATTTTCGACTCAGGGATGGTCATCAGGGCTGGTGTGGGGAGGAACAGCTGGTGCTTATGTATGAGGTAAATTTGCCTTCAGAGGGGTAGTATGAAACCAGCCCCTTGCTGTCTTTCCCTGGCTCTGCAAGCTGTGTTGCCAGCACTCCATATCTTCTGGACAGCTGTTCCCACCTGTCTCTGTGCTCCCTCAGCTTCACTTCTCACTCCCCTGTGCCTGGGAGGAGATGGCTGTACAGGAGCTGGGCTGAAACACGGCTGGAACCATGCTGGAACAGGTTCTGCAGTGGGGCTGTCTGCAGCTTTCCTCCTCGCTGGGGCTGGAAATGGAAATGGGAAGCAATTTATTTGGAAGCACTCCATGCTGCTGCTGGCTCAGTCTGTACATGCTTAAAGACCTGAAATGTGGCCTCTGAGATGAGGAGGTTGGAAACCTTGAGTGAGTTCAGGCACCAAATTGCTGGAGCAGCAGCTGAAGTGTTCACAGGTCTGCAACCTGACCTGCGGACCAGGCCTTTGGTGGCTCTTTGGAAGCAAAAGCTGATCAGTGATGCCTCTTCACATGTGCACTGCTAAATAGTTACTGGTTGTCTAATTCTGCATTGCAATATAATAATACAGTCATAATGGTATTACTTCTGGTGATTTTATTGGAAGAGGAAATCTGTCTTGTGTGTGTGCCACCAGTGAGTGACACCGTTAAAACCTGCTCGTGATTTTCCAGCCCTGTGGAGCTGGTGAGTGAATCTCACTGTCAGGCCTTGATTCTGCTCTTCTGGAAAATGGGCTGTGAGAAAGATCAGGTTTATTTTCAACAGGAATTATTTTACAAAAGCCTCTTTCAGTGTTTTTCACTCCTTCTTCCATGTGCTGGCTTGGTTTTAAACAGGATTTGCTGTGTTCTTGTTAAGAACAAGCCCATTCCTTTCTCTGACAGTAGCTGATGGCAGATGCCCTCAGACACAGAGCAAGCATATGGCAGCTCTTCCTTTGCTGCATCCATCCCATACTGACTGCACACACAGCATCACAGACTGACTCTGCATCTGTGTTTGGTTGCCCTTGGATTTGTCTAATTTTTGAATTTGCTTATATTTTTGGCATCCTTCCACAGAAATGAGCTTCACGGCTTAGTTTTTGGGAAGTTTTTGGGATAACATATATACTTCTTAAAAACCTTTTGTGTTTGAATTTAATATTGCAACTTCATATTTTATTATCAGAAAAAATAAATGACTTTAAAAAATTTATTTATTCATCTTGTGATTTTTATATAGATTTGGCACATGTTCTGCCTGCCTTGTGCTTTTGTATTCCAAGCCAAAGACTTCTGATCGTTTCTTGTTGTATCAGATGGAAGCTGTTCTGCACTTTAAAATAATGCTTTTTTCTTCTGTAAATCTCTTCCTAAATTCACAGCATTGCATCTGAAAGACATGGATATGTGACGGGGAGACCAAAATTCCAGATGTAATTTGTCATCTTCCCAAGTAGTCTTGTCTATTACTACTTTACATATATTTAATAAGAAATAAATTGAAATATGCTGTTTGGTATAAGGTATCTGTAAAGAAGAAATGTTCAGACCACGTCACAGGTCTTCTAGAAGTCTCACATCTTGCACCCTTTAGAAATCTAAATTTTCCAGGCAATGTTTAAATACAGATGTAATCCCCAGGAAGTCAGGTTGGGATAAATGTGAGTTTGGTAAAATAAAGCTGGATACAAAGCATCATGCACAAATTTGAAGCATTTACAGCCTCTTGTGGTCTCTCTAATTCCTTACCAAGTATTTTCTGTCATTGTTCCTTTCCCATTGTTTCTTCTTACTCTAACATTGTTTTGTTTTCTGTCGCAGCTGAAATAGGAGATTTTGATGAATCGGAAGATCGAGAACACCTGAAAACAAACCAGTATTTGCCAAACCAGGAAAAACTTGAGGGAAAGATCCTGGAGTTCCACAGGAAGCATGTGTAAGTGAGGATTAATGTAAAGCACTGATGTAACCCCTGGGCAGCAGATGGGCTTGCCTGGGGGAGGTCGAGCAGCTGCGTGATAGGATGACCTTAAGAGGGTGTAAATTAAACACCACTTACCTTGAGCAAGAAGAGTTGGGTGTAGCAACAGTTACATAGTCAGGATGGAGTTGTTGGGCAGTAGTTTTTCTCAAGTGATTTTTGCAGTGTGCCTTTAATAACGTGCTAAGGAAAGCTATCATGTTATAACGGTTTTAGGCAAAATAATTCTTCAGAATTTTCCATTCTACAAAGTTTAAACTCAGTTTTGCCAACGTATGCAGAGCTCTCGCTGTTGTCTAAATAATTAGAAATCAATTTCATTGTATTCCTTTGCTACACATTAAGCATAAGGGAGATGGAGAAGGATAGAGGGAGTGAGGAAGAAATAACTTCCATCAGAATTCATGGAATACTTTATCTTACAGCTGGGTATTTTTGAAATAAGGTTATTGGTGACAAAGAAACTCTGCCACAAATATAAAATTAGTTCCAACGTGGAGTCAGGAACTGCAGGAACTTATTTTTCTGTAGTTTTCGAGACCTTGCATATTAGGATTTAGCAATTTGAAGTTTTTATAAATTGTGAATATCCACACACACATTTTATTGTGCATGGTTGCGTGTTTTAATCCGAACTTAGATTTTCCTTTGCTCTCTGTGGGTAAACTCGTGGATTGTTGCTGACTGATTTTCTTTTAAGACAGAACAAAGGTTTTTCAGGACAGCATCTGTGTTTAAAGACACATCCTGTAGTATTGGAAAATTAGTTCCTGAGAATTTCAGTAATTAACTATTTGCTGTTTATGATCAGCCATTTTAACTTGTTCTGAAATTACTGCTAATGATGAAATTTCAGCTTTGTCGATTCTTCATGAAATCAGGTGGTTACTTTATTCTGTTTTTGAACCTTTGAGGTGCATGTGGAAATGATGAAGGAACAAATGTTTTTAAGTAATTTAAAGTAATTTTGAAGTAAATTAAAATATATACTAGGATTCTTCACCTTGGGAGAAGGTAGCTGGAGGAGGGAAACCATTCATTTCATTATTTTTCTCTTGTCTAAAGAAAAGTGCTGAAATAATTAATAACTTCAAAGTAAATTAAAAGGGGGAACATCCTTTTCACAGAACTTGTAGCGACATTGTGATACTACTGCAAGGTGTTGGGGAGCCTGAAGCTACAAAAGGGCTAAGCAAGGTTTTGATGACACCATGCAGGGTAGGCTGATGGCTCTCAAATTTGAGGTGAAATGTGGGATTTTTAGATCTAAGTACCCCCAGAGCATGGACAGAACAGCCCAGTGTTAGTTACCTACCAGGATCTGTTGAGTTGCTTCTGCTTGTGGTGAATTTTCCTGGTTTACTTCTCTTGATGGAAAGGTTGTGACTGTCTTCTGAGTCAGGGACTGGTAGTTTTGTTAAATAGGTTTGAGCTTTTTTTCCAAACAAGTTACTTCTGATAATTCATTACAGAAAGGGAAGTTTGTGGTTTTGCCTGTCAGGAAGGAGTCAGAGGAAGGCTCATAGGTAAAGATTCCTTGTTTCATAAATGTACTTTTCAAAATTAGTTTAATGAGAATTACATTTAATACAGCCATGTTATTAAAATTTTTGTAAATCTTATTTTAAGGCAGTGTTTTAGAAGTGTACATGCAAGCCACGTTCAGATTAACAGCTGAGGCACTTAATTAGAAAAGGTTACCATAAAATGTTAGTGATACCTGGGTACTTTGAAGGCACATTTTAAATTTCCCCTGTGCCTTTGGAAACAGTTTTGTTAGAGAGATGTCCTTTTGCAAGCACTGCAATCTTAAAATTAGCTGTGGCTTCCATGGTTTAACCCCAGCTCAGCCCCATGCAGCTGCTGGCTCCCCCTTGGTGGGTTGGGGGAGAGATTTGGAAGGGTGAAAGTGGGAAAATTCACGGTTTGAGACACAGACAGTTTGAATAGGTGAAGCAAAAGCCACACAGGCACGCAGAGCAAAACCAGGAATTCATTCCTTACTTCCCATGGGCAGGCAGGTGTTCAGCCATCCTCAGGAAAGCAGGATCCCATCACAGGTAACAGTGACTTGGGAAAACAAACACCATCACTCCGAACGTCCTCCCTTCCTCCTTCTTCCCTCAGCTTTATATGCTGAGCACGAGGCCATATGGGATGGAATATCCTTGGGGTCATTTGGGATCAGCTGTCCTGGCTGTGCCCCCTCCAGAGTCCTTGTTCCTGTCCCAGCCCCTCCCTGGTGGAGCTGTGTGTGGAGCAGAAAAGGCCTCGGCTCTGGGTGAGCTTTGCTTGGCAAGAAGGAAAACTCTGCTGGGTTATCAACATGTTTCCAGCTCAAATAGAAATCGCAGCCTGGTACCAGCTACTGTGAAGAAAATTAACCCCAGCCCAGACTAGCAGGCACATCCCTTCCCTCTTCCCTTACTCAGGGAGCATTGACCACCCTTTCCCATCTTCAGCAGTTGAGGAGGGTTCCGTGTTTTCTCAGTGTAGACACATTTTTCCTCATTTCTGTTCCAAGGAACAGGCAGGAGCAGGGACCTGGGCATTTGACTTTTTCCTGGCAATGCACAGCACAGTTGGACAGACAAAAATGCTTCTCTCTCATATTATCCTGGTGTGTCATATTTTTACTTTTTTGGTTCATTTTAATTTTTTATTTCCTTTAATTTACCTTATTATTCCCTCACTTACCTTTAGCAGACTAATAGTTTTGAGGCCGGCTTGGAGCAGCCTGGGATAGTGGGAGGTGTCCCTGCCCATGGCAGGGGGTGGGACTGAATGATCTTTAAGGTCCCTTCCCACCCAAACCATCCTGGGATTCTGTGATTTTTCCGCTGAGGATTGCTCCTGACAGAGATTTCTTGTACAAATCAGGTTTCCAGGAAGAGAAATCCATTTCTGGGAGGATGGCTCATCTCCTCCGGATTGTTTCTGCTGCACTTTCTTTCTGCCCCAGTTTTCAATTTTTTTTAAAAATTGCTTCACTGTAGCTATTAGAAGTGGTAGAACGTCATCACCCTCAATAAAACAGAACCTGTGTATCGACTCCATTGTGTATATGGAGAATGTTGTAATTGGAAAGATGGCAATTTAGTGCTTGTTTTCTATGAAACATTTTTTTTTCTTTTACATTTGGAAATACTATCTTTTACTTTCAAAAATATAGGAATATGGTTTCTATACTTTGCAAATGTAGTAATGGTAAACAAGATGAGTTATATTTTTGGTGTAGCACATTAGTTATTGCTTCAGCAAGAGCCTGAATTAACTGATTTTATTTCTATAGTTTATTAAAAATAACAGATGTATATTTTGTAGATGGTGTATTGGTGCTGGTGCAGTTAATTCCTGGCACCCAGACACTCAAAATACAATGTTTTCTGCCTTCCTGTGAGTAGTAGAATACTTGCTGCAAGGTGAGTGCAGGATTCAACATGACACATTTTGCCTGTGTTCACATGTCTGCGGTTCCTTTGTCTGTACATACATAAATCAGAAAGAAGTAGAAGATTTAATAGATTTATATTTACGTTTACTGTTATCGCTCACGTCCTTTCACAACTTGTTAGCTTAGTTGTCCATGAATCTAAATTCTTTAAATTGTGTGTAAATTAGAAAAACTCTAACTTGACACTTCATCTTTAAAGTTCTATGTTAATCACTGGGTTTAAATGCTCTGTAAATCACCTAACACTTGACAGCATTTATTTTGAGTCCATTGCCGTGGGAATATTGTATCACAACCAATATTTGTCTAGCTGGATGGTTGTAAGGAACCTCTACACTAACACCTATTGCACTGACAGCAGTTTTTGCTGGAAATACTGATATTAGTGTGTCATCCATTGACCTGGGAAAGATTAAGTAGATTTATCTGCTTAATGGCTGAACAAAATTAGAGCAGATTGTTTTGGGGCTGGGCTGTGCAGCTAAGCCTGCAGGCAGCATCTGAGGGCAATTTCTGAAACTGCCTCTCTTTCTACCTATCTGTGGTACAGTCAGAGCTCTCTGGCTCTGCTCCTGGCTCCTGCACACCAGGCTCAGCCTTCTCTGGTGGGTACAGGCAGGTTGTGTGCAAATGAACACTCTTAAAATGGCTGGTATCTTATTTTTAAATTCCTTTTTCTGTTTTGGGCTATGCTTTGGATCATATCTCGTGGTACATGAAATAACTGTCAGTGGTTCTACGTCAGTTACACCAGACTGTTCATGAGGAATTTTTAGTACTATAGAGCTTCAATTTTCTAGTTGCCATTTTTTGTTTTTGCCTTCCTTCCCTTCCAACCCTCCTTCCCAACCTCAGCACCCTCTTTAAAAAGACAAAGCCCTGCTTTCATTCTTAATGTCGCTGTATTCAGAAGAATTATAGCAGGAATTAGTGTGGGTGGCAGTTACACACAGTGCTCTCAGAGTGTAACTCAGGAAGCTCTGGCCAAAGTAGGATTTATGGTCTACCTCTTTTGTCTTGTATATATTTAATAAATAGGAACCACGTTACTCCAGCTTTTTTGACACAGTTAAGGAATCTGTGGTGGAAATGGAAACAGCGCTTAAGGCCAATATTAAAAGCATTTACTCCAGTGTTACTCGTTTCAGTGAGGGCAAGAGAAATCTGCTTTACCAGTTGAAGCTCTTAGACATAACTAGTACACGTAGCAGTAACACTGGTAGAAATGCAGCTACAAGACTCTCTCTGTAGTTTGGCATTTCTGTTTCCATTTGAAATCAGGTTTTTGTGCCTCTTATGTCCTTCCCTTTATGTTACATGGTCACATAATGCTGACGTTTGGATAAGGGTGGATTACAGACTGAGCTTGTAAAGTCAGGAATGTCATTGCATCCCTGCCTTCTGCAGCTGGCAAAATAAATTTGTGATTTCCTGCTGTAGTGTTTTAGATTCTTTGTTTTCTCCTCCAGAATGGACAAGGCAACAGAACACTGCTGAAATCCTGTTGTCAAACGTCTGCATTCAGGCCTACTTTCTCAGGGCATTTTGTGTATGTGTGTGTTTTGCATTAAAGAGCATTTTAGTAAGTGTCAAAGAAGCATTGCTTTTTCTAACGACTTCTATTTTTAAAACTGTAGCATATGAAATAAGTTTCAAAGTTGTATTCTGAATTGTAGAGACAGTTCCTACTTGGAGTTAATATATATTGTCATCAACCTTAGTTCTGTTAAATTCAAATGTAATAATCATTCATTTCAACAAGCAATTGTTTAATCTAACACATGACTCTAGGTAGGTAGAAGGAGGTATTTTTAAGGAGTATGACTAGAAAGGCAAGTCAAGGGAGCGGGGGAATTTATTTAGTACTGATGTTGTGCTTGGCACTGCATAGTACACAAAAGTAGGTAATGCTATAAATAGTTTATCATCTGTTTTAATAAAATGAAATGCAGATTTATGGAAGGAAGGATATTTTCTTCTTGGAAAAAAAGGCTTGTAAAATTTGCATAGTCTGTGTGTGCAGGAATCTAATCTGGTTTCAGCACTGATTGTTTGTAAATAGAATAATAATAATAATTTTTTAGCACCTGTGTCCTCCTTGTATAATTTCATTTATCCTAGTGAACTTGCACACGGAAGTAATTTGGTATTTATTATTTCTAATAATTGTCAGTAGTGATGAAGGAGGTCAGTTTATCCAGCTGTGGCTGACGCAGCCTTACTGCTCTGAATGCCCCAGCAGGTCCTGTGCTGCTGGTGTTTCATAGAATCGCAGGGTGGTTTGGGATGGAAGGGACAAGGGACCTTAAAATTCATTTCACTTAGACCCCCTGCCATGGGCAGGGACACCTTTCACTAGACCAGGTGGCTCCAAGCCCCATCCAGCCTGACCCTGGACACTTCCAGGGATGGGGCAGCAAAAGCTTCTCTGGGCAACCTGTGCCAGGGCCTCAGCGCCCTCACAAGGAAGAATTTTAGGCTCATCTCTTTTAGTTGAAAACCATTCCCTCTTGTCCTGTCACCTCCTGTCCGTATAAAAAGTCCCTCTCCCTCTTTTTTATAAGCCCTTGTTAAGTACTGAAAGGCCGCAGTGAGGTCTCTCCAGGGCCTTCTCTTCTCCAAGTGAACACCCCCAGTTCTCCCAGCCTGGCTCAGAGCAGAGGGGCTCCAACCCTTGGAGCATCTCTGCCCTCCTCTGGTCTTGATCTTATGTCCACTTGCGCTGGGAACCCCAGATCTGCAGGCAGCTCTGCAGTGGGGTTTCCTTGGGGTTAGCACAGGACAAGGTTCTCCTGCTTTTCCTGGTTCTCCTGGACCATATTATGCCTGAAACTGGATAGTAGTGTTTTCTTGCAGGATGGTTGTCGTTCAGAGACCTACTTGGGTGGCATGCTTGTGCTTGTGATAAAGACTTTTTTGCTTTGTAGTGTAACTGGGGCGTGATCAGTAGCCTTGATCATCCTTTTCAGCCTTAATGATTTCATGATTCTGTGATTCTAAGAACTCCTTCATTTCCACAGCACCATTTGCTCGTTCTTGAAAGATCTTTAACTCCTTGTCAGGACCCATGAACTTCTAGAGAGTCTTGACTTACTGGGAAAATCTCTCATCAGTACAAGTATGTACTGAAAATGTGCTACAATCTAACACACTCCTCATGGAGAAAAACGGGGGGGATTGAGGAAATAAAAAGGACTGTTTTCATGCAGGAGAGCAAAATGTTAGTGGTTTGACATCAGCTAACCTGGGGAGCAGTCAGTGGGGGCTGAAACTGTGACAGGTGTGTGCCAGAGTCATGAACAGTCTCTGTGTTGCTGTTTTGGACCTTGTGCAACCTTACAGAGCAGTTGCTCCTGTCTGTGTACACTTTCCTCCTGTTTTTAGAGTAATTTTGACAGCAGATGAGGTTCCATTTTAAGGATCCTTCTCTGGATTCCTTGGCAGGGAGGGATTTATCCAGCCAAAGACTGGGGGAATGTGTTGCACCTGGTAGTAATAAAGTAATAATTTTGTGGTCCCGAAACCTGACCTGAAAAGGGTCATTCTGTTGCAATATTTGCATTGTTTCTGCTTTGCTGGCTGTGCAACTCTACCAGCTCTCACTTCTTATCTTAGTTAATGCTAATGTGTACACAAGCAACCAGGAGGAGGAGCACAGTGGATTGAATTTGGATTTGTTTAACTTTATAGTTTCTAATGAAGAAGCTCTGAGCTAATTAACATCTCAGCATCTGTCTTGGGATGCATTTGACATTGTCCATCAGCTGTGTCATTACAGAACTTCCAGTGTAACACATGACTTGGAGTGAAACCACCCAACTAGATGAGACAGAAAATTCTCATTTAGTGCTAGAGTTCAGACTTAAGTGTGTTAGCTGTGTTGGCAGTATTGTACAATCAGATTGTTCTTAAAACTTTTTCTTCCTCGTTACAGGGGTCAAACTCCTGCTGAATCTGACTTTCAAGTGCTTGAAATTGCCCGGAAACTGGAGATGTATGGCATCAGATTCCACCTTGCCTCCGACCGTGAGGGCACCAAAATCAATCTGGCAGTTTCACACATGGGTGTGCTGGTGTTCCAGGTATGGCAGGATGGCAAAACCTTGTCTGTCTGTCTTTTAGCACGTCTTGGAGTAAGTAATTTTAACATCAGGTGTCTCTGATGTCTTGAGAATTTTATGTGTTCTATGGTCAAGGAGTGTCATTTAAGTCCCCAAAACACTGTTTGGTGCAGTTTGTTCTCGTGCAGAGTGAAGAGCATCAAAACCAAGTGACAGTAAAGTAGAGGGGCTTTGTTTGAAGTTAGGTGTGTGATCAGAGAAAATCATCAATTCATTTGGAACAGCCCTGGGACACGTCTGTCATCCTGGAATTTTGGTTTGGTTTCTCTTCTTTTAATATTCCAGTGGATTTTTGCTGGGATATTGTTGCTCTTATGGTATAGGAATAATGATTGATTGGAGTGATTGGACCGATTAGTGGTACTATGTTTGTCGTATTAAATAAGTGACTCAGTGCCCAGAGTCCTGTTTATGAATGTGATGATACTGTTTTCCTCTCCCCAAAACACAGAGGCAGCTGATCTACTGAAATATTTCTGTTTGGGTGCTTAGCTGTGTCTTACCTGTTCTTTGGTAACTGTGGGGCAGCTTCTTTTGGAGGTGTATCAGTCACTGCAGTCCTGCAATTCCTCTTGGATTGCTCAGTGGCCTCTCTTGTTTAAGGGAATGTTGCCACCAGAACTAAAAATCCAGGTGAATGTGTCCACATGACCGTGTCTATATACCCACAACAGAATTTTGTTCAGCACTCTGCTTTTCTGAAACTTTTGCTAACATTTAATCATTCTCATTTTAATGCAGGGTAGCACGAAAATCAATACCTTCAACTGGTCCAAGGTCCGTAAACTGAGCTTCAAGAGGAAAAGATTCCTTATTAAGCTCCATCCAGAGGTCTGTGTAAGTTTTACTGTAATACAGACTGGTCAGTTGAAAAAAAAATACCTATGCATCATTTTATTATGAACGTTTTTGGAGTTTGTGATTTTATAAAACAGCCTCAGTGGGGCAGGCTTGGCTTCATCATTCAAGTGTAAATCTTTCCTTTCCAACTTAAGATCTTTAGCTTTTGTGTTTCAATCTCAGCTTATCCTTGACACAAGCTTACAGATGTATAAATGTAAGACGGAAAAAAATTACTAGACCCCAGTATTTGGTGCACCCTGTCTCTGTACTTCTACTTTGATAAAGTTACATCATCTTACTTTATTCAGATGAGAATTACCTGATGCACCTCAGGTAGGAATAGGTGGCTGAAACTATATTGTTGTAGCTTAATTTTAAGGATGGTGCGATTACTCTTGCTTCATCTTTTCTATACATCTGAATAGCAGAAGTGTTAGTTTTCATGCTTAGCTGATTTACAGTAGATGTTTTTGATTGCAGATGTCATCAAAGTGGTTGTTGCTTCCACGCTGGATGACTAGATTGCACTCAGTGTTTAATTTATAATAAAACAGAGGAAAAAACCAACTTTGGACATAATATAATTTCATGTATCAAGAACACCTGAAACAGGACACACTTTCTGCTCATGTAACAATGTCTCGCAAAGAGCCCTTCAGAAATTTCATGTGATAACTGTACACTGACATATGCAGTATTTTCCAGTTTTGTCTAAATTTCAGGGAGACAAGCGTCAGAACTCCTAAAAAAGGAATAGTATTTTTAAATAGCTACTATTTCACTTAAATATTTAAATTTCTTTGAGTTTTCTAAGGGTAGGTTATGTTGAGCATGTTTCTAAAGTCAAGTGCTTTTTAAACACTTTTACAGTTTCAAGGTAAGCAAACATTTTTGAAAGCTATTAAATAATTTTTAACTGCATTCAGAATCACTCACGTTGTTTTAAGGCATATGAGAAGTGACTTAGTGAAATCCTGCATCTTGCTGGAGTTCAGCTTTTTTGTTGACACGCATTTGTGCCTTCCTTTTCTTCTTATTGTCATTTCAGGCACTACTGAACTTCTGTGTTTTTTTTCCCAGGGCCCGTATCAAGATACCTTGGAGTTTCTTTTGGGAAGTAGGGATGAGTGTAAAAACTTCTGGAAAATCTGTGTTGAGTATCACACGTTCTTTAGGCTCTTCGATCAGCCAAAGCCAAAGGCTAAAGCAGTGTTCTTCACCAGAGGGTCATCGTTCAGATACAGGTAGGGAGAAACACAGCAGACTCACTGTCTCTTAGAAAATGAGATCAAAAGGAAGAAGTATTCTAAAGTCATTCCATCTCTAATGCTCATCCCCTGTGTTTGATAACCTTTGTACTTCTGTGGGTTCACAGTGGGCGAACACAGAAGCAGCTAGTGGATTATATTAAGGACAGTGGGATGAAGAGAACCCCATATGAAAGGTAAGATGAAATAGCTTTGTAAGGCAAAACATAGCTGAGACTTTCACGGTGCCCTCATTGCCTAAATTTCAGTGTTTTAATGCTGCTTGGAGGTGGGCTCCTTCTGTTACCGAATTTAAGGTAGCTAAACTAAAATGTAAAAACTTTATTATTTTGAGATGATATAAGAAGCTTAGGAAAGTTTTGGTGCCACGTTTTGGTGTCTGTTGGACAATGTATGGCTTAGCTGTCTGAAAGTTCAGCATGTGCTGAAGATTCCACAGTGTTAGTGAGGACCTGTCTGTGTGCCACTGTAGCTGTGCAATCAGCCAGTGGCAGAGCACATAGTGGAACTTGGGATCTGCAAATTTGAAACTGTGACCTTAAACACTCAATTGTTTCTAAACATATAAATGTATAAATTAAGAACATGCGTTTTCATTATAAAATTGTTTTTTCCTTACTTGACTCTAAAGCTGTCCAGTCTACATGTGGGAAACTCTTCCTACTCCAAATCCTAATCCAGTCTACATGTGGAAAACTCTTAATCCAAAAGATTTTAGGGATTTAATAGGAATTTGAAAAAGCTTGCATTAATCTACTATTAAGAAATATTTTTAATGTCTCAGACTCCAGCTGAGTTCATTTTCTATATGAAAATTTGATTTTCTATTTAATTATTGACATAGAATGAATCTAACCACGAGTGTAATGCCACTTTTTGGAGTCTAACATACAGAATTTTTTATGGTTGACTGAATTTGTAAAAACTTGTACAATTGTTGCAGATTAGCTCATTCTGGTTCTGAAGCCATTCGTCTGTAGATGTTTATAATAATGACAAAGGGTGGAGTTAAACTAAAATGTGCTGTTTAGTATTCAGTTAGTATTCAGCCCCAAGTTGTTCTTGAGCTCTCCTTCAGTGGTACCAAGAGATCCCCACCAGCCAGGTGAGGGTCAAGCTCTTCTCCCAGGTAGCAAGTGACAGGACAAGAGGAAATGGCTTCAAGTTGTGCCATGAGAAGTTTTGGTTGGATACTGGGAAAACTTTCTTCACTGAAAGGGTGGTCAGGCACTGGCACAGGTTGCCCAGGGAAGTGTTGGAATTGCTATCCCTGGAGGTGTTCAGAAAACATGGAGATAAAGTGCTTGAGGACATGGGTTAGTGTTGGGGGAACAGTTGGACTTGATGATCTTCGAGGTCTTTTCCAACCTTAATGATTCTCTGATTCTGTGAATGCTCTGGATCTTGCTTTATTCCATTTTTGTAAATTTCTTACTCTTGCATCATTTAATTTACAACTCTTTTGACCTTTTAAAACTCCAACTAGTTATTAACAAAACATGATAAAACAGAGCTGGGGATGTTTCTGGTGGCTACTGGAATGGCCATAAGTGATGGGGGAAGGAATGAGGCTGATTCATGTCTCGGATGCTGACAGGCTGCTCTGTTCCACAGGAGGCACAGCAAGGTCAGAGCATCCACTCGCGCCTCGAACGCAGACGTGCCAAAGCAGGTCAGTTCTGCAGTGCTGTCGGTGTTGTGGTCAGGGGCATGGACAAACAGCTTTCCAAGGTCGTAGTGAAGGAGTCAACTCACCAGAATTGCTTCCACTGTTTGCTCTTTGTCTGGCTGCACAGTTCTTTTTGTTGGTGTTGCTGATTTGATAGTTGTAGCCAGTGGAGTGTAAAGGGAGTAGAATTTTGCTTGAAGTTCGCTGAACCGAAAAGAAAATAGTTGGACTTTCTAGTATGTTGTTGTTTCAGAGGGTTAGTTTATCTCCAGGTACTCTGACTGCTCTCTGGCAGTCTCAAAGCTGTTGTAAGATGCCTTCTGCAGGACACAGCAAGAAATAATCATATCACTGAATGCTCTTGTGTTACATGGGAGAGGTTAAGGAAGCATCACAGAATTTCACTGTCATTTTGTTGGTTTTCCTTGTGGATGCTTGTTCAGCTATAAAATACATGCATTTAATTTTCCATCCAGTTATCAGAATGAAGGAAAAAAACTTGCCTTTTACATGGGCTGCTGGATCAGGTTCCGTGCAGTGTCTGCTGTAAAGCGAGCTCCTCTGAAACGCATATTCCTTCTGCATCTGGATGTAACTGGATGTTACACTTGTTTTTATGTATTACAAAAACCTTTTTATCTGCTGTGTTTCTGCTTTTTTCTTTCCCTTTTAGAGTGTCCCATTCACTGAGGGCTTGAGAACTCCGGGGTCTCCTGCCTCAACAGCTGCCCCCTTCCACTCGGTTCACTCCTTGGCCAGTCCCACTTCCAGCCTGCCCATGTTTGCTGAACCCAGCCCTTCCTCCTTGGACCCCCGAGCATCGTACACAAGGATTCCAGACAAAACCACTGCAGCACCAGTGGAAGAAGCGGGGAGGAAGCTGATGCAGCAGCCTGGATCTCCCATGCTCCAAGGTGTTGGGTTTGGTAGTGTTGCAGGAAACTGTAACCCGTCTTGTCCTGTTGTTGAGAGTGGTCGCGGTGTAGAAGTAGATGTAGAGAGGAGTAGTAAGGAGAGCAGGGTTGCTGGTTGTAAAAATGACAATGATGAGGATGACTTTACCACAGGTGTATTCATTGCTGAAAAAGAGCAGCAGCATGGCAGCCGAGGTGCCCCTCTTTTCACACTGACAAGTTCCCAGTTACAGGTGTCGGAGGAGTTTATTGATGATGACCCAGCAGAAATGTCCTTTTTTGCTGGGGGCTCTGAGGCATTTTCCTATGTGTACAGTGGGTTAGAATTAAAGGGTTCTGAGTTTTCCAAGTGTCTGTCAGAGTCGGCTGGTTTGACTGCAGATGCCCTCCAGCAAAACACAGTCTCTGCTCAGTCGAGCCCCGACAGGTACTCAACCGAGGCCGTGGATATGAATATGGAAGAGGAGTTTGAATTTGAAGAAGGGAGCGATTTCAACGGCAACGAGAGGCCATCAGATACCTCGGAGCTGTTTGAGGTGAAGGCCCAAGCCAGCAGGATGCAAAGCCTCCTGAGCCCCTCGGAAACGAGCTCCCTGATCAACAACCGCTCGGAGAGCAGCTCCCTCAACAACCTGCCGCTGAACGGGACCTCCTCCCTGCACACCTACAGCTCTGCCAACCATTCCGAGGCCAGCTCCATGCTGAACTTCCCCGCCTACTCCGTGCGCTCCGAGTCCAGCTCAGCCTTCCAGTTCACGGACATTATTGACCAGCTGGAGCAGCTGAGCTGTCCACCCACCACCACGGAAGACTCCAGCAGCACGGACACCGACTCGTGGGACTCGGAAACAGCTGCGCCTCTGGATGTAAACCTTTTCTTTAGTAACCCCTTTGCTCAAAGCACCGGGGGGAACTATGCCTTTGACTTTCAGAATAATTTAAAAAATCTCACGCAGGAAGACTGGACTGAGAAGTCACAAATCAATTGATTGTCTTGATTTTTGTCGTGGATCCCTCCATGCTGTTTAGGCTTGGAAGTCGATAGGGTGTGATATCAGTCAATCCAGTGGCTGGATTTTAAATCACGTAACATGGTTGATTTTTAAATTTTTTTTAAAATTTGTGTGCCTCTTCAGTGTCTCTCAAGCACCCAAGTTTTGGTGCTGTGTTTCTGTGCATCACACTACATCAAGAATGGGTTATTATAGGCTACGATGTTGGAAAATACTGCATTTAGGAAAAAACACTGATTTCAGAGAATTTTAAGTATCTACTGGCTCATGCAGACATCACAACTTACAGGATACTGAAGGATTTCTTCGGCTGTAAACATACCTGTAAGAGTCTCATATAATATGCTGTTCCTCCAAAATCTGAATAAAACAGTCACTTTTGCACATGCTTGTTAACCAGCAGCTGCATCCACTAAATTGCCTGTTTTCCTGCGCTGTAGCAAGATCCTCATTTTGGGTTTGTTTTTGTTTCCGTAATCAAAAAAAATCCCGAACAATCTTCAAATCATCTCTGAAGGACAGTTTTAAAATACCAACCCATGCAACACGTCTGTGGTATGCTTTGAAGAATAAATAGCCTATACCTACCTTTGGAAGGTAGTTTGGAAGAGGGAATGTGCATACAGCCAAATGGAAATAGCAGTTTCCAAACTTCTTGTGAAGAAGAGCTTGTTTGCTGACCTCCAGGTGTCTTCAGCAGTCCAGCAGCAAACGTTTTGCAGCAGTTTGGAGATACACAGAGACTATAAAAGCACTTAATCCCCATCACATTTCCCTTCTTTCTCGTTATTAATCACTCTGCATAACAATACTTACAAATTAATTCAGAAAAGTGTCCTGTATCTGTGGAGGACATCTGGTGGTAAAACTGGTGGTAGCTTTAACTTCTTTAAAATATGGACTGTATTCAGAAGAATTCTGCAATTTTGCTGAGAAATTGAGCTGTTAGGAGAGGTAAATACTGGAGACAACAGTTAGAGCTTCAGGGCTTTTATAAATTCTTTTAGACATGTGACTTTGATGTGAGACTTGAGCTGTAAGTTTGGAAGTGCGATCAAAAAGACAATTGAATTGTTGCTTAACTGGTCACATTTAATTTAGCAATGTTTATTGAGGTGAAACAACAAAAGTTGTGAATGTCCTTCCCAGCTGCCATGGGTTGTGGGGGTGAAATGCTGTGCTCAGCTTGTAAGAGCATTTTTTAGACTATATACAAGCAAGAATGGGAAATCCATAACACCTGACCCAAATCTTGTGATAGAAAGCATCATCTCTTTCAGCCACTTGGTTTTGGGGTTCCCTTCTGCCCAGTTTTTAGTCCTTTGCAGAGAGAGTGCAGTACTGTATAGAATTAATACCTCCAAAATAAGCAGCTTAGTTACAAACATAACTTTATGGTCAATATTATTGATACCAGTTTACATATGGTCTTGATATATCGTTAAAGACCTTCATTGTTTACTCCAATATTTAAAAAATACTATTATTTCTCAAAAATCTGGTTTGATAGAATACTTTTCAACATGAGGCAGAACACGAGGAGGTAAAACTTCCTTCAGTCACCCATTTTTTCCAGTTTAGTTTTACCAATGTATAACTATTCTGCACAGTGCTTGCTTTTATCTTGTGTTTGAGTGGAATGTGTGTTGTCCCATGAGAAACCTGTCCCCTTTGCCAGCAGCACAAAAAAACCAAAGCACATTTAGAACAAAGTATTAGCTCAAGCCTCCAGTAATGCACAGCAAGGTGCTCTTTGTTTTTGCTATGTTACTTCTGTTTTATTTTTTTCCTATTGAACGTGTGTTCTGGCTCTTTGTGGGGCTTTTTTCAGGCCTGTGGGGATGATGTCATGGGTGTGTGGTGTGACATTTTGAAATAGGACTTGGAGGAGGTCTGCAGTGGTCTAGAGAGCTGGTGCCTCTAAGTATGTTTTTAGGTGGTTTGTCTGATTTCTTCCCCAAATGAACTACATTATGTAACCTAAGGAAGAAAAAGAAAATCAGCAAAAAGACAGAATTCTGTCTGCAAACTCTATAACAAGTGGTAGCATCAGGGACAAGTATATAGATAAAGATGTGGAGAAAGGCTGTTGATGTCTTTGATCTTTTAAAAAAAGAATCAGGGTTCAGCTATTACATACAACTGTCTGCTGCTGTTTCATGTCCTGTGCCTCAATCACAAGCATTCCTTTAAATGTGTTAGAATAGCTTAATATGAGAATAAATCCAACTACATTCTTAGTTTTCAAAAGATCTTGGGGAAAAGTTGCCTGTCTTTTCAATGTACAGGCTTGCCAATTTGCCTTCTTGCACCACAGTTAGTTTGAAAAGGCATCTTCAATGTTTTTCTGCTTGTATTTTAAACTGTGCAGACCTTTTATTGGCAGTTCTAACTCTCAGGGATTTTTTTTTTTTAAAGAAAGCAGTAAGATTCTTGGTGTAGTGCCCCTTTTTTTTCCAAAGGAATGGTAGTGACTACGATTTCAGTCTTCTATCTTAGGGAAAGTTGTGTGGATCCACAGGTGAGGAAGAGCTGAGAGGAGCTTTGACCCCGGTACAGATCTGTTTAGATGAAGGTTTTAGGTACAGAATGAGAGTTCAGAGCTGCTGCTGTGCCCCTGTTAGTTCTATCTGTGCTCTGGCTGACTGATAGCATAGAGCTGTCATGGTTTCCTTCTGTGCTTCACTTGATTTCCCAAGCCGTATGGCTTCTGAGGTTATCTCTGCATGCTGAGCTGTGTTGTTTTGTTCAAGGTTTCCCAGGCAGAAACAAAAGAGCAGAAAATTTGGTTCATAAGTAGACTTCTTATTTTAGCAAGAAAGCTGTGAGCAGAGGTTCTTCATAATTTCCTTCAGAGACTTGAGTTCAGATTCACTTTCCAGTAGAGATGGAGAGAAAACCAGCTGCCCTCAAGGGAATGTGGCGGCTCACACCTTCTCAGGGAGCTCGAGCACCATGTGTGGATTATTTCAGTGCTGTGGAGCTGTCCTCTTCTCCCCTGGCTGTCTCCTGAGGTGGCAGGAGAAGGTGAGACAAGGAATGTCTTTCCCTGCTCTGTCCCCTTCATTTCCTTTTGGGTAGCATGAGGGGAGTGGTGAACTGGAGAGCAGTGTGGTGTGTCCCGAGTCCTGGCAATGCCGCTTAACTTCCAGCATCATTCCCTGGGGTTTCTTTTATTTTCTTGTTACAGTGTTGATACTAAAACTTACTTCCTGGTACTGATTTCCGTTTACTTCCTGAATACACAAGTTTTCCTTTCATGAAGGTGAGTGGTGAGCTGGCAGTGTGAGAGCCAGGAGCCTCGCAGCCCCTAGGCAGTGACCTCTGCTGCGGGAACCACGTGGCGAGGAAAACAGGGGAAATGACTTTGGACAAATGACAAGATCTACAAGATCTTTGTCGAGTTATCACTGCAAGAAAGCAGCGTTTGAGGAGCTGTGGCAGAGCAGATAAAACCCAGGTGTAAGCTTTGTGAGTCTGTGGCCAGCGAGCGGTCCTCCCCCTGCTCCTCCCAGCACACACCTCTGCAGGTTCTTGCACATTTGCTTTGTGCCCCCCACCCCGTGGGAGCTGGGGGCACACACAGGTACGAACATTTCTAGCCAGTGCACAGCTTTCAGTGCTGTGTTTTTCCAGCAGGAGAACCACGGGGGTTTCCAGGTGTGTTCTCCTGCCCTACTCAGTGCACCCAGCAGCTGCTACAGCGCTGGCTCGGCGAAGGGAGTGTGCCAGGGCTCCACAGTGGAGCAGGACTGATTTCCCTCCTTCCACATCTCTCTGTTCTGGTTTAGCAAACACAGGCAGCTGTAGGATGCATGCCAGTATTTGTGGCTTTTCCCAGTGAGTCAGGCTGCTGGGCTTAGCTCTCTGCAGTGCTCAACTGGACGTTGCAGTGCGACTGAAAGAAAGCAGAATGGCTGTTTTGAGTGAGTGATTTAATCCCCACCTGTACTTCTCTATGTGTGTGCTTAGAACCCTTCTGATGCTTAAACACATTTATTAAATGTAAAGCGCCACATCAGAGCATTTTTGATCGTCATCTATGCAGTTAATGAAACTTAATTTGCACAAAACATGGGTCATGGAATATTCTCTGACCTATCCTCCACCTGGTTAAGCTTTGTTCAATTTACTAACCTGTGTTATCTATTGTGCGTAGACTTTGTAATTTTCAAGTATTCTTTAGTAAAGTAATACATGCTGTGTATTCCCAGGACTTGCCATATTTTATCTTAGGGTGGAATAGGGTGATATATCAATCTACTCTCAACTTTCACTTTAATTTCCAGTAAATTTCAGAGTTGCTGGATAATCTGGATAATACCAAGTATTGATCTCCTTTTTCCTGTGCTTATTTGTATTGTGGTCATAGGTGATTTTGTTTAAGGGATTTTTATTTTGGTTTTTTTGGTGGCTTGGTTATGATTTGGTGTTGGGTGTTTTTATTTTGGTTTTTTTTTTTTTTTTGATGATGGTAGATTTTGTCCGGTTGCAAGTCTCAGTAGGGGCCAGATTTTGTGATGACACTAATAAAAGTTGTTATAATTTTGTGGTTTTTTGGTGCAAACCTGTCGGTAAGTCATTCCCATTATTGTCATTTTGCAAAATGTTCTAAGCCATAATTACTCAGCACTGAATGAGTGTAATCACAGGTCTCAATGCAGTCCTTTAGCTGTCATTGCCTGTCATTTTTAGGGGCTCTCACACCTCACTTGTCTCAAGGGCTGTGTGTATATGTATGGCTGTACATATACATTCTCTGTCTGAAGATGGGGAGACTTTACAGTTCCAAACGCATCATAAAATCCTCTTAATTCATTGCCTGCCCATGGGCTCCCATAGGATTGCTCCAGAGAGTGAGCTGGAGGTTTGGAAGTTCAAATTTGGAACATAATTAATTCAACCTGGTCTGTGGGAAGGTGTTCCTGGGCATTTTCCAAAGTCATAATGTTCCACGGTTGCTCAAAACACAAAATTCCCATTTATCGGTACATACAGGGGTACGTGTGCCTTGGTTAGAGGGACTCCCCAGTTCCCTAGGTGCTACTCTTGCCAGGAAAAGCTTACATTCAAACAAAGAGAGCTGGAATTTTTTAATTGATCTCTTGAACTTTATCTTTTTATATGGTAAATGTTTATTGAATTATATGTTGGGGTTTTGAGTATCTTTGTGTCTGTTCAGATTGCCAATTATGAACCTACAGATTTGTACTAATTCATAATTTTAATTGTTTATGCAATAAAACAAGGAAAACTTTGATATAAATGACAACATGGGCTTTTTAGCTTTATTTTCATTACCCTTATCTTTGAAATAGAATAAATATTTGTTCTCCTAGCCAAGGCATCTTATAGTTTTATTCCCAGCTTTCTCCACACAGTTTTCACCCTGTACCACTTCATTGAGGATAGAGCACAGTAGGCAAACACTGGTGCGTGGGTTTCAAATTCCTGGTTTGTGCAGAACTTTTTCTTGGGATACAAAAGGGACTAGAAGCTCTGATTTCTTTGCAGGAATTATGTTTATCGTGGAGACCTTTTCTTTTAAACTGGGTATGTCCCTTGAACTCTCTCTCCTGTATGTCTGTTTTTATTGGAAGATTGTCCTTTTTTGCAAACGTAGCATGTGAAGGCAATTGCGTGTTTTCTAGCTGGCAGGTTCTCTTTCAGGTGTCTGTGACCAGTGTTTAGGTAAATCCTCTTCCCTGCAAACAGGGCTTTTACAAGGTGGAAAGGTGGCAAAAGAAGGGTGGTTGTTTGGGATTGTTTCAGCTGTTTTGTGGGCGTAACCATAAAACTGGGGCCAGCCTTAGGATTCTGGTGTGACTTCACAGGTGCTCAGCCCTGGGGCCCGTGCCAAGTGCTGTAAATGTGCTTTAATGTTTCACGTGACCTGGACCTGTTTGAGGATAAAAAAGAGATCTTTGAATTTAAAGTCTCTTGCATAGGTTTTTTAGGCTCTTAGATGATTTTCAAGATTCTCTTAATCTCCCAACTATTTCTCGTATTTTTAAAGGGAAGATTTGCAGGGGGGAAATCTGGTGGTTGTGATGTTTTGAAATAAGGAAGGTAGGGAAAATATCCAGGATTTTACTTGTAGTATATCAGCTTGGTTATGACTTCACTCTAGAAGTAATACTGTGTACTTTCAACTCTAGAAATAATCACTTGGTCTGTGCATGCCATGGGTTCAGCAGGGTGTTGGGTAGAAGGGAGGCTCTGAGCAGGCTCCTGTTGTCCTCTGCTCAGCCTCTGCAGGGCTTTATCCTGGAAATAATCTCCTTTTGAAGTAGTGGTAACAGCAATGATATAATAATAAAGTTGTATCTTTAAAGGTTTTCTGTGAAATGCAAGAGACAGTCCATTTCATAAGGATCCGTTGCTGACGTTTGACCCTCACATAGCTTTTGTCCATCCCATAATGCTCAATATTACTGGGGTACTATTTTAGTTCTCTGTCTTTGAATTATTTTAAGCATCCAGGCATAAAGCTTACAGAACCTGTATTTTTGGTTTTAGCTCAGATCTGGCTTTCTGTGTAGGAATTGAATTTAGGTTGAAGAATGGAAACACCTGCTGAAAAAATAACTGGGAAGTGATGCCAAAAGCTCGTTATCTTATTATTCTGCTTGTTATCTCAGTGAAAATCAAATGGAGCCTACTTCTACGTGACCAATATTACACAGTAGCTGTGGAGGATATTCTCAGCATTCTCACCAGATTCTTTAGCTGTGCTCTTGCATTCTACAGAGCTTTTGTAATGTTTTATTGATTAGTTTTTTATTTTTTATTTCTATCACGTGTATCTGGTCTTTACAGAACTATGGGTTTGTTTGCTTAAGGATACGTTTCTAACTACATAGTGTAACTAAGAAATATTAATGTACTTAAAGATCTTTGAGTATGTGGAATATTACACCGAGCTGATGCATTTTTGGATGTTGCCCTAAGTGCATTTGTGTGCGATGTGGAGGCAGAAGTTTGTTGTGTACAGAATGCAGCCACGTCTGCCAGTCTGGGCTACAGCGTTGAATTCCCACGTCATTGCATGGAGGCCTGGCTAGTGCTCACAACACTTACAGACACCAATTTGGGATGTTTGTGTGACTTGTAGAGAACAAATTCCCACTTCCTGCAGAACATTGAAACACAGAAACATCCCTCTGAAAGAATAATCCCTTTGAATATAACTGGAGGATGCTGCCTGTGGGGAAGGGAAGACCTCGGAGCACCAGGGTTTGATGTCAAAGGGAATCATTCACGTGTTTTGATCTTCACATCAATATTTCTACCTAATTAGGAGTTTTCTCCATTGAACAGCAGTTGAAATGGCTTCTCCCTTTACCATCCTTCTCTGTGAGAATGAGGAATTGCTGTACATCCTCCCTGCTTGCCTGGAGTCCTCCTGTGCTGCTCTGGTGGAGAAGACTTGGGTTATGAGAATGAAAATTGCAGTCCTCACTTGTAATATCATCTGCCAAGACACACCATCACACTGAGCTTAGATCAAATGTTTAATTAAACAAACGTTGGCCAAAAAGCTAACCTGAGCTGCTCTGGGACTTATAGCCTCTTCTAGAAAAAAAAAAAAAAAAGGGAAGTGATGGGACAGGAGGGAATGGCCTTAAACTGAAGGAGGGAAGTTTTAGATGGAGTAAATTATTCCTTGTGAGGGTGCTGAGGCCCTGGCACAGGTTGCCCGGAGAAGCTGTGGCTGCCCCATCCCTGGAAGTGCTCCAGGCCAGGTTGGACTGGACTTGGAGCACCCTGCTGTAGTGGAAGGTGTCCCTGCCCATGGCAGGGGGTGGGACTGGATGGTCTTTAAGGTCCCTTCCCACTCAAACCATTCCATGATTCTGTGAATGTGCCTCTCGTTTCTATCAGTCACTCTGGCTTTGGGGAGGAGTTCTTGCTTTCGGATTCAATGTTTGCAATTAATTTACTGGCCATCTTCTGTTGGAGGAGATAAAAGGTAGAACAGCCCGACTGAAAAAGCAGGGTGGTTTATAGCAAGTTATATCCCATTTGCTCCCACTGTATCTGAGCTTTCAGACTGTCTGGAAGCAATTCGAGTTACACATTCTGGAATTTGTTGCTACTTCGTGTTAAATTCCAAGAACTTAAAGAAGCTCCTCACCCCTGCGAGCTCATTTGTTTGGAAGCTGCTCTTTCAGCATTCCTGGCATGTTAAAGCAAACTTGAATCCTGTGCCTGGATAGGTGAAAGAAATGCTTTTTTCAGTGTTGCTTTCCTGAGGTGATATTAAAAGCAATGCAAATGGACAAAATGCTCAGGGAGAAGCAAAAATGTGCTCCAGAACTGGTGCTGGACTAGTGTACGAATAGTTAACTCGGCAGCCTGGATGGTCTGAATCTCTTCCAGGTGACCGAGTGCAGCTCTGTGTTTAGCTTCCTGCGTTTGTCCATGTGGAATTACAGGCTGGGGCTGCCTCGCCCTGGGTGTGCTTTCCGAGCCTGAGCAGCTGGGAATCGAAAGCTCCCAACTCCTCCTACAGCACCCACAATGGTGCGAGGAGATACTGGATATCTGTGAGGGCTGATTTTTTTAAAGCCTTTCGTGATGATTTCTAGGTAGTCTGGGAAATGATGATTTGGCAGTTTGGGGTTGGCTGTTGATTTCCCCATTTGTCTTCGGGGGGGTGGTTTAGCACTTGCGACACGACAAATCCTGCTGGGGAGGCTTGGGAGGGTGTTTGAGCTGTAGATGCTTGAGTGCTGATACCTGTTAAGTTGCCTGATCTGAGAAAAGTCATTTGTTTATCACAGGGAAGATCAGAAAAATAGTATGTGAGGTTAGGAGGAATTCTGTGGGTGTAGTGTGTCTGTCACCTTCCTTTGGCCCAAAAAAGCTGATCTTGAATGCTTGTTTTCACCCCCGAGGGGGGTCTACATGCTGAAAAGAGGAGGCTTAAATTCGCTGTGATGTGTCAGAAACCTCTAAAGGGTCCTCAACATAATAATAATAATTTTTTAAAAAGATGTTTAATAATCTAAAGCAAAGTGGTACCTGTTGCTTCTAATGGGTTTGGCTGTGGGTTGTGTTCATCCAGATAAAACTCAGTGCTGCAAAATTGTTTTCCTTGAGATTATTCTACTTGCAAATTTAGAAAAGCCAGGAATGAAATTTTTTCCATGCTCCCTCTGTATAGCAATAGGCTTTCCTTTCTCTTTGGGCCAATTTTGGAGATATGCTGATTTCTGAATGTATTTCTAACATACTTTGTCTTCTGGAGTGACAAGTCATGGAATAATTTGTCCTAGCTTTTCCCTGTGTTGAAAAGTAACTCTTATATTGAAAAGCAAAAATTAAAAGCTGTGTTCCTGTCCCTGCAGTATAACTCTGTGTTGTGAACTGTGCTGCTACTCAGCAGCACTTTTTCCTTGACAATAAGCAATTTATCCTTCCCTTAACTGCAATTGTCACGATGTCTGTCCCTACTGCACTGCCCTATAACCTCTGGGATGCAGGAAACACTCCCTTTACTTTGAGATACATGCTGAAGTCTTTGGATTTGTATGCCTTTTTGCTCTTTTTCTTTTACCTTTTTAAAGATAATATGAGATTGCAATTCTGGTTTACTGTAACAGTGGATGATCACCCTATTTGCACTGTCTTTGAAATAATTTTCTCTCCTTTTCCACTCCATTTTCTTGTTGTCTTCCCACCCAGGCCTCCCCGTGGACCATCCCCAGCTCTCCTCCCTTGTGCTGAAGAGTCCCCTAGGCTTGACCCCAGCCTTTCAGGTGAACTTGAATGCAGTCACCCAGGGCTCATCCCCTGTGCTGAGCCCTGTCCTCAGCGACGCTGGCGGGGCCAGGATAGAAGAGGATGATGAAATGAAACGGAAGGTAAGATCATGGTGGAGCTGGGGAGGGATGGTGTCATGTGGGAGCTGTGCTGGGCACTGAAGGTGCCAGGGGAGGAGCTGAGCTTGCTGGGTGCTGAGTGCTGATTGTGTTTTATTCTGTGGTGGCTGTGGTAAAACTCCAGTGCAGAAGGCTGGTCAGATGTGTTGCGCTGTTGTGGCAGGAGTCCCTGGTGCCCTCCTGGCATCTTCTTGTGTCTTCTTGGCATGGCCACTCCCTCTGTTGCAGCAGGAGCAGTGTGTCAGGGAACTGTGTTCAAAATCCACCTTTTGTACCCCGGAATGGAAATGAGTTCAGATTGGATATTAGGGAAAGGTTCTTCACCCCAAGGCTGATCCCTGGAGCAGGTTCCCTGTGGGGATGATCACGACACCAAGCCCAACAAGGATCAAGGAATGTCTGGATGATGCCCCATGTCATATGGTTTATTTCCAGGTGGATCTGCAGGGAGTGGGGAGCTGGACACAATGATCCTCAGAGATCCTTATTTGTTAGTGTATAAGGTGTGTGTTTCCTGGGCTCCTTCCTTCTCATCACGGTCTTATTGGTCCATCTCACCATACATTGTTCCTCCAGGTCATGCTTTCTGACCATAGCAGGACCTCTAGAGGGGCCCTGAGGTGTTCCCCCTGATCTGTGGAAGACCTGAGCTCGGTGTGAATTCTCTCACACCCATTTCATCCTGGGCTTGGTCAGCAGAGCTGGCTGTGTTGATGTTTTCCTCTCCGTGGCTGACCCTTCTGTCCAGAGAGAGATGGACAGTGCCCTGGCCTTGCAGAAGCTTGAGTCTCGCTTTCTGGAAAGAGGGGGACAAAAATGCCCCTGACTTTTGTAGGTGCAGTGAGTCTCAAACTAGGAACAGCTTTGGGTCTTCAAGATGCTCTTATATCTAGGTACAGCTCTGTGCCTGGGCTGCTTTCTTTCTGCCTGCCAGTGAGCACTGGTTGCTCTAACCAGGGACTCCCCCACATGATGTGGGGTTTTCCTCACCCCCATGCAGAGCTCAGGATTTGCTGCATTTCTTCCAGTGGGATAGAGAAGTCCACCTAACAGCAGAGCTCCATGACCATTTTTCTGGAAGGCTCTGCTCTCCTTGCCTTGCTTGCAGAGAGGTTTGTTGACTCTTTGGTGCTTGAGAAGGATCCAGGACCTTCCATTACAGTGCAAGGAAGGCTCCCCTGTCCAAACTCAGTTCCATATGGAGTCAGTGGCCACACTGGCATCTACAGTTTCCCATACAGCCACAAAGAAAGAAGAAACCACCTTGTGTGGTCTTTGCTTCTGCTCTTCTGCTTGCCCCATCCAGTGTTCTGGTTGTCTTACGTCTGTCAGGATCAGGATCCTCAGGCAAGAAGGTCACAGGCCCCTGCTCTTTATGCCTTTGCCACGTTCTTGGGCACCTCCAGGCACATCTGTGATGCTGTTGAGAAAAACCCATGGCATGGACGTGGTGTGAGTAAGTGCTTGCCAGGGAGAGGAAGGTTTAAGCAGTAACTGGGAGCTGAGCTGCAGACAACCCACCCGACTGGCAGCTTCCCTGTCTCATTTAGACTTCTTGAGGTGGAGTTTATAGCTTTGGCTGATCACTCTACTATTAGTTTCCATAGTTATTTTAAAAATAGCTCCTCTCATTTATCCTCATAGCTTGGAAATAATGAGCAGAGACTGTGTTAGCTGACTTAAACGTGAAGCCCAGCCCTTTCTGCCACATTCTGCAAGGTCTGGTGATTTAGCAGCTTGTGTTCTCATTCAGGCTGAAACTAATTTAGAAAAGTGAGACTCTTTAGAAGGGAACTTCTTTTTATTGTATTGATCTTAAGCTTGATCAATTCCTGAGCATTCCAAGGCTTTGATGTCTATTTAGAGACGTTGTTTGAAGTGAAACAGACCCAGGAGGAAACCAGTGTTAAACTTCACAGGAGCTTTACAGCTTTATTGTACAAGAAAAATGTAATCTTACAATATCTCTGTGACTAAAGCTCTGATTTGAAGGTGATACTGCTGTAGTTCCACCTGGTTAAGCAGGGCATGTTCTGCAAACTCTCCAGCTCTCACAATGGGTGCTGTCTGCTCTGTGCTGCCATGGTGCTGCTGGTCCTGTACTGCAACCTTAAGAAAGATGAGGTTTTTTTCCTTTCTTTTTAAATCACTTTGCTTTTCTTTCATCTTACTGGTAGATTCCTCCCTGTTCCTCTTCTAATGGAGGTTGATTGTAGTGACCCACTTGAAAAAGGGCATTGAAGCTAGGCTTTTTAGGGGAGTTCCCCCACGCAGAGTTATTTTAACACTTCTGAAGCCTGGTGTTTGAAGTGAAAAGTTAAACATTTTTGGCCATTACAAGTTCAGAGTAGAGCTCTTCACTCCCCTCAAGCTGGGGTTGCTGCATCTGGTGAGTGTTTGGAGGTTTCCAGGTGGGATTGTGTGGACATGATATGGTGAAACACCAGTTTTTCCAGATGGGGATATTTGCCTGGATGCCTGCTATGGTTGTAGAAACATTTCCTTTGGATTCTAGAAGGAGACTGCCACTTCAGAGAGTTCTTGTGTTTGGTTTTTTTGAGGCATGAGCTGATTTTCTTTCCTGCCTGAGCAGCAGTGAAGGTGTTTGGCAGGGCCTCTGTGCTCTGTGACAGCCTCTCCACTCCTCTGGTGCAGGGTCTGCCCAGCAGCTGCTGCCAGCACTCAGCACAAGGGATGTGCCTAGGACTGATGCAAGACTGAAAAAAAGCAGGTTAAGGACACTAAATTCCACCAGGGAGCAATTTGGAAAGAGCAGGGTGCTGATGTGTTAAGGAGGGAGAAAAGAAGAGAAGATACCTGGAAAAAGAAAAGCATCTCTTGACATAACTCAGTGGCATTTGCCACGAAACTGCAGCACAGCGCAGTGAGCTAGGGAGACAAAGCAATCCCTTACCCTGAAGAGTGACTAGTTCCTTAATATCACATGATTTTCAGTAATCTATGTTTTCAGGCTAACTCTGATTTTGTGTTGTTGGAGCTGCAGAACATCTCTCACCACCATTTCATTCCTTTGTTCTTCCATATCCATTATGTCTTCTCCTTAAATAGCAGCCCAGAGCACTCATGCAGCCAACAACTGCTGCAGTTTAATTTTCTTTTATTCTTAGCTAGTTAATATGGTCTTCAAAGGAGTAGCTTGAGTGAAAGCTGTAAGTGGAAATAAATAATTTTGGAAAACGACTGTTTGCAAATCTGTTGTGCTGCGTTTGGTTAGAGAAGTGTTTAAAATCTAGGAATCTTGGAATAAGTGTTTCCATATTTTTGTAAAGTGCTCCCTTGGCTTGAGATGGAAGTTCATGTAATGGAAGTGTCCAAGGCCAGGTTGGACAGGGCTTGGAGCACCCTGGTGTAGTGGAAGTTGTCCCTGCCCATGGCAGGGTGTTGGAATGAGATAAGCTTCAAGGCTCCTTCTATCCTAAACCATCTATGATTCTATGATAATTGACATTATTTTTTAATACTCTTGCAATATAAAGAATATTTTATAATATAAAGTCAGTATTTGGGAATGTGATAGTGAATAAAGAGATGTCCTGTTAGTAACGAGCTGCTCCATTTGCACACAGCAAGGGGAAGTGGATGTAAGGTTTGAGCTGGTGCCCAGTAGGAAACAGAGGTTTGTATTTCAGTATTTATTGGTGGCTGTGTGTCCTTTCAGCGCTACCCCACCGACAAGGCGTACTTCATAGCAAAGGAGATCCTTGCCACAGAACGCACCTATTTAAAGGACCTGGAGGTTATCACAGTGGTAAGTGGGTTTGGCTTTATTTCTTTTCCCTTTTTTTAACAGATTTATGGTTGTTAGGTTGGAAAAGCTTGGGGTTTCTTCTTGTGATGTAGCGTAATCCATGAGCCAAGTAGCTGTCCTCTTCCTTGTTCCATAGCTCCTTCTGTGGGAGAGCAGATACCTTCTCTGGACTTCCAGCATTTGCTCCAGCAGCTACATCCTGTGCCATCCTGATGACTTAGGCAAACTTTTGGTCTGAAAACTGTGAATAGGGACAGCTTGAAAACGTTTTGCATTCAGTTTCAGTGATAGCTGCCAGCTCTGCTTATAACCTGGCCGTTCTCTCCCCTGTTTTCCTTGGGAAGCTTGTAGCCTTGTGCCTTTGGATCTGAGAGCAGATGACAGTTGCAAAGGGCATCGAACCCATGGGGGTTTGAAGAGTTTTTTCTTGTTTTGTCGCTGCTGTTTCTTCCTCCTCCTTTCACCCAGAATAGACAAGTGAATCCCAGTTTGGAGAGCAGTGTGAACTTCCAGCTGTGTTTCTAAAAGAGCTTTTTTGTTCATGAACTCCATGTTTGAGCACGGGGACTGTTGCCTTTCTAGAAGCTGTTGTTTTAATTTCATCAGGGAAAAGCTTGAGTCCCTTAACTCTGCGTGGCCTCAGTGGAGGTGTTCTCTGCAAGCTCATTGAGCACCATCTCACTCCAATTCCTCCTACAGGCTTCCCAGCACTTCTCCTAAAAGAAGGGGGAATACCTGGTGCCTCAGAGGATTTTTGTAATATCCCCGTCCCTGCCAGAAAGCGGGGAACCAGAAGCCATAAAGTGTGGAATGTGACCTGCAACGAGATGTCTTCAGCTGAGTAACTTGCACAGGGCTCCAGGTGTATGAGAGCAGTTGTATCTGCGTGGAAGTGGCAGCAGCTGGGTAACTGACTGTCACTCAGCTGTCCCCAACCATCCCATCATTGCATTCAGAAACAAGCTTGTGCCCAGAGCCAGCCATGTGCCTCATCTTCCTCATATTTGGCAAGGGAAAAAAAATCCCATCTTTTCATTTTTCACGAATTACGTCTTCCCTAAATATTTCTTCTGCCTTCCTGCTGCTTCCCTGTGCATACTTTCTCCTCACCCATCACTGCAGGAGCAGGAATTTTCATATTAACGATGAATTTCTGAGACAGAGGAATTGATGAGAATTTCTGGTTTTCTGGCAGTGGTTCCGCAGTGCCGTGATCAAGGAGAATGCCATGCCAGAGGGCCTGATGACGCTGCTCTTCTCCAACATAGACCCCATCTATGAGTTCCATCGAGGCTTTCTGAAGGAGATTGAGCAAAGACTCTCACTCTGGTAAGCAAGCAGGGGACCTTTTTCTATTCTACATCCTCATGTCAAAACCAGAGTATAATTGGTATTTCCGCGTCAATAGAAGCAAGGAGAAGTCTTTTATGAAATTAAAGTTATTAAAGAAGTACTAACTACATTGCACAAAGCCCAGTTTTCAAGCTTTGCTTAGAATATCGTGTAGTTGTATGGCTTGTGCACCTGACTGGGGCTTTTGTAATCACGGGATCATTTAGGTTGGAAAACACCTTTAAGATCATCAATTGTTGATATAATCTGATAGTGCTTCTCAAGAAGGAACACAAGATCAAAAAATAATGTGTGTGTTTTTTCCACACCTTCCAGTTAATGAATCTCCAGGTGAAAATCTAGGACACATTTTTGTGATTAAGATGGGAGTTTGGTTCTTGCAATGCAGTTTATTTCATAGATCGTGTTTTTAGTCTTTTAACCTTTGTATTGTTTTCTCCTGACCTGACATGTTATATTTTACAGTATAACTACATTTAAAAAGGAGGTGGTCAATGTAAACAAAGTATGAACAAAAATAAATTCACAAAATCAGGGGAGGTCCTGTTATGACATTTATTTGGAGGTCTGAAACGTAAAACTCTCAAATAGACTTTCACACAAATTCCTTTCTAGTCCTTTCTCAGTTTTCTAAGCATGGCTTTGAGTTTACTGTTTTATGCAGTTTGCATAATTAATGTACCAAGTTTTCAATCTGAACAGTGAAATAGGAATGTCAAGTGGCTAAAGATTATGTCCTGAATTACAGGGGAAGATGGAGGGATAAAATAGAAATTTCTTGATCCCCCATGTATGTTGCCTTCTCCTCCTTTCCTCCTTGTGTGTGTTCCAGGGAAGGCAGAACCAACGCCCACGTGAAAGGGGATTACCAGCGCATCGGAGATGTCATGCTCAGGAACATGCGTGCCCTGAAGGTAGACACAGGATTCAAGACGAGGAATTTGGGGATTATTGAGGTTTTTTGTTTGGTTCTGTCAAGGTTCAGAGCTCAGTGTTAATATTTCTGTTAACCACAGAATTCCAGGAGGGTTTGGGTTGGACGTGACCTTAAAGCCCATCTCATCCCACCTCCTGCCATGAGCAGGGACACCTTCCACTGCACCAGGGTGCTCCAAGCCCTGTTCAACCTGGCCTTGGACACTTCCAGGGATTCAGGGGCAGCCACAGCTTCTCTGGACAACCTGTAAAAGGGCTTCACCACCTGTTAGGGTCTGGTTCTTAAAATTATTAGAAATGCCTCTGCCTGAATTAAGGTGCAAACGAGACCATATGCCAAAGTTAATAGTATGGGCTCTCTTTAATAGTAAATATGAGAGAGAGAGAAGAAAGAAGAGAAAGAAATAGAAAAGAGGTGGGGGGACAGAAAGAGAGTGACAGAGACAGAAAAAAGAAAATATCACCACTCCGTGGATCCCACCAGCGTCCTGATGATCCTCTCTAGCTGGTCTTCTTGGTGGTGGGAAAACATAGACCCCAAAGAACATGGAATCCAATGAATTAATGTATGCTCAGGCCGGGTGGGAATACCCAGGTACTTCCCTGGAGGTGGGGCAGTTTGATACTGTCTCTTGCAGCAGACTGAATCACTTTGCAGCACGTGCAGTCCTGTGGTGCATGGCCACAGGAATAAGTGTGGGGAGCGCTTTTGGGGGGGTCTTTGAGGGACTGTGACACCCTCTCAGCTGCCTCCCACGTGAATGTCCCGTGGATGTGGCCTTCCTGGGGTGGGGGGTTTTACAGCTGATCCAGTTTGTGTAAGGAGGGGTGGGTGTTCACTGTCTCTGACCAGAGGTTTCACCACGCACCCAAATCTCTCCTCCTCTCCCCTTCGTTGGGGGGGTCTGTGCACCCCTGGCCTCTTGGGCTATGGCCTCTCCCATCCCAAACCCAGCCAGGGATGATTTTCTGCTGGGTTTGGCTTTCTTGTGGGTACATTCCTTTCCTTCAGCCTTGTTTATTTCTCCCTTGACCTGAGATGACTGAACAAGCGTGTTCCCTTTATCTTATCAAGGCATCTTAGCTCACAGTCCAAAGTTCCAGTCAGGCATCTTCAGGGAGGGCTGGGCTTCTGTGGTTGTAGCTTCTTTACACAGCTTTGCCATAACAGGCAAAAGGTTTATAACAATGTTTAAGCCATGCACTATCAGATTCCAGTATCTGACACCACCCTCACAGGGAAGAATTTCTTTCCAATATCCCATCTAAACCTATTCTGTTTCAGTCAATCTTGAAGTAACTTGCAAACAATTATTGTTGAGAGACAATTTAAAAAGAAAACATAGTAAAATAATTGCAGGAAGGCTTTGTATCACTGTTGCTTATTTAGCCACCTATCTTTACCTTGAGAAAAGGTGCTTGTTAGTTATTCATCAGAAAATAAAGAAAAATTATTTATTTAGCTCCTCTATTGAGACCTTGATTCATAGAGTTGTTTAATTTAAAAATATACAGATTTTTTAAAGGCAGAATAGTTTCTCCTGAAATAAGGTCAACTTTATTTGGAGCAGAGTGCCTTTGTGGGACAGTTACATGAGTGCTGTAGTAGTGGAGTAATTATTTAATTGAAACCAGTGGCTTGAATGGGAGTGCAGGAGCGTGGGACTGCTATTTCCACTACCAGCATTTGGTCTTCCCAGCAGGCACAGGCACAATGCAATGCAGACATCTACTTTGACCTTGACTGGGAGCTGCCTGCCACTTCCTTTAATTATGAAAGACTGTTTTCCTTGGATCCAAGTAACTTTTTGTCCAATTCCCCAGGAGTTCACCAGTTACCTGCAGAAGCACGACGAGGTCCTGACGGAACTGGAGAAAGCGACCAAACGCCTCAAGAAGCTGGAGATGGTTTATAAGGAGTTTGAGCTGCAGAAGGTTTGCTACCTGCCCCTCAACACCTTTCTGCTCAAACCCATCCAGAGACTGATGCACTACAAGCTGATCCTGGGGAGGCTGTGCAAGCACTACACAGCAGAGCACCGGGACTTCGCCGACTGCCGGAGTGAGTGAGCACCCAGCTGTGTCCTGCTGGCAGCACCCCTTCCCAAAGACATCCAAAATTCTGCCTGTGCCCTGGGAAAACAAGAATTGTAGACTCAGAGAATCTCAGAATGGTTTGAGTTGAAAGGGACCTTAAAACTCATCTCTCTCCTCCTCTGCCATGGGCAGGGATTCCCTTTTGCTAGACATGGGTGCTCAAAGTCCCGTCCAACCTGGCCTTGAACACTTACATTCACAAATTCAATGTGAGTGCTTCCTTTTCCTGGCATTCCAGGAAGTGGTTTTCTCGTGATGGATCCCAATGTTTCAACCAAAGCTGGAAAATTAGTCCTTTTCTTGTCTCCTGTTTTAGCAGAGGAAAAGAAAAAGGAGTTTTTTTACAAACTCTCGGTCATTTAGATCTAAAAATGTGACCAAAAAATGCTTGTTTTGTAGCATCAAAAGTGTGTGTAGTAAATTCCATTCACAGCAAAAGTAATCTTTGGCAGAAATAGTTGGATTTGATTTTTTTCATTTACTTTCAGCTACATGGTAAATACTTTTTGTTTAAGCAAAATCTGAGATACACACTGATCTCCAGAAGCATAGGAAATGCTGTGAAGTCACTTGTTCCATTTACCCTCCTCTAAAACACACTTAAATAAGTTGGCGCTGGGTGATCATTGTAGGTCCCTTCCAACTGAACCATTCTGTTCTAAAATGGGCTGTAAATTTCAGATGTAAATTTCAGATTCAGTGTTCCAGGGGTGGAATGGGTGGCCTGGGTTGCTCTGCTCTGGTCCCATTGGTGCTGTTCTCCACACAGATGCGCTGAAGGAAGTCACAGAAATGACCTCACAGCTGCAGCACAGCCTCATCCGCCTGGAAAATTTCCAGAAGCTTACAGAGCTGCAGCACGACCTGATTGGGATAGACAATCTCACAGCACCTGGCAGGGTAAGTGCCTCTGGTTACTTTTTAGAGCCTTTATTGGTTTTATTTCCAAGGAAGTGCCTTTGAAGCATGGATTTGCCATCGCTTCCCCTCTGGTCCATGGGACAACTGTAAAGGCTTCGTGTAACTGTCTCTTAGTGAATGCCAGGGATGGTGGATCATCACCTTGGTGATATTCTGAGGAATAGATCAGAAATCCTTCTGCTTAAACTGGCTGCAGTTTCGTGTTTCCAGTACAGATACTGGGTATACTGGGGTGTGGTGCTCTGCGTGTGTCGTACTGGAAATCCACTCCCAGCTCTGCTTGTGTCTGCCTGGTGCAGCCTCAGAGAATGCAGGGATGGCAAGAGCCACAGCACTGGGCTGAACTGGTGTGGGTGCCTCTGTATTACAGGAGTTTGTGCAGTTCCTGCCTGGTTTTTTGTTCCTTTGTTTTTGATAGATGTACTGGGCATAAATACAGGAGCATCGCATGTGCTTTGGGGATGCCATGGCAGTCACTGCGGTGGGATGTAAGTGTGATAGGTGAACTGCTGGTGTCCAACAGGAATTCTGCTCCTTTCCCTTCTCTTCCTTCACTGATTTAAATGCTGGCTGCAGCAGGGAGCTGATTCATGTCACAGAAAAGGAAGGAAAGTGTCATCGGGCCTCTAAGAAATCTGTTAGTGATCATTGCTGGGCACCAATCAACATCTGTGTACTCTGGGATGAAAACAAAATTCCCTCGAGTCAGGAAAGATCAAACATTGCCTAACTTTTTGTTTTCCACTGCAGGAGTTTATCCGGGAAGGTTGCTTGTACAAGCTCACTAAGAAGGGCTTACAGCAGCGGATGTTCTTTCTGGTGGGTGTTGCTTCTGACTTTTTTAAACCCAAAGTCTTCGAGATAAAGTTGTTGGGGAAGTGTGTTTTCATGTGCTTGTGTTGAAAATCAGCACCTGAGACTGAAAGCTCACTCTAAGCAATGTTTTTAGAGGGTGTGACTGTGGCACTACTCTCTGGTCAACTTGGTTCCTTAATGGCACAGAGTTTTAACAGAATTAAAAAATTTAATTTCCTCTCTTATAAGTAAACAAAAGAGAGATTTTAAGAGTAGTTGGCCAAACTGACTGAAAAATGGCATTTTTCATGCATCTACAGCGGCCTTTAAACAACAGATTTTTAAGGAGATGTCAAAAAATCCTTGGCCCTGCCTGCTGCTTTCAGAGCACTGATTGTTCTCTTCCTGCCTTTCCAGTTCTCAGATATGTTACTGTACACAAGCAAAGGGGTCACAGGGACAAATCAGTTCAAAATCCACGGACACCTCTCTCTGCATGGCATGTTGGTAAGTGGTTCCATGTTGCATCCCAGGGTTAAGGGAATGGCTTTGCCTAAGGCAGGTTGAGGAATTCCTTCAGGGTACAAGGACCAAAGCCACAAACTGCTCCAAGGTCTCAGCAGCAACTGGACCTTGATGTGTGTCAAGCAGAGCTTTCTTTATCTGCAGGTGATGAGTCTGTTCCTTCCACATTAGCAAAACAGCTGGAGCGCACCCTCTTGTCCATTCATTTTCACACTGCTGTGAGAGGCTGGTCTGGAAATAGGCATTGGTTTATCCTGGTGTTTTGTCCCCCTGCACACGCCCTGGCGTGTAACCAACCCTCCTGCCTCCCCACCCCTTTTCTAATAGGATTGTTCTTTCTGTCTTTGATTTGCAGCTGATAGTGCTCGACCCTCCGGTAAGTCATGAGCCAGATCTGCTCCAACCCCTTCCTTTCCTTGCCCTGTTGGAAGTGGTGTTGTGCTCCTGCAGTAGAAACACACCATAGATTTTTGTAGAGAGCCAAAATAGACTCGAAAGTAGGTGGTATTCATCAAAGAGTTGCTGTTCTGCACTTCCTGCAGCCGGGTTGGAATCCTGTTTGACTCCAGTCCCAGCCAGCACAGGACAGTTCTAGTGTTTATTGGTGACTGAGCACTGGTGAGAAAAATCTTTTCTTTTCCTGCAGGTGGAGGAGAGTGAGAATGAATGGTCCGTCCCACACTGCTTCACTATCTATTCTGCACAGAAAACCATAGTGGTGGCAGCCAGGTAATCCTAGTTTTCCTCAGTTGCTTGTGGCTTTGATGGATTCCTTCTCCAGAAAGTTACTGCTCAAGTGGTGCAGAGCCAGAGGGGTGTTTTGTGCATCCTCTGGGCTTCAAAATAAGCCCAGGACTCTTCACAACTCCTTTTTCAGTGTTGAATTTTGGGAAGGAGTAGTTTATCCTGGGCTGATCCCCAGCGTGGGCAGCAGGAAAGGGGTTGGGATTCTGCCCCTCTGCCCTGCTCAGGTGAGACCCCACCTGCAGAGCTGCCCCAGCCCTGG
>VZTG01006028.1:60975-93831 GCA_013397845.1 Melanocharis versteri
GGATAGTAGAAGGTGTCCTTGCCCATGGCAGGGGGTGGGATGAAATGAGCTTTAAGGTCCCTTCCCACCCAAACCATCCTATGATTCTGTGTTTCTATCTGACCCAAAACACAAACAGCAGCAATAAGGTTGCCATTGTGTTTGTTTATTTGGGAGTTGCCAGTGTCATCCTTCACACCACTTCAGGAGACAAAATCTAAACATACAGATATTTTAGAGACTCAAAAGAATCGAAATTCACAACATGTGAATTGCTGTGAGGAGGGGAGAGTTCCTGCAGAATCTCATGGAGGAAGCTGGGGAGAGGAAAAATTAAAGGCTGAGTTGGAAATAAAAACAATCCCTTTTCAGCCTAAATTATCACTGTGCAGTGAGTTTGGTGCCTTTTTGTAGTAAGGACATCTCCTGCACCTGGTCTCAGGATCAGCTTTAGGAGTTTTTGTCTTCCTGCAAGTTTGCTATGGGAAAGGCAGCTGGAATCAGGAATGTCAGCAATGCAGGGTGGGAGCACTAAATCTCAACCTTAAATCATAGGGTTTTTTACTGCTTGATGACCTGTTCTTGAAAAATAACCACTGTAGTACATTTATAAATCAGGTGTGTAATGGCACAGGAGCCAATACGTTTGGTATGCAGATGTATTTTTTTAAATTCCAGCCTAACACCTGAAAATGCAGGATTTTTTAAGATCAACCATTTCTCGGCAGCTGTGAGTCATAAGGTGCTTGAAGGATTCTTAAATTTGGAAAAATAAGTGTAAGTTTTACCTTGTCATGACTTTAAAGTAGCTCAAAAGTTACCTGTCAAAAACAGAAATTGCTGCTGGGCTTAGACTGTGTGTGGAATTTGCAGCCTAAATTAAAAACTTTCAGAAAAAAGAGATGGTTACAAAAACAAAGAAATGTTGTGGCTGTTTTAAAGCCACACCTTCCACTGCTGCATCCCCGTGGATAGAGATACACCTTGAAGGGCTGTGAAGGTCTCACCCTGTAGTGGATCCTGGGAGGGGTGGAGGAAGTCTCCTCTTCCTGTGCTCTGGGTTTTACTCTTTTGAGATGTCAGGTACCTCCCAGGTGCCCTTTAAAAAATGGGCTGTGCTTCAGGCTGCCATTTATCCTTCAAAGAAATTGTGGTTCATATCCCCCATTTCCAGAATTCCTCTCCTGACCCCTGCCAGCTCTCTGTTAATTTTATTTGCTGCAAAGTCCAAGTGTTTAATTGTTAGTTTAGTCTTGTTTCAAGGCTTGAGTATAGAGGTGGAGGCTGTATGAGGTCAGTTTCCTCTCTGGAAAGTCTCTACTTTGGAGGAATTCTAATTTTGTTTTTATTTATCTAATGGAAGGACACTGTCCCTTGTTATGGGCAGTGACCTGTGCCTTCAGCACACAGGAACAGCTCTGGGCTGGCTGATCCCCATTCCCACTTCTTCCTTTGCAGTACCCGCCTGGAGATGGGCAAGTGGATGGAAGACCTAAATGTGGCGATTGAAATGGCCAAGAAATCTACAGAGAAATCCGAGATGCTTCTGGAGAACTCCGTGTGCAACCGCTCCAACAGTAAGTGGTGTTCCTGCCTCCTTGAAAAGCAGCAGTTGTCCTGTCCTTTCTGCTTTTCCTTTTGGGAGTTTGATGACATAAATGAAATATTTTTATAATTCATATGATGATGGAGAACTAATCGGGCTTTGGTTTTAAACAAAAGAGATATGCTTATCTTCCTAGACTGATGTTCAAGGTAGCTTTAAATGCAGCAGAGATGCTCCCATTGCAGAGTTGTTAATTTTATAAGGTCCTTAGTCACCCTTTACATAGATTTTTCTCAATTTAACAATGTGGTGAATTTTTTTGTCCAAAATGTGGTGTCTCTGGAGCTTTTTACAGCCCGGTATTTCTGTGCCTTTCTGGTGGTGTTATGGCTGTGCTGAAACATGGAGTATTTCTTCTTGGAGCCCTCTGTCCTGTTCCTTGACTCAAGATGAAGTGTGGTCATTTTTCGTTTGTTTGACACAGCACTGACCCAAACCATTCTGTGATTTTATTCTAGTGGAAGGTGTCCCTGCCCGTGGCAGGGGGTTGGAACCAGATGAGCTTTAAGGTCCCTTCCAACCCAAACCATCCTTTGATCCTGTGAGTCAGCTGCCCCAGGCAGAACTGGGTAATGAAACCCAGACTGATGTGCTTAGAGTGGTCATAGGAGCTGTGTGACCAGTTCAGCTTGACTTACTAAATCTGGACCACGGCGAGAGAAAACCGCCTTTGCCAGGAATCCCAGCTTCTCTTGCTTTTTGTGTTGCACGGTTTTCTTAAACCACTACCCGATTCTCCTCCCCCAGGATCCTCTGATGAGGTCTCTGTAGAACAGGAGTCCGAAGATGACATTCACTCCTCCCGTAGCTCCTTGGACAGGCAGAGCCACCACCGTGCCAACACAACCATGCACGTGTGCTGGTACCGCAACACCAGCGTCTCCATGACCGACCACAGTGTGGCCGTCGAGGTACCGAGGGCGCAGCGCTCGCCTCTCTCTGTCCCTCCTGCCTTGGCCTCCAGCTCCCTCTGCGCCTCGGCAGCGGCGCTGCTGCGGCCAGGGACAGCGTGGGCCACCCGACACCGCTGCATGCTGTCCCCTCTGTCCCTGTCTGTGTGTCCGTGCTCGCGCTCCGCTCCGCGCGCAGCAGGGCTTTGCTTCGAAGCAGGGGAGGTTTAAGGAAACCCGGGATATCCTGGGACTGAACTGCTCCTTTGGGTTTCCCCCTGCTTGCTGGAGGACTGGGCATCCCCTGTGCTGGGCGCTGCTGATGCGCCTCAGATCCTGGGGTCAGTTTTGGGCCCCTCATGACAAGGACCTTGAGAGGCTGGAGCGTGTCCAGAGAGTGACAGTGGAGCTGGGGGAGGTCTGGAGCACCAGGAGCAGCTGGGGGAGCTCAGCCTGGAGAAAAGGAGGCTCAGGAGGGACCTTCTGGCTCTGCACAACTCCCTGATAGGAGAGGGCAGCCTGGTGGGAGTTGGGCTCTGCTCCCAGGGAACAGGGACAGGACAAGAAGGAATGACCTCAAGCTGCACCAGGGGAGGTTCAGGTTGGGAATCAGGAAGAATTTCTTCACGGAAAGAGTGGTTAAGCATTGGAACAGGCTGCCCAGGGCAGTGGCGGGGCCACTATCCCCGGAAATGTTGAAAGAATGTGTGGATGTGGCACTTTGCTATATTGTTCAGTGGTATTTGGTCAAAGGTTGGATTTGATCTTGGACATATTTTCCAACCTTAATGGTCCTAAGATTATAAGTTCCCTATCCATAATATTTTCCTTTAGAGATTGACTGTGCTGTACTGAGCTCTGGTTAGCTGCTGTACTGCACCCAGGATTAAGAAGAGGGAATTCAGTTGGAATTCTCTACCCTTCCCTCACTGGCAGAACTGAGTGGTTAAGTTTTTTTTCATGGCAGTATCATTTTAGGCTGAGCAGATATTATGTGCCCTCTGAGGTGTTCAAGGCCAGGTTGGATGGGGGTCTGAGTAACCTGGTGCAGTGGAAGGTGTCCCTGCCCATGGCAGGGGGTGGAACCAGATGAGCTTTAAGGTCCCTTCCAACCCAAACCTTTTTGGGATTCTACGAGCCACTGGTCCCTGCTGTTGCTCACAGTGCAAGGCAGCACTGGTGGCACATTTGGGCTCTGGATCCTGCAGATTTTGAGACAGATCAGCTCAGCACTCCTTCCACTGCTTGTGCCAACTCTGTGGTTTTACTTTAGGCAGCAGTTTGGCAGGGTAGGACACCTTCCTGGAGGCTGGCATGCTTAGAAGACTTCCAGAAGTGGGAAGGACCCTAAATAAAATGGAGAGAAAAAGGTCACTAACCTGACAAAAGCAATGGGGCAGGAGGCTGCAGCATGTGTCTGTGCCTGCCTGTCCTGCTCTGCTCTGCTCTTGAGGCACTTAACTGGAGTTAAGAGTTTGGGCACTGGAGCTCCTGCATTTTTCTGATGTAGAGACCTCGTGGATCAGCTTGGTAAGGGAGGTCCTATAGATGTGCCCTGGGCTTGAGGTACAGACATTGGGTACGCTGAGCTGGCTTCTGTTGTGGTTTCTGTTGGAGGAGACAGGCCTTTCCCTGCTGCCACCTTAGGAAAGACACCATTTCACAGCTCTGTGCATGGATAACAAGCCCACCCTGCTGCAGGTTCTGGGATTGAATGTGTGAGCTCTTGCACTCCCTCTCATTCTGATCTGTTCCATGTTCTAACACCGTCATTTTTTTCACAATCCATTTTCCTTTGACAGCCACCTTTCTTGCATCGCTCCTCTCACCCTAACATTCTGTTTTTCTCTTTCTCTCCCCCTTTCTCTGCTCAGTTTTCTGCTCTCTTGCTGTTTCTCCAGAGCTTCCTCCTCGCTATTTGCTGGGCCAGGCCCAACGGCCCAACACAATCACCCATGTTTGTTGGTACCGGAACCAGAGCCTATCCCTGTCTGATTACTTGTGCATGATCCAGGTAAAAATGCCTCTCACATTTTGTGCTGGTGGGGAGGAGCCATGGGATGCCCAGGAAAATGTCCTGCTTCCTAACTGCTCACGTGAGGATGCTCATCCTCAGAGGCAGACTTGTACCATTGCCTTGTTGAGACAGGATTTCCTCCAGTTCGTGCCTCAAAAAAATGGTTTTCTCTGTAAATCTGCCACGTATCCTGTCTTTTTCTCAAATTACAAAATTCATGCGCTGTCATTCCGTGCTGTAGGTTTCCTTATCCTGCTGGCTGACTCCAAGGCAGTGGTGTTCCCCTCCCTGCAGCCCCCTTCCACGCCGGCTTGGCTTTGTGTAGCTGCCACGTGTTGTTTATCTCCCAGCTCTGCAGTCCTCTGCTTCCTCTCCCGCTTTATTTCCCTTCTCACACAGTGTGTTCCGTGTGGGTTTTCTGCATGTAAGAAAGGGTGGCTGAAAGGGATGGACCCTGGTGGCTGTCACCATACCTGGGATGCCTTTTACACCAGGGAGCAGGAGCAGCGTTGGGCTGTTCACCTGCAGCAGGATGGCAACCTGTGATTTCATGGCAGTCCTCTTTTCCCTCTGTGCCAGAACCAGCTCTCTGGGTATTTGCTGAGGAAGTTCAAGAACAGCAACGGCTGGCAGAAGCTGTGGGTCGTCTTCACCAACTTCTGCTTGTTCTTCTACAAGACACACCAGGTGGGCAGGTGTAGGTGAGGGGGTGATGGTCGGGGTGTTGGGGGGACCTGGGGATCCTTGGCTTTCAGCTCCAGGGGCAAATCTGCTGTTTGAAGGAGCGTAACAAGTGGAAGGGGAGGTGGTTCCTAATGAAGCTGGTCTCTGAAAGGCTGTGGCTGCTTCTTGTGGGACTTAATCAGGATTTCCAGTTCTGATGGTACTGACCTTCTGTGGGTGAGGGGGAAATGCCTCCTCATGCAGTGACTAAAGGATGTGAGGGACGCAGCAGCCTTTGGGCCTCCTTTGCCCACTTCTGTCCCTGCTGGGCTTCAGCTCAGCCTGACAGGCTCCAGGGATTTTTCTGCCCATGGTGCATCCAGCACCTGCTTGGTAATGAACTATGGTGCAGTGCCATCTTTTAATCTTATTAACCAAATAAACTGTGTTTGTTAACCCAGTAACTGGGTTATTCTGGCTTCTTTTGTGAGGGTTACTTTACCTTTTTTGTCAGATCTTGCAGAGAGGGAGAAGGGAGCCCAGGAGGCAGCGTTGGGCAGAGGAGCAGAAGCAAATAACTGTAAAAAAAGTGAAAGGACCTGGGGGAAAGTTTAATTATAGGCTGATGGTGGCCTTGCAGAAGAGTCCTCCTGAACAAGAGTGCACAGCCCTTACCTGTGGTACACAGGCTGCGTGGCAGGGGTGCCTTGCACTCAGGGCTGGGCTCTTGGGTTCTTCCAGGATGATTATCCCCTGGCCAGCCTCCCCCTGCTCGGCTACACGGTCAGCTGCCCTGTGGAGGCGGACGGGATTCAGAAGGATTATGTCTTCAAGCTCCAGTTCAAGTCCCACGTGTATTTCTTCAGGGCTGAGAGCAAATACACCTTTGAGAGGTAATCTTCTGTTTTCTCTGTCTTGGTGGATAACCTGCTCTTAACTCAGTGGTTGGTCATCCCATCCTCTCTTTCCTCCTAGTCTGAGTGATCTTCCAGCACATTCTCAGGGATAACATTCCCTACCTCTCCCCACTGATGATATTTGGAGATCCCTCCTCTGACAGAACCCTCCTCTGTGTGTGGGAGAGCTGGGGATACACCTAGAGCTGTGAGCTGTGCTTTGTGCCAGGGGCTTCCTTGGAGCCAGGGAGTTATGTGGGAGGAAGGGCTGTGGGGTGCTCAGCTCCACCAGCTCTTGGGAGCCAGGTTTCCAGGTTCTGTAGAGTTTTTTGGTTTTTATCTTCCATCTCTGGGAGCAGAAGTTATAACACAAGGCTGAGAGCAACAAGTGCAGGGCTGCCTTTCACTTGGCTGGTCTCTCTGTAATTACATTTTATTATTATCCTCTATGATTACAATTAATTGCTCTTAGGGGCTTCCACAGAGGGTGCAAACTGTGTGTGAAATGCACCACATGCAAAACTTTGCTGCTGTGTTGAGAACCCTTGCACTGGGTCCTGCCTTGCAGGGTCGTATTTGTTGTTTTGGAATGTGGTTTTACTGAGTTGTCACATGTCCCCCTTCCTTGGGAGAGTGTCACACACTGGTGAACAGCTTAGGTATCAGCTGCCTGAGCCATAAGTTGTGCTCTTTAATGCACTGGGCTCATGTAGTGGTTTCAAGGGTAAAATGTCTAATTCACAGTGGATTTGTCTTGCTTTTTTCACTGTTGCTTTGCTTTCTTCCACATGAGCAAGGCTGATACCTATTTCCTAATTTATTGTTAAGAAAAGCAATAATTATTGTCAGCTTGTCATCCTTGATAACACTGAGGAGAGAACTGAGTGAGCTCTCACGAGAGTTCTCTGGAGCTCAGAGCACTGTAGACCTGTTACTTGGACAGACAACCATGTTCTGCAGGGTATTTACCACATCTCAAGCTGTTCCTTTGAAGAGTTAATTTCCCAGGAGTCTTGTAAAAGAAAGAAAATGGCAGTTTTGGGAGGTTTGGGAAAGGGGTACAGCTCATAACCAAAGGACAAGATTACCTGTGAGTGAGGGTGAGCATTTCTCATGTCTTTTCTTGGCAGGTGGATGGAGGTGATCAAAAGAGCCACCAGCTCTCCAGCCAGGTCGAGCCTGCTGCTCCCCAAGGAGAAGGACACTCACACAGACTGATGTGGGGCAGAGCTGGATCTCTGCTGGCAACACCAACAAAAGCAGCAGGTGGGAACAGGAGTCTCTGGAGTTGATAAAGCACAGACCCAGGAGGCTCATTTCCCCCGGTGTGGAAAGTGGGAGTGAGGGGGCTGCAGACAGGGATCACATCCATTCCCGATGGTGTGGAAGAGGGTCAAGTCTGTTCCAGCTGAAGCTACTTAGAGAGAACCCAACAACAGCAGTGCTCCAGGGCGCACACGTCGTGGGAGGGTTCTTGTTCCATTGTACCTGTACAGTGACACCTTTACCTGCCCTGCAGGCAGGTACCACCTTGTTTTTGCATTTTGACTGGATGATCAGCACACACGGGAGGAAACCAGCAGCTTCCAGTGGTGTAGCTGGCTGGCAGCAGCGGGTGCCAGGGCTCCCAGACACGCCCTGCCCCGGGTGCTCCGTGGGGCTGGTGGCACAACCCGTCCTGCTGCTGTCACCAGCAGCCTGCTGGCACGGCTCTCAGACTAACGGAGCACACGGGGTGTTGGCTCACACACAGCTCGTTCTGAACAGACACTGCAGCTCTCCCAGGACAGCTCTGCTCCTCGGGAGCTGCCACAGCAGCAGTTTTCCAGGGAAGCAGGAGGACTGAGTCTCTGCTGAGCTGTCGAGGTGTTGGTGTATTGTGGATCGGTGCAGGGTGGGTGCATGGTTTGTCCTCTGAACTCAATCACTATTCTCGTATCACAGCTCCAGTTTCTTTATCCTGTAGTAGGAGTTAAGTAAGGCACAGGATGGCAAACACTCTCCACTCTGGTGTGGGTGATGTTTTCAAGGCATTTAAGTACTGTAGGAGAACAAGCCTCTGAAAGTCACTGTTGCTTGTGCTTTTGTCATGCAAAGACTTCTGAAAATCCCTAATCTTCTATTTCAGTTCGGGGTGGGATCCATCTTCTGTTTCTCGTGAAGGTGTAAAAGTCACTGGATTCCAGAGGGAGCATTAGTGTCTGTGGACTCTATTAAATTTCTGCATTAAATCTGAAATGTTTGCAGCTTGTTCTGTTTTGTAAAGCTGTCACCTTTGGGTGCCTCCACAGAAGGACTGACATATGCTAAGTGCCACAAGATGCTGTTGGACGTGGCTTTGGTGGGCTGTGGGGACTCTGATTTGTGGTAGGTAGAAAAGTGTTTGTGTGCTAACAGAAGGAACAATGCAGTGAAGCAGTGAAAGCAAAAGGGAAATGTTGCATGCTGTGAGGATGGAGGAATGTGGAGATCCCATGGGACAATGGGAAGGACAAAGGCCAGCACGAGTGTTCAGTTATGGTCTCAAGCATGTGTGGGACAAGGATTGAAGGGAGGGGGAAGCCAGAGGGATTTTCTTGCTTGGCATTTGCATCCTAGAGGAATGACTGCAGATCCAGCCTTTGCCACCGCTGTCCCAAAGACCATTATCCCATCTAAGTTAAATGTATTTAATTTATTAGCGTCTTCATTTATGATTTTTTTAATTACCTGTTGCAGGTGTATCCATGTGGATTGATTAGACATGTTATACTGTGGCTGAATATGACTGTTCAAAGTAAATAGCATCTTGGTATAAAACTCTCTCAGCCTCTTATTCCTGAGCTCACCATCCCCATTCCTGGGCCCCCCATCTCATGTTCAGGTTACTCAGTAGTTTTCCAGGACTCTGGATCTCAGCTCGCCCTGTACCAAGCGCTCTCCATCCAGAGTGGGGATAGTGTGGAGGAAGTGGCAGAGCTGCCTTTGTGGAGCTTGAGTGCCATTTGCCCCACAGTGAGCAAGAGCTTTTCCTTAAGGTTTGTGGGCTGGTGAGTGAATGATCTTTTAGTTGCTTCTGTGCCGAACATGCAGCTCAGCATCTCTCTTGAAGATGCAACTGCTGAGGGAGGGTCTCTAAACCAGGAGCCTCTGGAAGGACAGCAGGCAGCAAAAGTCCCTTCTTGGTTTGAGAATACTGAGCTCACATGTCTGTGCATTTAAAGTGCAGGAGCTAAGACTAGAAAGCCAATAACTTTATTATTCCTAGCAAAACTACAGACACCTTACCTCAGTGAATTTTAAAAATGGTGAGGATTTCAGTGGTGTATCAGTTCTGTGAAATATTTTATCTTTCCAGAGCTCTCCAGGAGTATTTTTGTCTTAACTACAAGCATGAGAATTTTCCTTAACAGGAGCTTAGGCAAGAACAGAATTAAAACAGGTCCTCAAGCATTAGTTTCTTGCTATGGTGCTAAGGTGGATGTAAGGGGAGATGCAGTTGGGACTGCACAGCTTAATAGCCATGGTCTCACTATTTCAAAGATCATCCAGTTCCACCCCCTTCCCACCATGGGCAGGGACACCTTCCACTACACGAGGGTGCTCCAAGCTCTGTCCAGCCTGGCCTTGGACACTTCCAGGGATGGGGCAGCCACAGCTTCTCTGGGCACCCTGTGCCAGGGCATCACCGCCCTCACAGGGAAGAATTTCTTCCTAATATCCCACCTAACCCTGCCCTGTCAGTGTGAAGCCATTCCCCCTTGAGCCTTCTCTTCTCTAGGCTGAACAACCCCTACACTATGAGTTTTCCCTCTTCATGGTTGACCTTCACCCAGGATAACACAGACCTGCTTCATCGCTTAAGAAAGCAGACTTTGTGCAGTAACTCCTGACACATTTAATGCAACAGACTGGAGCTGTCATGGTAACTGCTCCCTCTCCTCCCCAGTCATAGCAGTGACTCTGTTCCACCACCACAGCATTAGCTCTGCTGAAGCAGCAGCAGCTGTGGGCACAAGGTGTTCTGTGCCTGGCAGTGCTGGCACCATGGCTGTGTCAGAGGACAAGGGCCAAGTCCTCTGCTGGGCAGGGTCAGTGCCTGATCGGTGGGGAGACATCAACCCTCAGACGTTCATTTTTTAAAAGGCATCAGGCACCACTCCACTCACAAGCTGCACCCACCCACCCAGCTCTGCACTTTCACCTGGTGCACTGAACCTGTGCTTCTCCACTCCAGCTGCAGGTGAGGCTGGCTCATCACCACTGTGCTGGCAACAGCCTGCTGAGCTGAGCTGAGCACATGGCATTTAGCAAAATTGCCCCCAAAAAGCAGAGTGAGAAGTACATTAATCACATGGCTTCAAGGGAAAAACAGATGAGTGCTGCAGAGTTGGTCACAGCCTCAGCTGTACCCTTCACCTCTGTTCCTGCCCAGGCAAGGACTGGCACAAGGGTTTAAACACAATGAAAGTGGCATCTCCAAAGTGTTCATCCTCTCCCTGCGGTCACACAGGCTCGGGGTTGTCTGGTTCAACCCCTGCTCATGCAGGGCCACATCTCTGCAGTGGATTATCACCGAAGATGGAGACTCCATCACCTCCCTGTGCCACCACTCGGGTCCCCTCCCAGCTGCCAAGTGAGACAGAGGAAAGCAGAAATACGCTGTTGCTGGTGGAGCCTGTGTCCAAAGACTGCAGATAATGAACAAACTCCAGCAAAAAACAGCAGTGCAGTGGGCTCCGGTGGACAGCTGTAACTTTGCCAATAGCATGTGCTTCCTGGAGTGCCAGAAGAGAAGACTGATGTGCCTGCAGCTGTAATCCTTGAACACACAGTACTTGGCTCTGTCTCTGGGGTCTCTGTTACAGATACATGAGGAAGATGTGGGGGAAGACCAAGAAGAACGCAGAGAAAAGCAGCTGGAACCAATCCTTTTCCCCTAATAACACAGTTACACCAGCCTCATTTGTTTTGTTACTTTATTGAAAGTGGCAGATCCCTTTCAATGTTTTTGAAAACTAAACGCATTGTTGCTTTGAATACTGGACGAAGGGTGTGGGGATTGTTTCCTTTAAAAAGTTTACTCGTTACACTGCAGCGCATGTGAGTAACGACACAGGTACCTTATCAACACCGTTTGCTACCGCTGTGAACAGCAACTTCAAAAGCAGCAGGGGCTTTCATGCTGGCCTGCAGCCTCTGCCTTCCCCCTCTCCAAGTCCTGCCTACACATTAACTTCTCCTCCTGAGGGAAAAGTGGGTTTGTTCTGTTCTTCCTAACTGCAAGCCCTGAGCTGGCTCTCACCACAGAACACTGCTCTGCAGCAGAGAGCCAACAGCAGCACCTCTTCTCTACTGTACAAGTTCGTAGTGTTGCTGAGCCTGGATTTATCCATCAGGATAAATGAAGGATAGTCGTAAGGTAAAGTGAACAACACCATACACCAGGATCAGGGAACGTATGGTCCTCCTGAGCTACTTGCAGCCCAGCACTTAAAATCTGCAGGTCTGAATCTAAGTACCAAAAATCAAGCTTTGTTTCTAACCAAGTGGCCGGTCATTAAAAAAATGCTGAACAGCTCCAGCCTTTGTTCTCAGTGGCTCTGGGCTGAGCCATATCATCCACATACAAACACCCAGACAGAAAGATCTGGGTAACTGAGTTCTTGCTGACTTCATGGGAATCTCTTTTCAGTCAGAGAGCAGCTCTCTAAGCAACCAGCTATCAGGGGTTATTTTCCTAAGTCTGTTTTTCTAGACCTTTAAAGTGTAGATTTAAGATCCGTGTGCTTACCTGAATTAAAGATTTGTTTTATAAACTAGTATAATACAGAAAGCAAAGTTCCTGGGGATGGCTCTGCTGGAATACGTTAAGCAGCCAACACAGCAGTAGATGCTTTACCTTCTCTACCACCAAACACCACCCCAGCATGTCAGCTGGAGCAGAGCCCTGGCTGCAGCGAGTCTAGATCCCAGGCTGAAGGAGGAGCCAGAAACGGAAGGTTGAGAAGGAGAGGGAGGCCTAAAGCAGCTTTTGGGAATCCCCAGCCCTACCACACTGCTGTGAGCCACCTAGTTTATGTCATCCTGCAGAGCACAGGTTCCTGCACCAAAAACTGCTCTGCAGTGTCCCTCTGCCTTGTGAGCCAAAGCCCTGCTGATTCTTCAGCTATTGTGTTCCCCCCACTCCCCTTTTGAACCCTTCTGCCCCACGTGGGCCTGCTGAGCTCAGACCAGCACTGCCCAGCCTGCCCGTGGAGCTGCTGCAGCTGCCACAAGCGCCAGGGACAGGAACTCCCCCAGCTCCCACAGCAAACACACCCACTCTGCCTTCTGCTCCCTGGAGACCCAAGTTCTGCTGTTGCCTGAAGTAGATGAACTAAGGCCTAATACAAAATGATGTCCCAGAGCCCAAAAAAGAACAATCAGCAAACCCATCCTCCTATGAAATGACAGGCTGGGAAAGAGCAACCGTGTATCAGCTCAGCTGCTGCAGCACTGGAAAGCATTGTAACTTGTGTGTGAAGGGCTTGAAATGATCCTCCAGAACAACTGGAGAGCTGGTCTCACTCTCCCAGAGGCCCTAAATGCCTGGAGAGCTTCCCAACATCCCTGCACTCACGACTGCTCACAAACACTTCTTTAGGAAGGGCAGGAGACTAAACCCATCAGACTTGCCTGTGAAACATATAAAAATGGAAGAGAATCTCCCTTTTTCCAGCAGCCAGGCATTTACCAGAAACAAGCTGTGAATCAAACCAAGCCAAAATGGACACATCCATTGTAGGAAAACAATTAAAAACTGCATTGATTACATTGTAAAAACAATTAGACCACCCATCTCGGGTTCTGCAAAAGGTCTAAATTGTACTTGCATTGCAAACCCCACCCTGGGTTATCATGGAAACACGGCTAACATGAAGGCTCTGAAATGTCCTGGAGTCCATCACAATGTCACATCCAACGGCAGATGGTGGTCTGGATTAGAGATGTAGTTCTTATGAAGCTGGAAAAAATCCTTCCCCCCTCACAACAACAGCAGGGAATGTGAGTGTCAGCGGGCAGAGGTCAGGTGGTTCCGACTGTGTGAAAACCTGCAAGGAAGGATTAACAAGGGAGAGCTGGTCAGTACTGGCTGTCTGAAGCTCTCACCTGGAATGATGAGCAGCAGGTCTGTGGGGGAAGAGGTCAGGTTGGGTGGGTCTGTCCCTGCTCCCATTGCCACACAGCCAGTTTTTGCTAGATAAAGTCCTGAGAGACAAAACCAGCACTTTAACAAAAAGCCAAGGCAGTTTGACACTTTTTCAGGCTTTCAAGATTCAGTTTTTAACCTAGTAAGAAGTTTTCTGCGCTAGTGTTTTACAGTAAGAAACCAACCAGGTCTTTGAGGTTTTGCAAGCCCCCCCAAAAAAACAAGTATCTTGTGCTTCTGCCCTGTCCAGTAGTGTCATTTCTAGGCTGACAGAAGTGAATGATGCTGAAACAACACATCTATGAGCACCTCCTGCTCAGTCAGAGGCTCAGGTTTTACAGGGATCACAGGACACCTTCTGTGACCTCTATGGTCAGCCAGAAGAATGAGTGCTCTCTTCCTGGCATTAAGTGATTATCAGATGAGGGTTCTACACAGTCCCATGGTATATTTGCTTGGAAGCTTGAATGATGTAGAAACAGAAGCCCTCCAGGATGGCCATTATATTTGGTCCTTAATCTCTACAGCTCTTCTTTGCTTGACAGCAGCATGTACAGGACAACCAGGGGGTCAGGCCCAGACAGCACAGGTTTAGGAAAGGAGGGTCCTGCATGACCAATCTGATCTCCTATGACCAGGTGACCCGATTAGTGGATGAGGGAAAGGCTCTGCCTGTAATCCACCATCTCAGACAGCATTCTGCTGGAGAGGCTGCAGCCCACAGCTTGGACAGGTACACACTTTGCTGGCTTAGTAACTGGCTGGATTGGCTGAGTCCAGAGAGTGGTGAGGAATGAAGTTACATCCAGCTGGGACCGATCACTTGTAGGGTACCCCAGGGCTCAGTGTTGGGCCCAGTCCAGTTTAGTGTCTTTATCCATGATCTGGACAAAGAGATTGAGGGCCCCTTTAAGTACATTCACAGATGACACCAAGTTGGGTGGGCAGGAAGGCTCTGCAGAGGGATCTGGACAGGCTGGATCCATGGGCTGAGACCAATGGTGTGAGGCTGAACAAGGCCAAGTGCCAGGTCTGGCACTGCAGTCACAACAATCCCCCGCAGTGCTACAGGTTTGGGGCAAAGCAGCTGGAAAGCTGCCTGGTGGGAAAGGATGGGGATGCTGCTCAACAGCAGCTGAACATGAGCTGGCAGGTGTGCAGGTGGCCAAGAAGGCCAGCCACTGTCCTTGTGGCAGTAATAGGGTGGCAGCAGGAGCAGGGCAGTGACCAACCTCCCCTGTGCTGGGCACTGGTGAGGCCACAGCTCGAGTCCCGTGTCCAGTTCTGGACCTCATGACAAGAAGGACACAGAGGAGCTGGAATGTGTCCAGGGAAGGGAAGTGAACTGAGAAAGGGTCTGGAGCACCAGGAGTGTCTGAGGGAGCTGGGGGGGCTCAGTCTGGAGAAAGGGAGGCTCAGGGGGGACCTTCTGGCTCTGCACAACTCCCTGACAGGAGGGGGCAGCCAGGAGGGGTCAGGCTCTGCTCCCAAGGAACAGGGACAGGACGAGAGGGAAGCTGTGCCAGGGGAGGTTCAGGTTGGGAATCAGGAAGAATTTCTTCATGGAAAGGGTTGTCAAGCATTGGAATGTGCTGTCCAGGGTGTGGTTGAGTCACCAACCCTTGAGACGTTCAAGAGACAGCTGGATGTGGCACTCAGTGCTCTGGTCTAGTTGACAGAGTGGCGATCAGTCAAAGGCTGGGTTCCATCTTGGATATCTTTTCCAACCTTAATGATTCTGTTCTATTCAAGGGGTACTTGAGTTACAGGGCACAAACTTTAACCCACTAGAAAGAAATGCTTAGAAAGCTAAGTTCAAGGGTGTAATGACTGTAAAGCTCGGGTTGTGTTTATAGGGGCAGCCAGAGCACAGAACAGCTTTTTTGGCCACATGTATGGTAAAACACTTCCAGCCTGCTAACCAGGGAGGAGCCAAATGTTATGTTTCTCTCTTGGTAAGGAAAGGGTGAGATTTAGGATAGCAGGCTGTGAAAGGGAGGAAAGCCAAATTCATGCTAAATAAAACCTGACAAATTGGTGACCAGGTTAGCTGTGTTGGTACCTGCAACATATGGACTTGACTGGACTTGCTGCCAGCAGTGGAGCCAAGTTTGACCCGGCAAAGAACTAAATTCTACCAGACTACACTCCTTCACTGGTTTAATAAATAATCCTCTTTGGGAAAAGTACACTTTCCTGTATACCTAAAGGTGGGCAAGCAGTGACTAGCTGCACGTAGTGCTTTAAAGCACATTCCTTGCAATGGAACAGGTATTTATTAACAGAAACTCTCTATCCCAGAAGTGATCCCAATGAGATTTTGCATAGTCCTTGCTGCCTGGGTAATGGGACCAGCAGGACATCATATGTATACAGATATATGTGCAAAATGAAGGTGGCAAGCAGCATCTTTCTGTGCCCTGCAACATAAATCCACACTACAGAAACCTGTCCAGTGTGAGGAAAGACTTCTGAGGCAGAAGAACTGTTTCCATTGACTGAAAGCAGTTAAGAGAAGTGCCATAGGAACTATTAAGGCAGCTGTCATCAATATCCACTTTTGTCTGTCTTGACTGCTTGGCACCAACCTTTGCACAGCCACGGAGCACAACAGCTGTGTGGTTCAGTGCTGGGCTCTGCCCCAGCTCACTCTCAGGACACCCACTCACCTTTGGACCCGCTCCACCATGTGCGCTATCAGTTTGTCAGAGATGCCTGGGCAGGACTCCTCGGCCAAGCTAAAGGCATTCTCCAGCTCCTCCATGGCTCCCACATTGCCTCCAGTCTGCTTGTGCTTATCTTTGAGCTGCAACCCAGAAACAGGGCATTAGGTCCTTATTTTGTTGCAGAAAGCACTGGTCAAGAAGTGCAGCACTGACATTAAGGCCCCTTCCCTCTTAGTATGACTCCACCAGGGTGCAGGAGGGCACTCACATTCCATTTAAACAAAGCAAAAAGAGCTCTTTTTGTAGGTCAGGAAGGTAGAAGTCTAATGTCTGGGGTTCAAATTTGCCTCCAGGTACTAATGGCAATCGAAGTCCTTACCTAATAGGATGTACTCTTAAACTAAATGTTGTAAGAAATGGACCAACAGCCCTGAAAACTCATAAGCAGTAAAAGCACAAAGAACTCCAGGTGTATCTGAAGCAGTACAATCACCTTTGCTGCTAATGACAGCCCAGCACCCAGACACACACAGAGGCTCACAGGCAGGTTGGGCAGAATATATCCAACACCAGGAGTTAGTCACCACCACTTTTAATAACCGCAGACAAGTCTGAATTGCTTCCAGAGACTTGGAGGCCAAGGCAGACAACTGCCACACCAGGGATCCTGAGCCCCTTGGCCTCCAACACTCCTCTCTAAGAGAGCTCTACTCAAAGGGGCAGGGGAAGAAAGCCCACGCACCAAGACCTCCACATGCAGCACCCCCCTCAGTTCACATCTCTCATGGTCAGTGCACCCCGACCAGGCCTCTATTGCACATGTTTCCAGTTGTTAACTTGAAACAGCTACACCTCTGTTGAGAAGGAATGCCTGACAGGTCACTGGTGCTGAGCCTGAAGGAGCCCATTGCTGGAAATCCTACATTTCCACCCCCTGCAGCAGTTCCCCACCCCCTTCCCACAAGCTGCTGCTGTGACAGCCCCTTCCCCAAGGCACCATCACACAAGGAGCTGAACAACAATCAAGCATCTTGTTGAACACGCAACATCTGCCAGCTTACCACTGTCCAGTTCAATTAAGCTCTCATTAGGCCTTGCTGATTAAAGTGCTTTACATAAGCCTCACAGTTCTTTGCCTCAATTCTAGGATCAGCCTTTCCTGTTGCTGGAGCTCACCTTTTCTACGTGCTTGGGAAAGCAGAACAATGTGAATGCTAATCCCCAGCTGCAGTCATTCCTGTGCACCAAGTCCCTGGCTGGGAACAAACAGTTCTCAGCAAAAAAGGGCCGCTGCCTCCTCAGTGGGGCACCTGTTCCCTACCACAAAGCTGTGGGAACAACCCACGCACACCTCTGCTCAGTCAGAAGTGGCAGGGGCATGGAGGGCAACTCAGTTACACATCAGGGATACAGATTTCTGAGGCCAAAAATAGCTGTGATGCTAAAGCCAAGGACTTGATGTCTACCTACCAAAGGCTGCCCGCCTCGGAATAAGCACAGGGTCTGTCCTGGAGGTAAGATGTCAGTTTATCATCAGCCTTTGATGCCAAGCCCCTGACCTTCAGCTTGCCCAGCAGCCTGTGATGGGAGCAGTGTGTGCTGGGCTGCCTCCTCCCACTGCAGAAGAGCTCTCTGGAGGCAGGAGTTAGAGCATTGCACTGAGCTCAGCCTTACTAGGCCCAAACGTCATTTTACCTCCCTGCCCCACAATGTTTCCAGATTTGCCCACACCTGTTAATGACTCCTCACAGGCCATTTTCATTATTAACATCCAGTAACACACATGCAGGGAAGGTAGATGAAAGACTACAAAGAACATCTCAGTCAGATTTCCATTCACAAAGCCCAGCTTCAGCCCCTTTAGGGAAAGAGGGGATCAAGCCTAGCTGGTTTAAGATGCAATCATACAACAGTGAGGAGGACAAAGTCTTCAGTTCTAGTTTCCTACCAATAGCAAAGAATAACACATGGAATCAGCAGCAAAGCAGATTTCCAGCCTGGAGAAGTTTTCTTTCAAGCCCCCTCTACTGCACACAAAAGCCACGTTATTTCCGAGACTGCCCAGAACCCTTCCTGCTCCCAATTTCACTCAGTGAGATCTGCAGAGCCAGCAAAAATCTAATCAAAGCTAAGGGGGATTAACAAACTGGGGCAAGGGAATCAAACTAGCAGAAATGAAATGTCTGAGAAGCCACTTCCTGCCTGGAACTGGTGCAGCAAGGTGAGTGAGGAAAAGCACAAAAACACCTTTACAGCCACAGCCCTGAGCACTCTGCCCCAGGAGCTCCTAACCCAGACAGAGACCCAGACATCAGTGACTGTGCTGCACAAACAAACTGCATCACAAACCAACATGGTTTTAATGCAGTTTCATCTCACAGCTCTAGGCCTACAAGACTCAGGTCACTGGCCTCATGCTCCGACCTCTGAAAGTCAAGCCCCGTGGAGCACAGAAGAGGCTGGTTAGATAAACTCCTGATTTCCAAAGTGGAGAGGTCTCAAGAGCCTGCTGATTTCAGAATGACCTCTGGTTCCTGCCATGCAGCAAACCCTCTTTCCACATAGCAGTAGACCTGAGAAAAGAGAGTTAAGTCTGGAAACTATCCCTGGAAAAAGCACATGGCCTCTGCTGGGCCATGCCATCAGGATCCAGAAGAGTAACTCCTCAGGACCAGAGAAAGGGTGTCTGTCACCAGCATCTCAAGAACAGAACCCTGACATGCAGCATCTAATTGATTTCTTCCAAAGCATAATCTCCTTTCCTACCCTTCTGCTGGAAAGAGCAACCAGAGCTCATAGACAGCAGCCCCCTTATGATTATCCTCCTCTTGCCTGACAACATCACCCAGCTGGAAAGATGAGCTGTCACCTCTGTGCTGATGCAGACACCATCCTACTGTTAATGGCAGCTCTTACTTCAACTCCACATCCCCATCCAGACCACAAGGCAGGGGAACTGGGTAGGTTTTCTAAACACATTTTCTCTGCCTGCCTTCCAGAAGCTAGGTGGCAGGGAACTCCTTGGTCTTGGTGTGCTACCAACAGCTGTCTGTACAGATCAAGAAATGGCCTAGTAACCAGCAAAGCCAATTCCTGCTCTAACCCACCAACCTTCTCCTCAGTAACTCTGCTGTGGACAGCAGCACAGCAGGAGGGCAGGGGACATGCACAGTGACAGGCCAGCTCAAGTACCTATCTGCTCTGACAGGAGCTGCATTTCAGGCATGGACATCAGAGTCTGGAGCTGCCTAGGCAGCAGCAAGCCCAAGATGCAGGCAGGAGACAGATCCTTCTCTGTGAGATCCTCACCAGAAGACAGATTACCAGAAGGGTAATGCCTTTCTTCCAAACACAAGTGTTTCCAGGAGGACACGCCAGGGACACACTCACTCACTTTCCCCACACATGGTCAAGCCCTCTGAACTGGTACAAATGCTGCAGAGTTCCTCAACCCTACTAGCTACCTCACCACACCTCCCTTCTCCAAATCCTTTCCGTTTACTTATCTATGTCAGGTATCTCTTCATCTCCAACCAGCAGAGACACCAAGAAAGTTCTACTCACCTCCCCAAATACTGGGTGAACAAGTGTGGAGAGACACTGTGACCGTGGTTGCCTCTTGATGGGCTCAGTAGGCTGGAAAGCAACAAGAAAAGAAGTTACAAGCACAGGCAAAAGCTCCCAGGGCAAACGAAGCACTAAGCCTTTGGTGAATTCACAGCATCTCCACGGCAATTCCATCATCGGATCTTGGGAAAGCCACAAGTCACAGTACCCTGATGACGTAGAAGAGGCAATTCTGGAGCACCAGCCCTTGGTGCCAGACTGAAGTAAATTTCAGACGAGTGCCTGGTGGCTTCCCCAAGACATCCAAAAGCTCGTGTTAGTTCAGTCCACTTCAGAAAGACCAGACAGCACACAGACCTTCTGAGAACCATGAAGAGCCATTCCTTTGTGCAGCTTGCTCAAGGAATTGGGGCGAATGGTTGGTGGGAATGTCCAGATTGGACCCTGGTCTCCATCCTCTGCGTCTCCATCACTGCAAATGAAAAGGGGAAAGTTGAGACAAAGCTTCAGCTCCTTACATTGAGGGTTTGCCCATACTTTCCCAGAATCACAAGTTCTCCCCACCTGACTGCCATATTGCTGCAGGCCTTCAGGCTTTCCCCTATCCCAGAAAAAATTATGAAGAGAAACCACTTCAGTCTCTACAGCACATACACAGCATCAAAGAGATCTGAGCTAAGGACTACATTGTGTTTCCAAATCACCACATTCACCTCTCTGATCCAGCCAGCTTGGAGAAGTTTCTAGTGCTAGCTAAATTTAGGAGAATTTCAAGACAATCCAAGCTCACAATATGAGGAGCCAGGCTTAGATGTTAGAAGCCAATCTCCCCAAGCCCTTGGTCACTCAAATTGCTGCCACTGCAGGTGTAGAGCAGCTCTGTGACACCAGTCTGGCAGCAAAGTGCCCTTTCCCCACCCAAGGCCCATAACTTGACTGTCCTGCATAGCAGCACAAAGATTTACCCCCAAGTACACATACACACAAACACAGCTCTTGCCACAGTTAGTAAAGCCTGGGGCTCTTGTAGTTTATGAAATGTGCATAAAATACAGGCAACAAGAGCCCTGTTCCACTGGTTACACGCAGACTAAATGTTTGGTGTCAGTACTCTGATTCCTTACGCTCTGCAAAGAGGCTCCATAGGGTAAGACCAGAACAGAGAACTGGGTCCCACTGAACAGGAGGCGACAGCCTGGCTCTTCAGGCAGCGCTCACTTGCTCCCACAAACAAAAGCTCAAAGGTAAGATCTCAGGTGGGAAAAGGACCTGAGCTGTTTGCAGTAGGCAACCCTGAGGCAAGCAGGGGCACCCCTCCATGCAAAACATGTACGTACATATCAGAATCACCAGAACTGGAATCTTCTCCATGGCCCTCTGACTTCCAGCGCTTGAATCGATCGATCAGCTCCATTAGGAATGAGGTTTTCTTGGTGTAGCGTGTGATGAACTTGTGCTTTAGCAATTCTTTAGCTGTTGGCCTCTGGAGCAGACAAGGAAAGCACGTCACCTCTAACCATCTCTGCACTGAACACGCAACTCACTGACTTCAACTGGAATCACAGAATATCCTGAGCTGGAAGGGATGCACATGGATCATGAACCCCAACTCCTGGCCCTGCACAGGACAGCCCCCAACAATGCTACCAATCCCCAACAACGTGCCTGAGAGTGTTATCCAAACGCTCAGTGAACTCTGGCAGCTCCGGGGCCATGATCACTGCCCTTAGGAGACTGTTCCAGTGCCTGACCACCCTCTGAGGGAAAAGCCTTTTCCTGATATCCAGCCCAAACCTCTCCTGACACAGCCTCATGCCATTCCCTTAGGTCCCATTGCTGGTCATCAGAGAGAAGTGATCAGTGCCTGCCCCTCCACATCCCCTCATAAGGAAGTTGTGCCAGGCTCATGTGTCCATCCTGTAAGCTCAGCCATTCTCTCTCTCCAGGATTCTGGCACCTTCCTGTTGAAGGAATTTTTGATCTCTGCTGACCTTTACCCAAATTCACAGGTGGGCAGCAATACTCACAAATCTAGGATCCTTATTGAGGCAGGCTTCCACAAACTCCTTGAAGGGCTTGCTGTGGTGACCCTCAAGTGTTGGAGGGTTGTTTTTGGGGATGAGGAAGAGAACCCTCATAGGATGCAAGTCAGAATTTGGAGGCTCTCCCTTTGCTAGTTCAATGGCTGTAATCCCAAGGGACCAGATGTCTGCCTGGAAAAGAGAAGAAGAACAACACAGAACAGCAAGGAGCAATTCTACAACATGAAAGCACAGTTTTAGGACAGCTAATCACATAAATCAGATGGGGCATTTCACGTTTAATACACAAACTTCTCCAGCAGACCCTGCATCACAACAGAAAAGAATAATTCCTGCAGTAAGCAGCACTTCCAATCCCTGTTTCTGTCCTAGCACCACCTCACGTATAGCAGCCCCAAGTTGCAATTCTCCTGCTGCCAGCTCACCTTGAAGTCATAAGCAGACTGTTTGATGACCTCTGGTGCCATCCAGAATGGAGTCCCCACAAAGGTGTTTCTCTTGATTTGGGTGTCTGTCAACTGTCCAGCCACCCCAAAGTCAGCCAGTTTCACATCTCCTTGCTCCGAGAGCAGCACGTTGGCAGCTGTACACACAAACAAGCAATTAAGTCTGCTGGCCTCTGAATCACCTCCAGCCCACACAGAACTGAATACTGAGCGGAGCCCTCCCATGCCATCCTCCTTCACCCCAGTGATAACCCTCAGCCTGGATTTCCAGCCTCAGACCCACTCACATGCTTTGAGCTCCACTGGGTAACATGGAACAAGCTCATGCACTTTGTTGGATCAGAAAGGGAATATTGCTAAGGTAAGAGCATGGAGTAGATGTGAAGGACCACACCAAGCAGATGTGACTCCTGGCCACACAGCCTCTAATACTTTTGATATTTTTTCCAGAGTAGCATTCAGCACAGGTTAAATAGCAGTTCCTTCTAAAGAGCTCAAGTTCCACTCTTGTACCAGTTCCCACTCACTCATAAGACTGTAACATTGTGCAGGTTTGGGAATGGGGGTTTTCTGCAGGACTCTTCATTCTGAGACCCTACCTAACAACTTTCAGCATTTCCCCACCACTGGCAGCAACAGCCCTATACATCTCGAAGTGCTAGAAATGTGCAGTCTCGCATACACAACGAAATCTTTTCTCCCAATCTCCCTGCAGGAGGTTTCTGTGCCCTGCCTGCTCAAAACCCCTCCTGCAGCAGGATGGAGCAGTGAGCATCCAGCACTGGCCCAGCTCCACAGCACTGGCCCAGCTCCACAGCACTGGCCCTCCATCCTCCTGCAGTACTTTGATGCTCTGGGCTCGCTGTGACACCGCTCTTCGGGAGGCAGATGCCAGCTCTCTCTACTCTACACGTGGCCAGTGACTATAAAAACCTGCAACAGGATAAGCTGACACAAGCTGCCCTGATTTTCTAGGGCTGTGAACCCTGCATGAGGACAGCTCACTTCTGCTCTGGGCTACAACCACAATAACCAGCACACACACCCTCGGGGTCCAGCAGCAAAGCAAATGTCCAGACACAAGTCAGTTAACATCTGAGCACGCCTTTCATCGACTCCTTTGCTTTAGCTCCCTGACTGTCCAAACTCCAAGTGCCAGAGGAGAGCTACAGATCCTTACTGTTACTCTAAACTCTAAAGATAGGAAAAGCATGAATCATGATACAGTGACGAGCATCGGATTCAGAAAACAGCAACCCAACAAGAAAAGCAGCACCGAGAAACAGTCTTTGAAATCTTGCAGATTATGGTGGAATATAATACCTCTGAGTACTAGGTTACTAACATCCCTTACAAGAAAGGGAGCTGAGCTCTCCAATCTTACCTTTGATGTCTCTGTGGATCTTCCTCTCTGAATGTAAATAATCCAAACCCTTTAGGATTTCTCTCAGGATGGTAGCTATATAAGTCTCCTCCAGTGGGCCTGGCTTCAGCTGATAAAAGGCAGAAAGATTACTTAAAAGAGGGTGACTGATGCCTTGCATTTTCCAGGCTCTCAGTCTGTTACTTGGAAACCTTGGCCAAGCAGGTTGTACTCAGCAAGAAGCACCTTCCTGCACATCTGATACACGTTACAAGCAGAATGCTGGTCTTTGCACCTGGCAGCATTCAATGGAAAAACTTCGGAGGATTTTCTGCTAGTCTATCAGTTTGTTAAGGACTTCCTAAACAAACAGCAGTTAATTTCTCACACTGGCCTGGAAATACATTGGCCAACAGAACATTTTAACAGTTTCCCTTGTTCAGGTCTCTCTGGTAGCATGCAAGTACTGAATTTCAGCCTCTGAGACATCAAGCCTCAGGCTGTGGAGTACTGTATCAAAGCTCTTCTCCTTTCCATCAGTTCTCCTCTAACCAAGCCCTGCCTTCTCAGTGCAATAACTGAGGTTCTGACACTCAGATAACTTCTGCTGATGGCAGCCTCTCACTACACCTTCCTCCAAGTCACTGTAGGCTCAGCAGTTTTCCCTATGTGATTAGTTATTGCTCTAGAAAAATGGGCATTATTGTCCTAAAGAGAAGAGAAAAATACTGTGACAGAATACAATGCAGCAGACCTTTGCCTATGGGTATATTCTGCATTTGTACTCTCATAAAATTTGGGGTAACTTAATCATAGACCATGTCTTTACTGAGCTACGTGAGCACTGAGCAATACCATGAGCCTGACTGGTGAAGTACAGATTTGCACTGCTCAAAACCAACTGGCTGTGCTCACTTTTCAGTTCACTGGCTCTTTCCATCATACAGCAGCACAGCATGCTGGACAACAGAGCTGGGACAGCTGAGCTCCATGAAAACATTCCCTCCGTCCTGGGATGAGCACAACCAACATGTCTGTCCTGAACTGCTCACCCCTCAGGCACAGGGCTGCCAAAAAGATGGTATGTGCCAAGTGAGTGTCTGGCTTGTGGGCATTTCACAAACCAAGTCTTCAATCAATATTTTTCATACTCCAGAACTTGCCACTTACTCACCAAATCCAGGGCTGAACCTCCTCCCAGGTACTCCATGATTATCCACAGCTTAGTGCCCTGCGAGCAAGAGCACAAATCAGGAGCAAAGACAGTAATAAAAGCAGACAGAAAAGAGAAACGCTCTGAAACACTCATGACACAAGAGTAGTCTTGTACACAATCCAAGAGATGCTGCACACTGCAGCTCTCAGGGGCTTAAGGAAGGAGCCCCAAGCTCCCTCTTCTCTGCTGACACAGCGTTACAGAGGTGGACCTGCCTTCAGCACATTCCTAACTCTCAGTCTGCAGTTTTACCCGAGCAAGTGCCCCTCCAGACACCAGACTGCCCAGCCCACAGATAAGCTTATTCCCAGGTTGGAGCCCTTCAGCATCTCTCCAGCAGCTCATCCAGCAAAAGTCCTTCTTGGGAATGGCAGGGCAGCATTGCAGCCTTTGATCTCATTAACAGGGCTGCCAGCTTGAAGGGTACAATCAGCAAGACACTCCTACTCCTCAAAGAAGAGATTTCCATGCTGAGGTTCACAGGGTCCCAACAGAAGATAAGCAGCAGGTCCCTGAAACTACAGCAGAAGGCTGAGAAAATGCATTATGGCCTTTGAAAAATAAGGGAGGAATATAGAGGACTCAAAGAGCTCAGGAAGTGTTTGCTGCAGTCCCACTGTTACATTCATCTCCAGCAGCATAGGCCACTTCTGATCAACATTACTAGTAGCTTCCATTAGGGATTCCTAAACCTGTTCTTAATGGAAGCAGTATTAGCACTCCTCCATAGACTCAGTTCATATTCCTTTCACCATTTCTGATGAAGTAGTTTCAAGCTCCTCTTTTTCTCAGAGGCATAAATCCCTCAATGGTACTACCTCAAGACTGTGCTATTCTGGAAAAGTATTCCATTAACTTCCTTTCCAGAACTGTCAGACCAGGGAAAGCTCAGTCTTCAACAAATAATTTGCTCTCCAGTGAAGTGCCCTGCTCTTGGTACCACACAGTACAGGGCACCTCATCTCCATGTGCTTAGCAAGTGTCTTAAAGCCCAGTCTGCTATTAAGTGCACATCAGTGCAGTGAGCAGAGCCACCAACATTCCCGCTGCCACTCACACATCACTTTCGAGTGCTGTGTGCCACTGTCCACTACAGCATCCACAGAGGAGCCTTCCCCATTCCCAAACTACTGGCAAGGAACCACCATGGTTTGTCCTACCTTCAAGTAGGAGCCATAGTACCGGGTAATGTAGGGACTATCACACTGGCTGAGCACCGTGATCTCCTGCTGAATGTCCTCGATCTCATCCTCAGCCTCCTCCAGATCAATGATCTTGATAGCAACCACCTCCTTGGTGCGGTTGTCGATGCCTTTATACACTTCACCAAACGATCCTTTGCCGATCCGCTCCAGCTTGGTGAACAGCTCCTCAGGATCCACCCTGGAGTGCTAAACCATAAAGAAGACATGGGAAAATTCCATTAAGTTCCCGGGCTGCAGAGCACCACACATACCCATACAGCTCATCTCCAGATCTGTGCACCTACTGCGTTGATAAATTCACCTGAAACTCGCGTATCCTAAACACACTTAGAAACAGCACAGAATATATCCAAGATTAGAACTGAAGAAACCTTTCTGACCCTGCAGACCACAGTAGGGTAAGAAAAGGAGGGAAGTCCAGCATGAGAATGTCAGCAAATATCCCTGTGGAAAGTGTCAGCTCCACTGGGACCGGGCTGCTCAACTGCAGGCACCAACCAGTGCCAAAGCAGCTCCATGAGCAAGCATCTGCTCACACTTCAATAGAGACCAGCAAGGGGTACCAGAACCAGCTTTCTCTTGGAGATCTGGATGAGAAAATGGGCACAAGCAAGAGGCCATAAAAACATTTCCTTAATTAGCCTGCCTGCACTCAAAGACTGAAATGATTTGAAAGATCTGCACCCTTCCCTACTTGTCTGGAGGGTGAAATATTACAGTAATATGAATTCACATTTACTGTCTTCTCTGCTGCAGCCTGATTTCCAGGCAGCACCTCGCCCAGCTCTCCTCAGACATTTGTAGATGGAGCCTCACATCTTTTAGAAGGTCAGCAGCAAAGAGGAGGCAGGAGAGCAGAATGGACACTCCATCTACCTGACGTGCTTTTCTGTACCACCCAGATAAAATGGCAAATGGCATCTCCTTCATTAGATAAGCACATCAACTAGGCAGTTACTAACAGAGAAATACTGACTCTTTAACAGCAGCTGCACAGTTAATTCTTTATTAAGGTGAGTATGGGTAAGAAAGGGAACAAATCACAGTCACTTTCTCATGCTATTTCATTCAGTCCACCTGCACACCCAGAGGTCCTTCATGCTACTATTAGCTTCACTCTACTAAAATGCTCTTTGTGATTAGTTTTTCTGCCTTTTTTTTTTAATAGTTTGAAAAAAACCCCTGGAAAATATGGCCTGACCTTAGGAAGCAGCCAAGCCATCAGAAGGAATTTTCCACACCCAGAACTTCTCAGTCTCACCTCCAACACATCACCCAGTGAGAGTGCTCCCTCACAAGGGCCTTGAGTTGGCAGATTTTATCAGAGAACAGAGAAGCTGCATTTTTCCATCTCACACCAGGTTCTAGCAGCAGGCCATCACTGAGCAGCCCAAGGTGTTGCTTAATGATTAAGCCAGCCTGTCATCACAGGTTGTTTGCCTTCTGTGCCTAGTGCATTGCTATAAGCCAGGCTCAGGTGAGCTTTACAGGCAGCTCACTCAACAGGATTTCCACATAAACTCCAGTCCAAGATACAGAAGGATAACCAAATATCCTTTTGCATCCATGGCAACACCCAATAGGCTGCACCTTTAACAAATGCACTGGAAACAGACTAGAAGGGATATTCATAGACAAAAGGAACTGGAGATACATAGGAGAGACTGGAGAGAGGGAGGTGGGGGGAAGAGGATTTGAGCTTGAGAAGTGCCAGGGGACAACATGAGAATGATGACTGCAGGCAGGGAGAACAGTCTGACTAACCCAGGCTCACTACAGACCAGGAGCAGTTTCCACCTCTTGACTGACTTGGAGGAAGGGGCAAGAAAGAGCCCCAGACATTACTGTGCACAGTGACCTACTGCACCCTAAAAACGCCACTCAACACCGCAGCCACGCCCACACATCGGGGGAAAGGAGAGAAAGAGGATCATCTCCTAGAAGCACCTGCTCAGCTCAGAAAAGAAACACTACCCACACGAATACTGCAGGGAAGCAAACCTTCAAGAAAACCTTCCTCCCCTCCCAAGTAACTTTTCCATGAGGTAAGAAACAGCAAGGTGGAAGTAACTGCTCCCCCCTCAGCTTGGTAGGGCACATCAGAGAATCAGGACTGATTTCTCCAGATCAGGACATCAAACCTAAGAGCACCAGCTATGGCAGGCAGCTTTTGGGACAAGCACCACTTTATGTGGCAGGCTCTGTAATCATGGACAGCTTTGTAAACAAGCTCCCAGACTTGGATGTTGGTTTATCCTGTTTTCCTTAGAACAAAGCAGTCCAGGTAGGTGTGGTGAAGGAGACAAAGCTTCCTGACAAGCAGACAGAAATTCTGCTCAAGGGACTCAGGAAAACAATGTAACTGATGGGCAGATGAGACAGACCCACCTCATTAGGGTGGAAACATTAGGACACTTTGTTTGTAGGTACTGGATTTACCTTCCCAGTACCGACCTGGAAATGCTTTAGAGCTTGCAGGTGACAGGGCAAGAGTCTGACTCTAAAGAGGGCCTGAGGACGTACATCCCTTGATGCAGTGGCCAAAACTGCAGAAATCAGACCCAGCACCAGACAGAACCCAGGGAGTCAGTATAGGGCCAAGGGGTACCGAGTCATTCCAGCCACAGTTACAGTCTCCAGACACTGCTGGAGGACCACAGTTTGCTAATGAATTTCTTCGCTTTCTGTAGACAGGGAGGAGGAAACAGGCCCGTCCCCATTTCAAGCAGGTCAATGTCTGCTCAAAAGAACACCTTGTGAACTACCATTGTGGACACCACAGAAGAAATTGCCAGGTGGCATTTTCAGCAATTCTGAACTCCCACAACAAAGATGTCCTGGGTGCAGGATATTGTTCAAAAGCCCTTGTCCATTAAAAAAATCCAGTTTGAGACACTGCTTGGTGACACGTGCTGACAAACAAAAACGTTCAGATCCACGGGCATAAAAGCCTCAGCACTCATCAGACAGCAGCACAAATGCAGCTCCACCAAGAATGGAGAGATGTGGAATTGCACTGCTCTGTCAGGAGAGAAAAGGATGCATTTCATGAGCCTGTCTCTCCCCTGCCCCAACACACCTGCACCTGCAAAGCACCACGGTGAGAGGTGTAACAAGCACCATCTGTCCCTTTCCTAAATATGAATTATCTCAATACCAGTCATCTTGTTAGAGAATCACCCTGGCTGGGAATCCATCTTCTGGAATTGCACTGCTACAAACACACCAGGAAAACTTCCTTAGTAGGAGGCAACAGAATCCAGATGAAACGCTTTATACCTGCTTCAATGAGCACAGATAACCCAAAGCAGCTTACTAGCACCTATCGCCTTTGCAGCTGCTCGCCAGCTTGGATTCTTCCCATTTTTCTTCCACATTCACAGAACCCATAAGAGCTGAAAAACAGAGCTCCAGGTCAGCAGCGGCTGCTCCTTGCTCTGCTACTGCATGTAAAGCCGTTAAGGGATGGTCACTATGTTGTAACTTTTTGCTTGACTGAATGCTTATTACACAGCAGTTCTGAAGCAAAAAGCCTCCTGGTGTTCCTCTCCACTGAGAGCAGTCAGTCAGGCACTAGAGACGGCTCAGGCAGGCCTGGGCAGGCTTTGGAGGGAGAGCACACAATGCACTATCTCAGTTGTAAGTGCAGGAAGCAAATAAGTATGAGAAGGATGATGACAATTTCCTAGTAATGTGCTCCACTTCTGCCCTCCGGGATTCAATCTCACAGCACAGGAAAGAAGGATGCTGTGTCCTGACAGGTGTGGGAGTGTTTGCCATCCTGACTGATGATACCATGTTTTAAAACAGACCAACTCACCGCAGCCATCAGGAATTAAGAATTGCAGTGTGTTATGAGACAAGCCTGGCAGTAACACCAGCTGCTTCATGGGGAAAGAATGGTTTTGGCAGCTCTGCCACCTCCTGCTGCAGAGACATGATATCCACAGTCTTTGAGAAGATGTGGATAAGTACTAGAGAAGAAGGGTAAGTATCTGCCCTCATTTCAAAGCTACTGCCTGGAAAGATAAGCTGCATATTGGGAACAGAAGCAAACACCATTTGAATCAGCCAAAGATCTTCTCTCTGGGCTGTTTCCAGCTGTTTCTTACTCTCAAAATATTCAAGAGCAAGAATCACGCCTGCATTTGTTGCATAAAACACTGAGGGGTGCTTAAACCCTTTCAGAAATGAGAATTCCTTTATCTGGGGCAGGTTGGAATTGGAATCACTGTTCTATGTGGGAGAGGTCTGTAATAGAAGATTGCCAAGGCCACAATACTTTATGAGCTGAAGCTGACCAGGAACGTGGCCGCTTCAAAGGGTTTATGTGGAACTACAGCTGCATTTCGTGTTATTTCTCACTGGAGCACTTTCCAACCAGCCAAACAAAACAAACAAACAAACAAACATAATTCTGCTCTGCCAAACACAGTGGAAGAATGAAGTTGGTTTTAACAGAAGTCATCCGCTCTTCTCTTTCCCTCACTGCCTCCTCTGCTCCCCAGCTTCCCACCCAGCACGCTGAATGCTCACCTCTGGGCTACCAACAGTCTCTTTGGTGAAATCAGCTTTGTATCTGGAACCATCTGAAAGCTTCCCAGTCTATATGAAATCTGTGCACAGCTCTCTGCAACAGCCAAAGCCTGGGACAGTTTTGAATTTCTGGAGTATAGAAAAGAGGGAAGTTTGTGTTCCATACTTTGAGACACACCTGTTTGTCTGAGATTCCCAACTCTCTTCACAGACAGTGTTCTTTTGCTTCAGGTAGTGAAGCATTACTTAGCCAAAAAAACCCCCAAAACTAAATGGCTTCTCCAAAGGAACAGCAAATCTAGAAACAGAGCTCAGATCAGAGCTTTAAACGTAGTAACTAACACAAATACATCACCTGGCAGATAGAGCTTCAGACCAAGACCGGAGGCCTGCAGTGCTGTAAGTACACAGCACAAGAGAGCCAAGGAAAGAGAAGAAACAACCAGCTGAGGCAGGGAAATGGAGGCACAGAGGCAGAGCAACCTGGGCATTGGCCTAAGGTAACTCTGGCCATCAGCACTAGACCTGAGAATCAAAAACAAGTAAAGCCTCTGACATCCCAATGCAATTCTTAGCATCTTGATTTTCACAGCGCCTCCCACTGCTCCCTAAATTCCAGTGAAGGGAACTTCAGGCCAGTTCCTACTGCCCTCCCAGCAAGCCTCTCATTACACAGAATACGAGGTTCCACCAGGGATTCCTGAAAAGACCGGAGGAATGGACAACACAGATTGGTTTCCTATTCCAAGATCAGACAGAGCCATGGGATGACAGGGTCTGAGAATGCCTAACATTTCCATAATAAATTCAGAGCTGAAACCACTAGAATGCTGATAAGCTTCATGAGTGAATGCTGTGTACAAAAAAAGCTTCAGAGCAACCTCCTCTGCAGCTACAGAACTCAGTTTTCAGCCCTAACCAGACAGTATCCTTCCCTTTCTCTCCCTGTACAGTGACTCAGCCAGGCACTATATTTACATTTAATTCCATACACACTTTGGGGAAACAGTTGATGTCAAAGACAGCGTGTAAGCTAAGGTGCATTGCAAATCAATTTTAAATCAGAAAAGGTTCAGAGAAAGCATTATCTCAAACCACTAAAGCTTTTAGTAATTCTACACCTAGGAGCAGAACAGAGTAATGCCCCAAAACTCACAAAACATGGTTTAAGAAGACCTATGTTCAGCATTAGCATCTGCCGATAATCAAACACAGCCCACAACCAAATTCAGAAGGAAGAAGATGCCAGCCAATACTATCAATGTGGCTTAGGTTTTAGTCCCAAATCCTGGCATCATCTTTCCACATTCCTCTTATGAAAATGTCATCACAACAGCAGCATTTAACCACATCCACGGAGGCTGAGATCTCTTGGAAGAGTTATGGCTCAGTATCAAATATCACTGCCTCTTATGCACCAAGGTTACAAGCACCACTTTTCGGAGACTAATGCCATGAACACTTTAGGAAGGTATGTCTGGCAGAGCCAGCATACACAGTTTTTCTGTTCCCATTTCTAGACTTCCCCTTCCAAAAACACTTAGAAGAGCCAATGACTCCTGTCTCCCTAAAAAGAACACAGCTAATCCCAGAGAAAGGCTCCATCCTGGGTGAAGAATTCACTTCCTGTATGGCTGGCAACACAACACTATCAGCCCAACACCAGGCACAGAGTAAGACACAGATCAATCAGCTAACAGGAGTAAGCTGAGACCTGTGCAAGAGAGATAAAGAGTGGCAAAAAGTGATTTTCTGGTTATTTGTTTGAAACTCTCATCTCAAGAGCAAACACCATCATGTAAACCCTTGAAGAGGGTTTTAAAACAAAGTTTTAATCACCACTTACCTGGCTAGCAAATTCTCTCAGGTGAGCCATGCCTACAGGATGGGGTTTTTTGCAAAATCAGCGAGGATTAGGATGTTGCAGTGCAGGGCGCAAGTGATGATTGCTCCACTGGTCAACTGTGACAAGAAAGAACACGTAGCTCTCATGTGAGGTTCTTGGAAGCTGGCTCATTCCCCTGGAAAGTTAACTACATCTTTTTTCTCTCCTTGATCTGAAGTTCTCCTTGAACCTGCCAACACGCTATAGGCTCTCCTTGCACATAGCATTTCACAATTCTATACAGAAATGCCTTCCAGATGTGTCAAGGAACCTCACTCTAATGTTACACACTGACCAGGTCTCAGGCTCCATTTTCCCTACCAGCACCTCAGCACGCTCCTCAGTATTATAGTTAACCCCACAGTTCTACTCCCTCACCACCATTCCCAGCATTTTCCCCAGCACAGCCCACAGTCCTCAGACACTCCTTTTCTCCTGCTCCTCCTGAGCAATCCTCTCACCGAGAGCACTCCTCCGCTCCCACTGTTCCCGGTACAGCCACCAGCAAAGCTCAACTGCTCAGCACACACCTTTCCCTTCAGGGAACCCCAGCCCTGCACCACCCCGGCCGCTCCCTCTCCGGTGCTCCCCAGTTCTGTTACCCTCAGCGGCCCTCGCCTCCACCCCAGCAACAGCTGAGCCCGGCCCCCCATCCCAGCCCCCTCGGGGCACCCCCGCTCCAGCCCTCCCCAGGCCCCCCGACCCCAG
>VZTG01006028.1:94303-148161 GCA_013397845.1 Melanocharis versteri
TGCTGTAGTGTCAGTGACTGATGCACGTTTTCAAAGAAAAAAAAAATAAAAAGAAGCAAAACCAATTTTCTCAGCTTCTCGCCAGGCAGCTTTAACGCTGGCCCTGCATTGAACAAACCAGGCACAGCTTTTCCCGGGCGCTGACACGCAACGCCTTCCTCACGACCTGCTGCTCCTAATGGCGAGCTGGTGCTGCTCTGTGGCACAGGTGAGCTGCAGCAAGAGGAGCAGCCCTGGGAACTGTGGCTGCATGAGCAGATGGGTCTGGGCAGCAGCCAGCAGCTCCCTCACGTTCCTCTTACTCCCTCCAGCATTGCTTCCCCCATCCATCTCCCTTCCCTCTGTTTCCCTGCCCCTGATCAAATCAACTTTGAGGTACTTGAGTGAAAACATCAATTAGACAGAGCACAGGTATCAAAAACTCTCGCGATGAGATTCTGTTTTTGTATTCAAATCAACTGTACCTCACTGGAAGATTTTCACACACGTCTTGCCTGTAGGATCCTTGGGTTGCTGAAGCTTTGAGTTTATACCTGTAGGACCAGCCTTCTAGCCCCACAAAATCGGATCATCTTGTCTTATAAACAGCCCTGTTCCAGCATGAGACCTTGGCTTAGGAGATCTATGAACAGACAGAGAAATCAAAGCTTCAAGTGAAGCGGAAAAGGAAGGAGAATGAAGTTCTGCTCTGGTTCCACTGTAGCAAGGACCAAGGGGTGAACTGTTCCCTGTTTGAGCCCCTGTGTATGTTTCTTAATGATCATTTCACCCCAATGCCTCAGCTCTCCACCTCTTGTCACATGAGTCATTAATTTAGCCACTGTTGGCATGAGGCTGAACGGCAGAAGTCTTACCAAAAAAAGTGTAAGTTAATTAATGTGCCAAGTCTGAACACACACATAGGAGCAGCAATTAATTTGTTTTGTCAGCTCAGGGTAAGTCTTTCATAAGGGTGATTGTCATGTGGGATTAGCATGGCATTTCCATCTGAAATTGCTAAAGTTGGCTCAGGAGCACAGGAGACAGAGGGGTTCAAATGTGGGCTGGTGTTTTTCCTCGTCTGCTTTGTAGCTGGTTGCTCCATGGATGGGCAGGAGAGATTGTGTGTAGGATTTTGGTCTGGCCACCACCTGGAAGAAGCCATTTATGGATCAGTAGCTGGTCACTTTGGACACTTTGGTTTGGGCAAGTGGGAGGTATGGGGCTTAGAGATGATTGTTCTGTTGGCAGGCAGCTATTTCTAGGCCTGTTTTGTACGGGAGGAGATTATTAGTGTCCACAGAAGAATGTAGAAACAAATGCTGACCCTGGGGAAGGAGGTGTCCTTGACTTCTCCGTGGTTGTCCATGTCCATTACCTTGTTCCTGGAGCAGGTGGGGATGATAGGGAGTCCCCTGTTGCTGATGGAGCAGGTGGGTCTCAGAGCTGAGCCAGCCTTGCTGCTCGTCCCTTTCTTCTGTGCTAATTTTGATGCTTCTGGTTAGCCTTTGCCTTCATGGCAGCGTTAGTAAGTTCTTACCTGTTCTTACCTGTTCCTGACCACTGCTTCACAAAATTTTAGGATCTGCATGCTTTCGGGGTTCCTACTCCTCTTCCCATGCTTTTTAAAATTGGTCAAGAGCTTTGAGTAGGGACAAGTCAAATACCTACACCTGTAAGCTCACATATTTGCTGTGTGTCCTGAGTGGCTGCCTGAGCCTTGATGCTGTGGGGAAGTCAAGCTGAAAAACAAAGGCATCTTGTATGGGGTTTCTTCTGTTGTTGGGGTTTCTTCTTGCTTTTTAGAAGTTATGTCTTCTCTATTGCATGATTTCCAAGAGGATAAGATGGTTAATTTTTTTCTTCTCCTTTTTCTAGTTCTTCCTGTTAAAGCAAAGGGATAAACTTCCTGAATAATAAAAAAATTAGGTTAAAAGCTGGTGACATGAAAAGGTAGTATTTAAATAAGTCTTGTGCTCAACACCCAGCCCCTAAACCCCACGTCAATTATGAAAGCTACTTACAAGGAAGCTGTGCTGCAGTTCCCATTCCCATGGCAAGTTTTGTGTGCCCATGGAGCCTGCTTTGTTCCTGTCTGCAGAACTGGAGCCTTTATCCGAGATGTGTTAGTCAAAATTGCTAAATATTCTCTCTATAAAAAGGTAATTATTTAAAAAAATTGATGTTTTCTGCTGACAGTGTGGAATAAACACTGCTTGAGACAACCCCTGTAATTCTCACATAAAAGGGAAGTCTTGACCCAGGTATTTACAGCTTTTGCCCAATGAGCTGACACACCTGGCTCTGTTTCTGTGAAGTCCAGAGAAGAATGTGAATAGTTACAAGAAGCTTTGGCTGATGTGTTCTTAAATGTCCCACTAAATTAACTAATTTTTTCCTTTTTGCTAGGGAGTATGGAGTGGATTGCAAGAGCACCTATAGCCTTCTCTCCTGATGCTCCCTACCCTCTACCTATGCTTTTGAGAACAAGAAACTTTTCAGCACGATATCTCAGAGCTGCCTCCCTACTTGAAGGTAAAATTCTGCAGTTGTATTCCTGTATTCTCATCTCTTGCATCCCTGCTTGGGTCAGACAGAAAGGGGTGAGGGGGTGGGCGGGTATGAAAATATGTGGTAAGACACAGAATCATGGAATCCTATAGGCTGGAAAAGCCCTCTCAGGCCATCGAGTCCTACTGTTCCCCCAGCACCAACCCGTGTCCCCAAGTGCTGCATCTACAGTATCCCCTCAGAATGATGAGTTCACCCCTACTCTGGGCAGCTTGTGCCAGTGCCTGACCACTCTCTGGGGAAGAAATTTTTCCTAAATATCCAATCTAAACATCCCCTGGCCAACTTGAGGCTGTTTCCTCTTGTCCTGTCCCTTGTTCCCTGGGAGAAGAGCCCGACCCCCACCTGGCTCCATCCTCCTGTCAGGCAGTTGTAAAGAGGGTCCTGCCTGAGCTCCTTGCAGGCTGAGCCCCCACCAGCTCCCTCAGCTGCTCCTCATCAAACTTGTGCTCCAGACGCTTCCCCAGCTCCACTGCCCCCCCTTTGTACATGCTCCTCTCAGGGAAGGTTAGTCTGGAGCCCCATGTAGTGATAAAAGCAAAGAATGCTGGTCAGTAGACAGTGTCTAGTACCACTGCAGGCTTGCTCTAGCTATTTATGGCCAAAACAAACCATGAGGAAAGGACCTCAAGAACTCCACACTCTACCTTCTCTGGATTGTGAAACCTTCCAAGAATCTTCATCGTTGGTTCAAGCACTGATAGATTTTTCTGTATGAATTACTCAAAATACCCAGATTTACGTTGTTCTGTCCCTCTTGAGAAACTTGTCATGACACTGCTGTCGGAGAGGCTGTGCAGGCATCCCTGGGAGAGCTGGGCAGAGCAGTGTGGGAACAGCAGCCTGCTGTGAAATGTCCTTGGGGTATGAGGCAGCTGGTCTGTGTTTGAGATGAGGACATGAGCCTGGGGCTGCTCAGTCTGCAGCAGCTCAGCCCTTTCCACCCTGTTCCCCTCTTCCCCACATGTGCGGCAGATCTGGAGAGCCCTCCTTGCGCCCTCGCCGTGCTGACCGTGCTGCCAGGGAGCACTGATGGCTCTGGGGCAGGTAAGAGAGTGTTGGAAGCCAACCTGGCCTGCTCTGTGTTGGTGCCAGCAGGTGGCAACAGTGCCTTGCTGCACCCGGCAGCCCCACTCGGTCCCTTGCAAGAAACGGCTGCACTGCTCCTGCCAAATCCCCGCTGCTCCGTTACTGCTCATCCCTTTCCTGCGTGGGCCATGCAGCCCTTAGTGCCCGTGCGTGAAGCGGTGCTCAAAGCCAGGAACTCAAAGCTGTTCACTCAGCCTTGAAGCAGATGTCTCACCTCCAAAGGAGGGAGCGGCAGGCTGGAGAGCAGGGTGGGTGGTGGCCTGTGCCTGTATCTCTGTCCTGGGACTCTGAGCTTTCCTGCTGTGTAAGTGGGGCCAAGTCTGGTTCAGTTTCTTCGGTCTACCCTGAGTAGCACATTAAAAATTCAGGCACGGTGAGAGTAAACCAACAGAGGGTGGAGTGTAACATGGAGGGTGACAATAACTGTGCAGGGAGATGGGTACAGCCACCAAGTGACTGGGGACATGGTGGCTGGGTGATATTACATCTGGCAATTTAGTTTTGGAGTCCCTAAGGGGCACGGCAGGTGGGTTGGAATGGGATGACTTTTAAGGTCCCTTCCAACCCAAACAATTCTATGATTCTATGATTATTTGCAGCAGCAGCTTAGGCACCTTGAGCCTGGAGAGCCCTGAGAAGCGGTAGCACTTTCCTAGCATAAACAGAGCTGTGGAGCAGAGTGGTTAGCCTGAGAGCTGGGTGTTAAGTGCTCTCCCTGAAAGTAGAATTACTTAGCAGGATAGATGGGGGTCAAACCTTCCTGTAAAATGTGCTGCAGAACAACTCTCTTGGTGCTGCGCTGCTTGTTTGGAGAGGAGCTATTTCTGGCTCCTTTTGGATACCAAGAGGCTGGAGTGATTTTGTGTCTGGAGTGGTATTGTGGAGAGCAGTGATGTGGAAGAGCACTATTGCTGCATGATGCAGTTAAGCAGTCCTACTATAAGAACAGAAGGCAGGTTATCTTCTTGACAAGAGGATCTTTTCAAATCTCACACCTTCCCAGGGCATATGGTTTTGCCCAGTGCCAAGTGGAGCTTTCAAGCCCTAGGAAAGAATGCATTTATACAGAAAGAAGTAAGAGCTGGACTCACTGGCAGTTTTACTCTTTGCTGTGCTTTATAGTTTGTGTCTGGACTTGGTCCCTGAGCTTCTGTATAGCAGATGCTACTCAAGTTCATGCCAAAACAGTCTCTGCCTGAGCTTGCAAGCTACACTGACAGTTTTAAATGGGGATGTTCTTCCTAGTCACCTTTCTTTTTGGTGAAGATTTTGAAGTGCAGCAGTACCTTACATGAATTCAACAAAGGAAAGGAGGAGCAGAGAGCACTCTGAATCTAAATTGCTTCTCCCTTTGGTATAAGGCATAAGATGTATTAGTTCTGCTCTATTTGGGTGTATCACAGCTATTGATAAGAATAAAGAGATTGCTTTGTTTTGGCAGTAACGTCCTGCTCCAAGCCTTAAACAGTGCTCATTGTAGGAAAGCCAGGGAGAATTCAAAGAGAAATCCATACCCTTACAAGATCTGTCTGAGCTGGTACTGTGGAAATCCACTGGCTCTGATGATGGCTCTTGAGATCTATGCTTGTATGGAGACTGCAACAGACTGTTAAAGCTACATCAGTCTCCTTCCTGCTTTCAGACTGTATCACTACAAATCTTGCAATATTGGCTGCACAGGGCTGATTTTCTGCTGATACTGTGGCTCTTAAGGCTGTCTTGAGTGTTGAGCAAAGAAAAGAGCCTTTATCTCTCAATCCTGCTGGCAGAGTGGAATAAGCGAGAGTGATGCTCGCAGCTGTAAAGCTCAGAGTGCAGCTGACACTCCTGTTGGCTCAGCAACCCTTTGCTTTCCACAGCAACTAATCCCTAAATTAAATGAAGGTTCTTCCAGGCCGAGAGCATGGAATGCTTGTTTTTCCAAGTCATGTTTCTGGGTAGTGGTAGCAGGCAGTTCAAGAGGATTGAGCTGAATTCTGGGTTCTTGCAGGTCTCTGTGCTGTGCAGAGGCAGGAATGGATGTGGCTAATGTAATTCTCGAGAGATTTTTGCTTTCCTGCTAATTTCTTCTGGCTGCTCTGGAAGCTGTATGCAGGTGAGCGGGGAGACCCGTGTTTAATTGATCTGTAAGTGATAGTTGCTGGCATATATTTTATCTGGGCAATGGACCTGTCACTCACTGAGGACTTCAGGGGTAACTCCTGTCTGGTACCACATAATACCTATGAAAATTGTTGTAAAGGCTCCTTGAAACAGAGGAAAAAATGCTCTGCTGGAACTGATAGCGTGGCATTGTGCTTCAGTGGGTCCGACCTGCTTTTAAACTGGAGCTGCTGAATGTGGTCGAATCCCCTCTGAGTTATCCACCCAGAAAAATAAGGAGAAAGATAGTACTATCCGGAACTGCTGAAGAAAATAAGCTTGTTCTGGTTGCCTGCCTGTTGCCTGTGCTTATTGGCCAAACACCTACTCTCTCACTCCTGTCCCAGTTAGGAACAGGAATACTCAGCTGTAATTCTGTGGTAAAACCACAGTGTGGTCACACTTGTGTTTACAAAGATCTCTGCAATTCAAAATGATCACCTAACTCATTCTAAGGTGCTTCTGACCCCTCTGTGTTCCAGCTTTCACCTGGGAAACTTGCACGGTGCTTTTTGTACTTCTACTGCCTTAACTGCTGCTTTGTGAGGCCAGTGCCGATATGTGGGAGCCATTTGGAGACTCCTGGAAAAGAAACTCAGGGTTTCTGTTGTGTGTGGAGAACCATGGTGAAGTAAACCCAATGTAGTGCTGATCCCTGGGTCTGAGCTCAGCATGCAAGGACAAAAACCTAGAGAGGACTTGACAGCTGATATTCCCCTCTCTGACAGCTTTTTTTCTTATCAATACATGTTTTTCAAGCCATCAAACTAAAATATAACACTAAATAAAACCAGTTATTCAGACTCATGTACTTCAGAGGAAAGAACTGCACTAAGCTGAACTGAGTTCATGCTCTCATTAACTCCCAGCACACCTTGTGGAAGGGAAAACCAGCAATAAATGAAAGACTCCTCTTTTATTTCATAGAATAGTTTGAGTTGGACAAGACTTTTTAAAGGTCATCTAGTCCAACCCTCCTGCAAGAGCAGGGACATCTTCAAGTGGATTTGTCCAGAAACATTTTTAAACAGGAAGATGCAGTTACCTGGTTGAGTGAATAGCTGCTTGAATTATGATTTTGAAGAGCTTTCTGTCTTCTTGTAAAGCAAGAAGGTGCAAAGCTACCTGCTCTTTTAGGCCTCTTTGTGTTGAGGAACTTAGTGCCAGCATCAAAATTCTGTTCATTAATGAACACTTCCTTGGCCTCTGCTGTCTGGGCCAAAGCCACCATTAACAGCTCTATCCCATGAGCTTCTGCAAGATTCGGTCATAATTTATGTAAATTGCTCCAGGCCGCTGCAGTGTGAGACTGATGAACTCATGGCTGCTTCTAGAACTGAAGTCACAAAGATTGTATTTCTCCTAACAACATACCGTGTGTATGTTAATGCCAGCAAGAAATTTTATCCTGCCTTGGCTTCTATCCAGAGAAACTGGTCTGTAGTTTCCAGGATATGAGAAATTGGACCTTATGTGAAGATGCGCTTTGGGAGTTGGTGAGAGACACAGACCCTGTGCAGGTCTGTGCGAAGCTGATTTTGCTCTGATAACTCATGACGACCAGCATCTACCTCTTTTATATCAGCATTGTCTATTAAATTACTCATGCTGTCCATCTGCCCTACTTCGAGGCTTCTACTAGGAGCACCACTGTACCTTAAACAGCAAACATTTGGCAGGAAGTGTACAAGACAGCTCAGCAGCTGCTTGTCTGCCTCATGGAGAAGGAGATGTGTTTAGCTGCTTCTGGGGTCTTGGTGGCAGTGAAAAGCTGCCTGGGAGTGTTTCTCTCATTGCTTGCTCCTGTCCAATGCAGCAGTTCTTAAATGTGGGATTTGATCGTGTTTTATTTCTCAGTCTTGCCACATGTCATGATGCTGAACAGCACTGACTCCTCCTTCAACCACTAACACGTCACTTGCAGATACTGAAGTAACTCCACACTTCAGCTGAGACTGGTTACTGGAATGAGATGCCTGTCTTCCCCAGAACTGGTGTTTTATGAGTTTCTGCTTCATTCTTTGAAACACTTCCCCTAAGTCTATTTTACTTATTAACCTCCTCCTTGCTGCTGAGAGACTTCAGATTTAACCTGGTTAGAGTATTGCTGCTTTCTCCCCTAAATCACCCGTGGGACACTGTTCAGTTCAGGCAATGAGTTCATTGCTCAGGTGAAATTTGTGGAATGCTAAAGGGATCTTTAAGTGCAACTTTTCACTTAGAGTTTATTCATGTAGGTAAATAAATATTTCATAGAATCATTTAGGTTGGAAAAGACCCGTAAGATCATCAAGTCCAATTTAAGCCCTTTATTTACTGTAAAACAAAAATATCAGAACTGTGAGGATTTGTTGAAATTCTGAAGTGATGGAAAGCATGGCATAAATTTGAGCGACTTGTAAAATATAAGCAACCAGCGTTGCTTATGTTGAGGTGGTTCTTCAGGCTTTTTGTGAAAAATAATTAATCTTGCCTAATATGTAGTAGATTTTTTTCCCCTCTACCTCTCTGGCTCCTCACAGTCAAAGGACAAACTGAATTAGCTCAGTAAGAAAGACTTCTCTGAGCTTACAGCATCTCAGAAGTCTTGAATTTGACCTCAGAGGAGGCTTTTGGACTCCAACTGCTTATTCATTTCAATAGTTGACTCAGTTCAGTATCTGTGTAAGAACGGTTGTATTATGGCTTTTTTTGGTCTTGAGTGCTTTTCCGCATTCCAAAACCCTTTTCAACTTCATGTTTGATAATTTAATTTAGCACTCTTTGACATAATTTTATTTCTATTTTCCTTGTGTTTTAAATTGCACTTTTTTAATGTTCAAGGGTGCATACAGTAGCAACAGGAAGTTAAAATAGTGTAGGTAGAAAACACCCTGGACACATTCAGATTTCTGATTGGTATCAGCTGTAAAATTGCTTAAATACATATCACTTTTCTCCTTTTTTTTTGCTGAGAAACCATAGCAATGAACTGTGTTCAAATACAAGTAAACAGCTGAGTCTGACTTGCCTTCTCTTAGAAACAGATAAAATTAGTGACTTCAAAACCAGATTTCCTGCTTGCTGATTCCTAAATACGATTAAGATTGATTTGAATCACTTTGACTAAAGTGGGTCCACCCTGAGCACCTTTGGCAGTATTTTTTTAACAGCTGGCCAGATGGTTGCTGTTGTCAAGCCAGTGCAAAGTGATGCACTGGAGATGTGCAGGCTGGGCAAGAAGCATAGCACCAGGAGCCTCCTGGCTCTTGCTGGACTGATGGTCCAAGACCTGTAGCAGTTCTTTTCCAACCAGAATGCACTAGGGAGCCTGAGAAAGGATCGCTGATGATGGTGAGGTTTTCCTTCTTTCCTGAGCATGGGTGGGCATGTGCATCACCTGATCCCAAACACTTAGAGCAGCTACTGCACCCAGCTGCCTTTCAGAGTCGTGGAAACACTCCAGCCCAAAGGTTTCTGGGTGAAGTAAGGGAGACAATGAAATTCATGGTCAACAAATGCAAGTTGATCCTGCTTTGGACACCTACTTGATCAAGCTCATGTTTCAGCCTGAAGGAGAGAATTGCTTTTGTCCTGGCTATTGTTTGTGCCAGATTCAGACACCTTAATGTCAGGTAACAGAATGTTGCCATCTCTTTTTTTTCTTTTTCCTTCCCCCTCCTTCTGGCTAAGGTCTCTTCCATCAGAAGCCATGAAAGCTCTCATCTGATAAATGCAGGAAAACCCAGATATGCTGAGCTCACAGGAGGATCTGTTGATTACCTTCTCTCAGCATTTCTCTGTCTTCTGCAGTGGACTAGGAAGCTCCAGATCACCACAACTGCATTCTTATGTGGACAGTCAAACACTAGTGCAATTGCTTCTTGGGCATTTTTCTTGATGGAAGAGCTGAATTTGTTTCCTTTTGCTTGTAACTACCTTGCTTGTACTAATACATCTCTGCAGATGTGCTCTGAATAGAAGGTTTGTCACATCTAGACGAAAAATAACTAACCAGCTCCCTGAACTGGTCCACAGTGCCAGCAATCCCTAAATTCTCTCAGTGCAATTTGGAAGGATGATTTAGGAATTGGTATGAACAGCTGGACATGAAGGTTGCTGTAGCTGACACTGCTGCTAAGGAAAACAGCCCTACACTGCTCCACAGTAAGAGGGATCACTCTCGTTAACCAATGCAGCCTTGAAAAAAACTTTTGGCAATGTGGAGTTCCACAAAGTCTAGAGGTGTATCACGTGTTTAGAAATGTTTTGCTGCACTCAGAGTGGAACTGCATCCTAATGGAGGTGCTGTAAGGTATAATACTGTGTATGAAGCAACCACGCACTCCGAATTTGATCTGTGCAGACTTGAGACATCAGCCTTTCCTCCTTGTCTCAGACCTTGAAAAGACAGGTTTTTTAAGGCCATAGCTGCTGCCCTGCCAAGCAGTAGAGGCTAAGACTGAAGAGCCTGAAGAGGCTTTCCAAAAGTCACCAAGGGTTTAATTACAAGTAGGGTTACATTCTGAATATGCAAAACTTGAGTCTAAATCCCTTGGAGCATGTTTAGGGCATGAAGATGTGTACAGGGTAGAGTCCTGCCCAGTGTTATCAGATCCAGCAATGCCTTTGCCTATGTAGGACACGTCTGTGTGCCAGCACACGTCTTGCAGCCACAGATAAATGCGTCAGAGCTCATAAATGCTGCTGAACCAGTGCAGAAGTGCCTGTACCCACTTCAGGCTCTCTGATTTCTGGATCATTGCAGGCAGAGGCACCTGCCTGTCTTTACCTGTCCATGTGCATGTATCCCCTATGTGAGTGTGAGCTGATTCCCAAACCTTGTTGGTGGTCAGTTGCTAGAATGAGACAAAGGCTTACCCTCTGCCTTTGTTGATTAGAGCTTGAAAGGGAAGATAACTCTGATTTCTTGGGGACAGTGACCTCATTAGGTGCTTTCTGCCTTTTCCCTTTTGGTGGTAAATATTTTATTTGTGTTTCAAAACAAAGCTACAGTTGTTGAACAACCTAAAGCTTTTTATTTCTTTGTGTCTTCTGCGTTCTTGGCTATGAGATGATTGATCCATTCAGTAAAATGTGTCACTTTGAAGCAAATTAGCAGACTGGAGACAAACAAAACAGTTACATTTACTGAAGTAGGTTCTGAAGAAGATGATGCAGCCTCATCAACGTCCTAGATGTAGCCAGAAGCTGCTGTCTTGCAGTGAGCAGCTGATTAACTGCTACCTGAGTAGTAACAGTTGGTTAAACTCTTCTCAGACAATATTACCAGAATATGATTCAGGAATATTGGTAGAGATATTCCATGATTCAACTCCCAAGCTAACGTTAAATTCCTGCTACAGTTTTCCGTCCGCCCAGTTTGTACATCAGTTCTGGAGTACGCCATATCTCTGTGCTGTCTTTGTCAAAATGTATGGATAACAGAGAAGTTGTGTCTACAGTGACCATGGGCATGGCAGTGGGTTAAGAGATGAAAGCATTGGGTATCAGGGCTAGTCTACATCAGAAACCAAAGTAATGGACTGGTTGCTAAACTGGATGCATTTAAGTCACTAGACCTGTATTCTCATGAAGGAGAATTGTCTAAAAATCAGAAAATCAGTTGACTGTGACACAGCCTCTTTGGTCAGGCAGGTGACACTCCAAGGTGATCCCATCAAGCAAGTGATTCAACTCACTGCATGGCTCTGAGGAGGCTTTGAATCAAGGCCTTCAGAAACAAGAAAAAGGTTCAAAAAGCCTCTGTGTTTTACTTGGGTCCCATTAAGCTGCTGCTTCCATGTATTGTTTTCCTCTTGCAGCTGGCAAAATATTTCTATGTAAAAAGAAGTGTTTTGTCCAACCTTCCTGCCCTCCTGTACAGCTTTGCAGCACAAAACCTGACATTGTAAGTGTGCTTGTAGAGGTGATAACTTCACAAACACAGAATCGAAGTATTGCTGCAAAGATCACATAAGATTGTACATTAAAAGTGAGCAAGACAATGCAGAAGGAGGTTCAGGCTTGGCTTGGTAGAAGGAGTTGGTCTGGCTACAGTGCCAGAGTTTTCCAGAGCATCTTGTCTCTGAAGGGAAACTTCTTAGAGCAGGTAGAGCCTAGTGGGGTTGGTTCCCAGACTCTCTGAAGATTGACTGTATGTCTTTGGCAACCCTCTGCTTCTCAAAGTCCTTACTCTGCAGGTGTTTATTACATGGGATCTCTGGGTGTAGTTTCTGCCCGAATTTGTAGGCTATGTGGAGTGGCTGGGATAGGCTCTGCAAGGTGAGACACAACAATAGCTCCAGTAAGAGCCAGGCTGTGGGAACACAATGTTGACTGGCCTCCTTGGCCTTTGGGGCTATTCTCATGCTCTTGCAGGCATCTATGTCGTGCAGACCCTCTGCAGTGTGCTCACAATTCACTATTTTGCTTCAGCTGCAACTGCTGAAAGGCCTTCCCAGAGACCTCCTTCTCCAGCAGTTGAACTGTTTAATATTGAGCAGAAGCTGTTCACATTTAAACTATCACTGTGTTCTCGCTGATGTGGCTTCTCCAGGGTTTGTTCCCACTTGACACGCTTATAAAATATAGTCCTATCTTTGCTGTCCCCTGGTTTTACTAAAGGAGTACTCTGTGCCGTTTTGGTCACCCCACCTGAGACAGGAGCTGTGGTGTGGAGCCTGTTCCAGCCAGAACACTGTCATGCCAGGAACAGCTACACTGGAAACAGTGTTTTGGGGTGATAAAAACTGCTTTTGCACTGTTTCCTGTCATTCCTTTGCCACAGAGGTTTTCCCATTATAGATCAAGTCCCTAAGCATAAACATTCTATGGAAAAAAGGGCTCTGATTACACCGACAGCACCTTGGATTGTAACACCCTCTTCTTTTGTGGTCAGATGAGCACTGTATGCTGTGGTTTCATCTGTTTTTACTTGTAGAAGCATCCTTCAGTGTGAAACTGTATTTTTAATGTGTAAATAATATAGGTAGAATACCATGCACTATTGGGTGGGGGTTTTGTAATACAAAGTTTGTTTTTTTATACACAACCCTCATGCTTCTAGTTTTTGTGTCTTTGCTGCAGGGTGGAAGTTGAGGGAGTGCTGCATGCTGTGACAGTTGGGCAGGGAACACATGTGGGATGAGATTGGCACTCTCGGGGAGCTGGGAAGCACTGTGGCTCTTGCATATTTGCCAGAATTCTGGGAAAAATTATCATTAGTTAAGCAATACTGATATTTAAGCATTCCTCTTCATTTCATAGCTCTACTGAATAGGAACAGTTTAGATAGGGCCCCTGTGTCAAGCTGTCAGCTGCTGCAGGAAGCTAAGGCATAATTTTAAATGATTTTTCACCCATCAAGGTGGCAAAGGCAAAAATATCATTTTCCAAGACACTATAAGGTCCACTCTGCAGGGAATAGGTGGGTTAAGGGTAGGCAGTAGCACAGAATCTCTGGAGTCTTGATTTCAGCTTCTGTGGGACAGGCCTCTGTCTATATTTAAATTTGAGTAAGGCTAGTGGATAAAAACAAGTTTCTGAGAGAATCTTGGAGCAAACACATCTGGTGCTGGAGATGCAGAGTCACTATTGCCATCTTACCACGATCACAGCTCTTTACTGAGCTGAGTCAGGGCCCCAGCTGGCATCACTGCGTGCATGTACCTCTCCTTAAACCTGCTCCTGTCCCTGAAGAAGCCAGCTCAGAAAGAAGATCTGTTGCTGAGGGGTAATGAGGTACCTCAGCCCTTTTCCAGGACAGCAAAGCAGGCTCCAGCAATCCAGTTAACGGCAGCCAACATGCTTTGTGTTAATCTGTGCTTAAGTTGTGTGTTGGATGCTGGCCAGAATGCTCAATACGTCACATAATAAGGCTTTCTCATGCAGTTCATTTGTTCCTTTTTATCCCTCAATTTGGAGACCAACATTAGTGCAGGTTGTACTGGAGGGATTTATGCGATCAACACCTTGGAGAGGTTACTCGCCTCTGTCTTTTCTTGAAGGCAATAAGATGACAACTGTTACCTCTCACTCCTGACCTCCTCTCAGAAAGATTGTGTTTCGAACATGCCAAATACCCAGTTGCTAATATACAAACTGTTATTGGGGAGAATTTGTGTTTGGTCAGGTAGAATTTCTTGGCTGTAGGAAATTTCTATTATTAAAACTTCTTTTGTTTCAAATCGTAACACAAAAAGCCAACATTTGTATGTGGTTCATTGAGATGAAATGGTATAACACATGCACACGGAAGAAAGCTGAGCATTGTGGCATCAGTATGATAATGTTGCAACAAGAAGTTGACGTTGAAATTAATTTATAAAATATATTGTAACTCATTGAAATGTTTTTTGAAACACATTGAGATGTGGGCAGGTTCCTGCAATACACTTCATTCTGGATAAACTATTTCCTATCAGCAAACCCACTTCATTTTTTTTTTAACCAGACCACTCGTGGTTCAGGGAGGAGTTGGAAGCACTGCTTGCCTCAGCCCTGGGCTGTGGCTCTCTATGTTAGTCGTAAAATCATCATAGAACTACAGAATGGTTTGGGTTGGAAAGGACCTTACAGATCATCTATTTCCAACCCCCTGCCACGGGCAGGGACATAGTCCAAAATGACGGAGGTGATTGAATCGGTAGGACTAACCCACGGCTGAATATGACAGTGTCTAATTCCCCCGCTTGGCTACCATATGAAAATGACTGGCCAACATCAGCTCTGCAAAGAACTCTGAGAATCCAGCAGGAATTATTTCTGTTTCAGCAGTGCATTCCTCACCGCCTGCTACGTGGGGTAACCTGGTTCAGAAATGATGCCCCCACCCTCACCCTGACATCGAGTCCTTGAACGAAGCCCAGTGAAGGAACAACAGAGAGCCTCCTTAAGAGAGAAGAAAGGGGAGGAGAAAGCGTCTCTCTCTGGGTATAGCAACCCCACCTCCCGGTTATTTCATCTTCCTTACAAGGCTAAAGCCAGAAGCTTTCCTCTGCGCCTGGATGCCTTAAAAGCGGGAGAGCAAACCCCAAGGATCCCGGTGGAGTGCAGCTGGCATGTGGGGCTGACGGAGACGGGGAAGGAGGCACTGGCATGAGACCTGTGGAAAGCACAGCAGAGGAGCCTGGTGCTCTCCAGAGAAGTGTGACAGTAACCTATGAATCCTAAACCAGGTGTCCAGGGATGCAGATCTTCTAAAGAAACGTGAAACCAGACCCCAAAAGAAAGCACTGAGGGGGAAAAAGTGCAACATGAGAGGTAAATATATTTTTCCTTGGGACAAACTGAAATAACTGGCTGTATTTTGTTTGAAAATCGTCATTGTAAGTAGGTGTCTGAAACTGCGGACTGAAAAATGCATTTATTAACATCTGAATAAAGACTGGTCTGACTCTGACTTCAAAAGCAGCACTGGGTTAAAAACTCAGATCAGCAGATGGATTCAGGTGCCTCTGAACAAGTTTTGACGTTTCCCTTTAGGCGTTCACAGCTTAAAGCTTTTTAAAAATCTGCTTTTCTGTTTTGCTCTCTCTGCTATTGCTAGATGTATTCAAGTAGTAGTGTGTACGTTGCTTTGGGGAAAAAGCGTGGCACAACCAAAACCTAAACTGAGAATATGGTAAACTGTCTCCATCAAGACATTTCAAATGCTCTCATACCCTTGTTCTTGAAATAGTGCCGTTTCTTCAGAAAGATCCATGACCTTCTGAGCTGGAATGTCTGTTGACATCTGGTTGATGTACCAGTTACTGTAACTGGTATTTGGGGTTCTTTTTTTTTTTTTTTCCAGTTTAATTGAAACAAGCTGAGATTGTCTGCACATGCTATGAAGTGTTTCCATGCTCTGACTGTCTGGTCTCTCTGATGGGTAGTTCTAGAACTGCCAAATCTGAACGGGAAAAGAGGAAGCACCTCAAGAGTTCAAAACTGCAGCCCTTCTGTGGACCATGCTGCCAGGGATAGTCAGTGGCTGAAAGATGTGAGACTTTGCCCCTTGTCTGTAAGGTGGACCGAGACAATTGTTTTGCAAATGTGATACTACTGGCTTTAGCATAACTGAATTCTTGAATTTCTGATTTACACCTTTGCGATGCTAGAGGACTTACAGGTGCTTTTGTTTACCAGCTAAAATGAAAAACTGGCCGGTGGAGAAGAGCTGCTGGGAGCTCTGACAGACCTTGAGGACGGAGGATTACTGGACAACTCCTGCAGATTCTCATCGAAGGCATTGGCTCAGCCTTCCAGTCAGTGCATGCAGAGGTGTGCGTTCAGCAGTCGAGGATGGAAGTGCTACGTCGTTCCTCAGTCTTCGCTGCGGAGGTGATGGAGGTTTTTGACAGGTCTCCCACTGACAAAGAGCTTGTGTCCCAAGCCAAGGCTCTCTGCAGAGACTACATAAACTCGAGGCTGATTCAAGCAGGTGTCAGCTGGAGCAAACCTGAGTACAACGCCCCAGTGCCCGGGGGTAAGCTGGCCGAGGTGTCCACCATACTGCTGCGACTTGGTGAGTCCTGCTGGGATGAGGGGAACTCAGGCTGTATGGAGCGATTCGGACCAGACTAAGGTTTCTGGAAGAGCTTTTCATGTGATGATACAGAGGGTTTGCTTCTCTGCTTTTGCGTTTTGGTTTTGGTGATCTTCCCTAAACAGCTCCTTTGCTTGAGTTTCCTCAATCTCTTGGAGCACTGCTCAGCACAGGGTTTCTGCAAAACTGCCTTTTTCTAAGTCCTTGCAACAGCTCAAAATCACAATGCAGTCCAAGAAAGCCCAGCAGCAGACTGATTCTATATGCACAGGTCTCCAGCTGTGTAACAGTTCTCACAGTACATAGAACAGTCTTTCTCAGCTGGGCATTTTAAATGGTTTTGCTGTGTTTTCTCTAGATGTGAGCGACTTGATTGCCATGATGCATCTGGCACCTTCTAGGGCGCTGCTACCACTGGACTTGGGCTTCAGCAGTAGCTCACCCAGCTTTGATTTGGGGGTAGTTGCTTAGAAAATGTGTTGTTGGAGATTTTATGAAAGCTGCTTTTTAATGCCGGTGTGTTTATTTTCCCTTTGTGTACCTTAGTCATTCAGCAAGACCTGAGTTTTCTTGCTTTTTGCTGGAGCAAGAAGGAGTTGGTTGGTGTTGCCTGGCATACGCTGCCATTTGGTGCCACCCTCACAGCACGGCAACCACGGGGGCTTCAGGGAGAGCAATTTGAAAGTCATGCCTGGAGGCTGTGACATGAAGACATGCTCTAGAGCTTGTACCAGGAGCACCCTCTAAATGTTGACAGTTGCCTAGCGCTTTGTTTTGGGTTGTGTAGCATCTTGTGTGCTCAAGTCTAGCTGTTTGTCATTTGGGAACCCAACACCTTTATTCTTGGAAGTTGCTTCCAACATCCCTCTTTGCCTGCAGGCTGGTATATTAGTTCACATCTGGTTTGGAAACCACCACCAGCATTTGCATCTGATTTACTTACATCAGGGTTCAAACTGGTGAAGTAACCATTAGCTGGGCCTAACAAAGTCAGGGCCAGGGCTGGTGTCTCCCCTTTCTCCCCTTTCTACCTGTTCAATACTATCCCAGGTTTCTTTTTAAGGCATAGCTGTGTTTCTTTTAACTGACTTTTTAAAAAATTCATTCCTTTTCACTTTTTCTCTTCTATGCTGATTTTACTTCTGTTTTTTTTTTTTCCAGTGGTTGTTTGATCTTTGGGGGAAATTTTTTGTTCTTCTGTCAATCTCACTGTCTATTTGTACTCCCTTTCTTCTCCATCTGGGTTGGGGGTTGGGATTTATTTACTTTCAACCCAGGCTTCTGTAGGTGGCCAGGAACATGTTAAAGGGCAAGCAGGTGGTGCACTGGATCTGAAGGCGTCTCCTGGGTTATCCAGATGGAAAGATTTGGCTGATAGTCCCAGGAACCTGGTGCCTTCTCTGAGCAAATCTGTTTGGAGAGCACCATGTGGTACCCATGCAGCCAGGAAGGTGAGCAGTCCTACTCATTAAGATGAAGAGTAGTTTCTGTCCTGTTTCTTTAGAAACTCCACTTGCCACATGACCCATCCCTTTCTTTTCCCCTTTGCTGCTCTAACCAGCACAGGGCCAACTGGTATCCAGCCATCTGCCAGGAATGGTAATCCTTAGCCACTTCCTAAGCAGGGCAACAAGCCAGACCAGTTTTTTTCCTTTATGATAGTGCTGAGAAGCCTATGGAGATGGGAAGTTGGAGTATTTCCTAGCCCACTTGCACACAGAGAGTCCAGTGGACTGTCTGGTGAGCTGGCAGAGGTCCTGGGCACAGGCGATGCAGTTGTGGGTCATGGGGAGGGACACCCCGTCAGCTCAGTGAGGCTTAGCAGCTAATTAGGGCAATTAATGAGTCAGACATGGTAAAACCTAATGGTATAGCCAAATGAGGCATCCCAGACCAACCTGCTGTGTCTGCCATAGGCCTGGTTTATCTGAACTTGTACTTCCTCTGGCCAAGGCCCAGGGGGGTGCCCTTTGACCAGTGCACTGATCTTCTGCACGTGGGAACTGTCACTGCTGCCCTGCTAATTCCTCCGTAATCACTGGAGAAAGGAGGAGAAGCCCCCAAATTGCTGTAAATGTTGCAAAGTTGGGCATCAGTACAAGGACTCTGGAGACCAGCACCAGTGCATCATGCCACAGGAGAGGTCTGTGTGCTGCTGGGGCAGCGAGGCTCTCCAAGCACGGGAATGCTTTGCTGTGCTTTCTTTCCCTGGATGCTCCTGTCTGCCCTGTGCCTGCGGCTGAACGGGGCATATGTGCCTCCAACCAAACCCTGATCTCAGCTGGGGCCTCCAGGCATTGCTTGTTGGAAGTTGTAGCAGTGGCAGGCTACCAAGTACTGATCCCAGCCTCCTGTGCCTCCCTCAGCTAACCAGGGCTATCGTCTTTTCATTACATTTACCAGGAAGCCTGTGTGCTGCCTGTGAGGAGAAAACAGCCTCTGAGTAGTCCAAGTAAGGTTTCCTCTTATCAGGGCTGACCATGTGTTGGCAGGTTTCCTCTTGCTGTCAAACAGGGACAATCCCACACTCAGAAAGAGCTGGGAGGGCTCAGCTGTGGAATTCTGTAGAGTTGGGCTTTGCCTGTGCTGAGTGCCAGATAAATGAATTAAGGATCAGTACCTAATGACTCTTATAACAAGATCCTGATTGCAGTGACATCTTCCTTTTTACCTCTCATATAAATGAAATTTTGAGGAATATCAGTTGCCCTCTGGCTGGGCCAAATCACCTGGGTCTCGCAGTGGGATATAAAGCTGTTGGGATAGCTCTTCCTCTTCCCAGAGCACCCTTGTGCAGAAGAGCACAGTGTGTCCTAAATCTAAGCCAAAAAGGGCTCTCCCTGCACAAAGGGCCTTGGTCCCATGTGGTGTTTGCGTTGTGTCATGCTCCTACAGCAGCTGTGCAACCTTCATTAAATATCCCTGAACCTCTACAGAGAGAGAAATCCCTTGGAAACTGGGCTTTATTAATTCTACTACTCAAAAATGGTTTGTTTTGCTGCAAAGGAAAAGCTTTACTGTTGTTTCCCAAGCTCCATAGCTCAGTCCATTAGGAGAAGGTTCTCTGCTTGTCGTTGGTATTTTTGTTTAGGTCTTCAAGCTGGCCTAACACTTCCAGCTATTTCCCAGCTGGGCAGAAAGCACTCTGGAGGTGAAAGCACATGTCTGTGTGTGTCAGGTACCTTGCTGCTGAGCAGTCAGCCATGCAAATGAACATCTCTTTAACCATTTGGAAGAGAGAAAGAACTCCAGATTGACTCTCAAGTGCCTGTGTGAGCATAAAATAGCTGAGAGTCTCTTTGTTTAATTAATGTTGTGCAGCTCTGGGTGGATCCTTGGCTTTCGTCAGCCTTCAGCATTCTTGAGTCTCTCTCATGCACTTCAGGCATTTTTGTACAAGCCTGATGGGGTTCTGAGGAAGGGCGTATCTCTCAAAAGCTTACATGGATGTACGTGCCTCCTTCTCACTTCTGAAATAAAATGACATGGCTTTGCTTATCTCAGGCCTGTCTCCTGTGTTGGAGGAAAGGCAGGCAGCCAGCCTGGCAACAGCATTTATGTTGGGTATTACTGCAGTCACAGCACTGGTACAGGGCTGCTGCAAAAAACCAATTCAGGAGTCCCAGGCACAGGGCACATTGGGAAAGGAGGGTGCAGGTGGTAGGGAATTGCATCTAAACGACCCTAAGCACTCTGCTGCCTGCTTCAGCTCAGGTGGAGCTGGGGTTCAGACCCTTTGGCTGAAGGCATCCCTGGAGTGACCCGGGCCATGATGGTGAGAGCAGGGCTCGGTGCTGTGTGTGCTGACTGCTGGCTGTTTGTTTGCAGGGGATGAGCTGGAGTACATTCGCCCCAATGTCTACCGGAATATCGCCCGCCAGCTGAACATCTCGCTGCACTCGGAGACCGTGGTGTCGGACGCCTTCCTGGCAGTGGCTGCGCAGATTTTCACCGCAGGTACGGCGCTCAGACAGATACGCAGGCAGGGCTGGGTGTAAAGGAACAGGATGGAGCCACCTCTCTCAGGAGAAGGCATGTTTCTGGGATAGCCTGCAAGGTGGGGCCTGGTTTCTGAAAGGGCTATGGGCAGTTAGGCAGTGTGCCCTGCTTTAATGATTTAATGAGGGCTCCTCTCTGCTGTCTTCTGGCAGGGAAATGTCCTGGGTTGTAATATCCTCCCGTAGGTTCTGTCTCATTCTAGAAGGCACCTCCTGCCCTTCCTCGTTAGGAGGTGGTTGTTACCTCATTGCATGAGGAGGTCACTCATTCCAAGCTTCTTTGCTCACCATTGGCAGTTGCAGAAGATTCATTGCATGGGAGTCTCCCTTGTTCCAGCTCTTGCTGCTGATGCTGGGAGCCAGAATCAACTCATCACAAGAGAGCTCCTCTCCTCCTGGCTTCCCTTCCCACAGCAACAGCCAGAATTACAATGGGACCTGCTCCTTCTCCTTTCTGGTTTTGGGGAAGTCTTGGTCCTTAAGGCTGTTGCAGATGAGCAGGTGCTTTGAGCTTTCTCCCTGCTTAGATGTGAGTGTTCTGCTGCTGCTGTTAGGCTGGTTCCAGAGATGATGGTCAAAAGCAAAAATATGCTCTATGCTGTGTTCCTGCAAGAGAACTTCAGCTTTTCCTGGAAACAGTCCCTGCCACAACTGGAAAAGCAGCCTGTGAGAATTGAGGGAAGAGAAACCTTATAGACAGATTAATGTCAGGCAGGTTCTGACATGGTTGTAGGTTTTCTGCAATGTCTTGTTCTGTTGTCTGCAGAAGGGTCAGTAGACATCAAAGATAGGAAACAAAACAAAAAAAAAAGGAAAAAAAACCAAAGAAAGCAGCTTGCTAGCCGCATAACAGTGTGAAAACACTGGAACCAGTGACAATAGCATGGGAAGTGTCACAGGATGCAGGGACTCTTGTCACTTTGGGAATAGCTGCTACAGGATAGAAGTCCAGGTTTCAGTTGTACTTTCAAATAGGCTACCCCACTCAAAACCTTCTAATCTTCACAATCAACTGTGCTTCTTTATCTGGAACTACCTGCACTCTGGAGAAGCCCTGACATGCCGAAGGTCTGAAGTGTGTTGTGGTGGAGAGCACAGATCCTCCCCAGAATCTCAACATATGGCAAAATAGATCTCTGAGAAGGACTGCCCAAGCAGGACTTCTGGCAGCTTGAGCAGGGCAAATTTTACTCCCTGGGTCGGGGAAATTGATGCTGTGTCATTGGAAATGGATGGAATTGGGCTGTGTGGCTGGTACTGCAGCCCTCAACAGCCTTTCAGAGCATGCCTGGGATGCGGCTTGCCTTTGCACTGGGCGGGCTTGGGAGGGCCTGTGAGCTCAGAAAGCAAGCGCTGGGAAAGCACGGCAGGAATGTCTCGGCGTGGCTGTGTTCAAGGGGCAGGTGCCCTGTCTTGTCACTTAGTGCTGAGCTTCACTTGCGTCAAGGCTTACAGAAAAACAACGGTCAGGTTGGCAGGCTCAGGTGCAATTTGCATTGCAGGGGAGCAGGTGATCTTAGATGACTACAGCTGGCTGCATTGGAACTGGCCCACCTCCAGAAGTGAAGTGACACAGAGCTAAGCCAGAAAGCCAAGAATGCTGCAGGTGAATCCATAGATGTGTGCTGCAATGCTGCCTAACCATGATGCTGGGGAGAAAGCCTGCTGCCTCCTGGGAATTCTGCTCTCAGTGCATATTGACAAATTCATTGAGAGCTGCATTTTTTTTGGTGTTCTTCAACTTCTCAGCTCAAATGTGCGGGAGCCAAATGTGTGGGTAGTTTAAAATTAAAGTAGAAATCATATCTCGTAGTTCTAAACCTGGGTTTTCAGGGTATTAAGAATAGAATCTGGACTCAGCCCTCTGAGGCTGATAATGCTGGAGACTTTGGACTTAAGCTCTGTTGACAGTGTTGCCCCTCCTTGGGGGCCACCCTGCTGCAGAAATGGCTGGTAGTGTGCTGGTTGCACAGGAGCTCGTTGAAACCTTCCCAGGGCTCTCCATGCTCTGTTCTTAACTCTTTCTCATCTCTGCTGGGAGTTGTGTATTTAATTGCTTTTATCAGCTTGTTATTGTAATTTCTCCTAGGCAGCAGGCTGCTGAGTGGCAGAGGGCTAGGAGCTTGCTGATTTTTAACATTCCTGGATCCCACTGCAGTCTCAAAACTCAGCATTTAACAATAAATCCAGCAAACTGGAATTGGCTGTAGAAGCCAGACATTCATTCCTTTTTTTTTTTTTTCCATAGTTCAGAGGAAAGAGGCTCTTATTGAGCAAAGGAAACCAGACACTCAAGTTCAGTCTGAGTTTTCATGCCAATTACCAAGTTTATTAAGAAACCAGCTACAGTCTGACACTACAGTGCTTAGACAACTAGGGGAGCCCCACTAGTCACTTACAATGCCTTTCCAGCAAGGAAGCAGGGGATTTTGACCCTTTTTTGCTGGAGAGGTTTTCTCCTTTATCTTTTACATGTCTATCTTCCACATTCTGGTCTGGTTGTGAGTCTTCACGCTGTAGCTCTGTCTGTGCTTACTTCCTGTCCACAAGTCTTGACTAAGCTCAAAACTGCCATGAGCAGCCTGTTTCGATGCCTCTTCTTTCAGTGAAGAAATTTTTACTGATACCCAATCTGAACATTACCTGGTGCAATTTGGGGGCATTTCCTCTTGTCTCATGGCTTGTCATCTGGAAGAAGAGACTATGGTAAGGCTCAAGCTGTATTTTGTTCCCGTTTCCAAACAACTCACTAGTTATTCAGGGTGTGGAGAGCCCATCAGTGTGGAGACAAGCACAGCAGAGACCTGATCTGCTTTTGATGGCAAAGGATCTGCAACAACATCATCTCTGTGATGTTACCACTGGCTCCTGTGCATGGTCCAAAGCTGCTCTGCAGGTAGCAGGAGGCTTTCCCCTGACTTGAGCAGGCTTTTTTTTGGGGCCTGGCTGAGCTGACATTTACCTTAGGTGTTAAAACAAATACCAGAAGGAAGAGGTCACTTGGTGGAGAAGCAGAAGTAGAAAAGGGAGAGGCATTTTCCTTTCCTAAAGGAAGCAGTTCTGTCCTGTTGGTAAGAGTTGCTAGGCATGAGGGCTTTTGAAAAGCTTTCAACCTGGTTTTTACTGGGTTTGGTTTTTAATCAAGGGTGCCTGGGCTGAAGTGAACCCTGTGTAACAGGAATGTAGGGTTAATGCTTTCTGAGGAGAAAGCACTTTCCCTGCAGGAGCAAATGGATGTAGATGACATCAAGCTGACTGGTGCTGTTGACACACCTGAAGGAAAGGATGACATCCAGAGGGACCTGGACAAGCTTGAGAAGTGACCCGTGGGAATCTCACGAGGTGAAACAAGGCCAAGTGCTACTACTGCATCTGGGTCGGGGCAAGCACCAGGATCAGTCTGGGCTAGGGATGAGCAGATGAAGAACAACCCTGGGAGAAGAACTTGGGGGTGCTGGTGGGTGAGAGCTGGACATGGCCCTGTGTACTGGACCCAGAAGCCGCCCATGTGCTGGGCTGATCCCCCAGTGTGGGCAGCAGGGGAGGGGGAGATTCTGCCCCTCTGCCCCACTCAGACCTGCCTCCAGCCTGAGGGTCCCAGCACAGGAAGGGCATGGAGGTGCTGGAGCAAGTCCAGAGGAGGCACCAAAATGATTAGAGGAGGGATGGAGCAGCTTTGCTGAGAGGAAAGGCTGAGAGTTGGGATTGTTCAGCCTGGAGAAGAGAAGCTCCAGGTGACCTAATTGTGGCCTTCAAATCCCTGAAGGAGCCAACAAGGAGGTTGGAGAGAGACTATTGACAAGGGCCTGGAGTGACAGGACAAGGGGGAATGGCTTCATACTAACAGGTAGTAGGTTTATATTAGATATTGGGAAGAAATTCTTCCCTAGGAAGGTGAGACCCTGGCACAGGTTGCTCAGAGAAGCTGTGGCTGCCCCCTCCCTGGAAGCATCCAAGGCCGGGTTGGACAGGGCTTGGAGCATTCTGGGATAGTGGAAAGCATCTCTGCCTGTCAGAGACTGGAAAAAGTGATCTGTTCTGAGACATCTTAGGATGCTTGTAATGTGTGGTAGGCGGTGGGTCGGACCTTGCTCTGGTGAGATGGTGCCCTGCCCCCTGTACCCCTCAACCCTGCAGTGTGTGTCAGCCATGGCACACTGAAGGCAGCCCCCCAGGGTTGCCTGACCCAGTCCCTGAGTGGCTGAGAGACCACAAGAACCACCAGGGAGGAAGGCCCAGGATGGGCCAAAGCTTTAAGCCTGACCACGAGGCAAGCACATTGTCCTTTAACCCTGCCTTCATCTCGGAGTTTTACGTCACTGGAACCCAGGAGTTGGTAGCTGTATGTCTGGTTTTTTATATATTTCCCGTCTTTCTGTTTTTCTCCCTTTCTTCTTCTCTCTTCTCACAGAATATGACATTGAAGGGGTTTAAATAAAGTTTTTCTATGTTCAATGGGCTAAGTCTATGCATCGGTAAGTGATGTTACATTGCATTTACTCTTTTGCCAATGTTTCTTCATTTCCTATAGTTTGCCAGTAAACTTTCATGTGTTTTTTTACCTCTTGAGAATATCTGGTTGGGATTTTCTCCTTTGTTTCTACCCAGAGCAAAAGAACCTTGGCTTTAACCCTGGAACTAAGTGACTGGGGTGTAACACTGCCCATGACAGGGGATTGGAATGAGATGAGCTTTGAGTTCCCTTCCAACCCAGACCATTCTGGGTTTCTCTGAAATGCTGTTAGAAATGCATCCTTCTGCTCCCTCATCGCTTAGGCCTTATGACTTGAGCTTCCTGCCTCATGCACACCCCTCTGGGCTTTTCTCTCCACCAAAGTGTGTTGTGTCTGGCTGTATTCTCCCAGCTGTCGAAGTGTAGCAGTGGATGGTGTTTCTTTAAGGTCTGGTTTGCGAGCGAGACTTTGATGCTGCGTGGAGCAGAGGGAAGTTTATTTGAATAACCTCGGGTAGTGTGGTGCCCTGAGACTGCACAGTCGTGTCTCATGTCTCCTTCATCTCTCCCCTGGGGCAGACGAGCTCATATGAGCAGGAACACTTTCAAGAGCATTCCTCTCCTGCTAATTCATTTTACCCTGGGCTCAGCAGTGTTTACATACCTTCAGCTCCATGGCTGGCCTAGAGAGTGCAACTTGTATTTCTTAATTTTTATAATGCCTTCTAAGCAGCCCTTTACTTTTTCCATATCCTTTTGTTCCGTGTCTGTGAGCAGAGCTTTCTCTCTTTTGATCATTCGTTTTTGGAGTAGCTTTCCATTCCCCTGTTGTTGCTAGCTCCTGTGCATATTAATCTACGCAGTGGGAAGCTGTGAATGGATTGTCTTGCTTGGTGATGAGTGCCCATTTCACCCAGTGTGGGTGACAGCCAGGCCTTTTGAGGAATTTGGAGCACGACCATGTGTTTTCGCTTCTCGTGTGCACTGGCCAGACGCAATTCCAGCTTGTGCTGAGATGCATCACACTAGTGTCACTTTCAACCCAGCCTGGACATCGGGAGGGACGGAGGCACTGCCCTCTCAGTCATCGTGCTCCTCTGCCCCTGCCGAGGGAGTCCTTGAGAGAGAAAAGTTAATGGAGCTGGTGTCCTGGGAAAGTGCAGAGGAGGGCTGCTGGGGCATGTTCCCCTGCCCTCTCCTGCCTGGGGCTGGGTGGTCGCTGGAGCCCTCCTGGGCAGGGGGCCCAGCCACAGGCATGGCCTGGGTGTTGGAGGTGCCTGCTCTTCCCTTGCTTCCCACGATGTCTAGTGAGAACAAGAGCATAAGCTGTGCCCTGCTGTTGTGAGTGAGAAGCCCAGCCTGCTGTCTCCATCTTCTGCCTCCAGCGGTGGCAAGAGGACTTCAGACAAATGGAAATCAGGAAGGGATTTCCTCCTTTCCTGCCCCCATGGCCCGGCTCTGCTAGCAATAGGAAAGGCAGACTGAAGGATTGGTTTGACCCTTACAGGCACACTCTGGAAAGAGGATGTGACCCCTGAGCCCTCCATATCCATCATTATAAGCATGAACCAAGAACTGGTTCTCTTTCTGCTGTGGAAGGGAGAGGGGTTCTTCCCATGTGCCAGGGAAGCACTCACCTCATGCAAGTCCTGCAGCAGGTACCACTATGGAACAATCTTGGCAGGAAGCTGGAGCTGAAGGGTTTCCTCTGCATCCTCTCTGGACTGATGTGCCTTAGAGCAAACTGCTTTCCTGTGTGCTGGGGAAGTCATGGGTCTCTTGAGCCTTTATCTTCCACAGGTTGTGGATACACTTTTCTTCTGTTGGAAAAAGAAACTTGGGTTCAAAACAAAGTTAACCAAGACTGGAGCTGTCTTTCTGTACCAGGGTGACTTCAGTCCTGTCAGTCTTTGTTACTGCCATGTAAATATCTCAGAGATAATGGACTTGCTTCAGATATTTAAAGAGTGCTGTCAGTAAAAGCTTGGGAATAAGCCAGTGAACTCTTCCCTGGAATTTTGAATAACTTTTGTTATGTAACTCAAGATGCAAGGAACCACATTTCTGCAGGGATGGAGAGCTGTAAAACTGACTTATACTAAAGCTGAATATAAGCCAGCTGAGGCTCTGGTCCTGGAGATACCCTCAGCAAGGGATGTAACCCCTTTAAAGCCTCTTTCATTAGGTAGAACTGTGTTGGCCTGCACTCGGACAGCCTCTTTCTTGCAGGGAGAACCCCTCTGTCTAGTCTTCTGTGGTTTCATAGCCTCTTCCTGGCTCATTCTGCTGGCTGTCATGGTGATACACAATGTGAGAAAGGCAGATAAATAGTGTGAATGCCAAACAGGCAGTGAACTTCCTGAGTGACAGCGCTGGTGTCAGGGACACTGCAGGGTCTGCTCAACAAATAAAACCAAAAGAAAAAGAAGAACAGTCACTTTAGCTACGTTAATAACTTTCTCTGATCTCGGGGATACTTCTGGGGAAGGACAGAGTATCACAGAGGATTTGAGCTAATGCTGTTACTGTTGCTGCAGAGCCTCACAAAAGGCTGTAGATTTTGATCTTACATTAGTCATGAAAAATGTTTTTTTTGTCACACTGAATGGATTTTCTTCGGTCTAACAAGGTATTCCTGTGGCTGACATTTGAAGAGTTCCTCTAAAGTTTAGTTCTTTTTTTTTTATTTAAGGAAAAGCAAGCAATTCCTAAAAGTGTTAGTGTGAGTGTCCCTTTTGAAGCACGAAGTGTAAGAATTGTGGAAATGCTCTGAAATCTGCATCTTTTCTAAAGAAATATGGGGCACTCTGCTGCAATGAGAACAGCTGTGAGGAGGCTGGAGCTCCATCCCAGAGTTGGTTCAGGCTACCTGGGGAATCTGAGAGTGCAATGAAGGAAAGAAGGGGGGTCTTTACCCATTTAAATTGTATTTTTGCTTGCTGAGCACATCCCGTTTTCTAATGGTGTGTTTAACCCCTCCCGATCCATAGATCTAGTCATTGCACGGATCCTTCCATCCTCTCACCTGTTTTTTTTCCTTGCTGCAGCCCTGCAAGAACAGTTCTGTGTGGTTTTTAAATATTAGAACTTCACCAGGCTTCTGGCTGTGTTTGGGAGAGACTTTGGACAGATTCCATAGAGACCTAAGATTGTAAAATAATTCACAGTATGCTTGATAAATACGGCTATTACTGATAATAAAAGTACAAGAGAGGATGTGCCATTGTTCAGTGATAGTTCTGCATGGGAGCGAGAGGGTTGTGTTTCCAGGTCACTGGTCCTGAGAAAAGCCTGATGAGAGGCAGCTGACTGCAATGTTTGAGCATGAAGGATTTATGACTGCAATGTTTGAGCATGAAGGATTTATGCCCAGTGGTGCTGGTAAGGCGCAGGGGAGCCCCCGGGAGGTTGGCTGGTACCTAGAGCTGAGCTTATTGCTAACACCAGCAGGAAGGTGACTGCTGCTGGGACAGCTTCCATGGAGCACTTGCTGCAGGCAGGTCAGCCCGGCTGGAAGGCTGTCTTCTAGGAGATTAGATCACTGGCTGACTCTCCTCCCCTGCACTGTCCTCAGTGGGGTAGCACAGGCAATGTTAAGTAGGCAGAGTGGCCAAATCCTTGAAGCCGTTTTTCAGGTGGAGACTGAGGCCTGTCCTTATGTTGGAGAGGACACCAGCCCTCGTGAGTGCAAGTGGAGGAGTAGGCTCTCTGCTCTCTGGTGAGCAGCGACAGGACCCAAGGGAATGGCATGAAGCTGTGTCATGGGGGTATATTGGATATTAGGAAAAGAGGGTGGTCAGGCACTGAACAGGCACCCCAGGGAATGTCACAGCCCCAAGGCTGCCAGAGCTCCAGGAGCATTTGGACAACGCTCTCAGGCACAGGGTGGGATTGTTGGGGTGTCTGTGCAGGGCCAGGAGCTGGTCTTGATGATCCCTGTGGGTCCATCCATCTCAGGATTCTATGACTTCTCTATTCCAACTGTGATTCTATGAACCCTCTTGGCCCTGTAGCTTTGCCTCCCTTTGTTGCTTTTGTGTGATGATAGAACTGAAGATGCTTGTCTCGTATGCTTTGAGTGTCACATTGGAGCAGTGATTAGAAGAAAATAGGAATGCTTTGTTTAAGGGTGTTTAAGGTTTGTGTTGAAGACAAAAATCCCAGGTTGTTCGTACTATTTGGATTCTATCACCTCCTGTACAGCATGTGCATGGCTGAGAGCCAATGGCAATACAAATCATGGTGGTGCACACTTTCCCTATCTCGATGGTGCCTTTGGGCTGCTTTCTCCAAAGCTGTATGTGCCTCTCTCCAGTGCTGAGAGGCAATCAAACCATACCAAGGTCAGATTATTTCATTCTGCTTCTCTATGTGGAGAGTTTCCCCAGTTCTAGTCCCCTAGTATTCCCTTTCCCCCACGTGGAGAGCGTGCAGAACTGTGGCTGCACGCAGGCAGCATGGGCACACGTAATGAAGCAGAGTAGTTTCCTTTGGGTATTCAACACTGAGCTGAGTGTGTGTGTAAATATGAATGATGTTTTTTTCTTTTCACAGGCATAACGTGGGGCAAGGTGGTGTCTCTCTACGCCGTGGCAGCTGGGCTGGCAGTGGACTGCGTGCGGCACGCGCAGCCAGCCATGGTTCACACCATCGTTGACTGCCTGGGAGAGTTCGTGCGCAAGACCTTGGTGACATGGCTGAAAAGGAGAGGAGGCTGGGTAAGGAATGCTATCTCATCCTACTTGTTTCTGCATGTCCAGACCAGAAAATATCCCAGTTAATGGAAGTGAGAGTGCGCTCTCTGCAGCTTTATGCAGAAAAAGGCTGTGTGAGATTCTCTTCCGCAGCGCTGTGGCCACCTCTGTCCTACTTACACCTGTGCTAGACTTGTAGAACTCTGTTACTGCCTCGTGGTCCCATTCTCAAAAACATCAGTTATTCTTGTCCTCAGCTTCCTGCACAGCTGAGCCATAATAATTCAATCCTGACCCACCAGCCCCTGTTGTGTTCCTGATCTTCTCCAGGGCTAACAGCCAGTCATAGTGGGACACTGTAGGTGTCAGTCCTGTGAGGCACTGGCACAGGTTGCCCAGAGAAGCTGTGGTTGCCCTGTCCCTGGAAGTGTTCCAGGCCAAGTTGGATGGGGCTTGGAGCAGGCTGGTTTTAGTGGGAGGTGTCCCTGCCCATGGCAGGGACTGGGATTGGATGATCTTCAAGGTTTCTTCCAACCCAAACCATTCTTTGATTCTGTGATACTCTTGGCCAGCTGTTGTCTAGAAACTGGCAGAAAATGAGGCCGGCCAGCTCTTGTCTAGAAACTGGCAGAAAATGAGGCCTGCCAGCTTAATTCTCATTTCACCTCTAAGCATCAGATTTCTTTGGTCTGCCTATACCCAATGTGAGCATTGGTTCCTGTGGAGGCTCATTCATAGTAAGAACTTTATTTTGGTGCTGTGGCATAGCTAGATACCTTTCCAGTGACCTCCCCAGCAGACTGGAAAGACTGGCTGGCTGTGTTAGTGACTGGCAGCTGGCTGATGTCTGTATGTACCAGGTTCCATGTGCCTGTCTGGCAGGGACACAGACAGTCCTTGGATCCTCTAGTGTGCTGCTGGGCAGATGCTGCTTGGGGCAAGATATTGCCCTATGACACCACTGAGTTCATGGGACATCTTGTTCCCAAGGCATGCTCTCTTTCCAGACTGAGCCACAGCAGCAAATTCCCTCTTTTCCAAGAGGTGAAATTTATTCCTGAGCTGTCAGGAAATGGTCAGGCTCCTCACCCATACCGATTTGGAGACAGGGGGATGTCTTTTTCCAAACTGAGTATTGCCCCTTTGTGCTGACACTTCCCAACTGTGTCAGTAGCTGTTTCAGTCACCTGATTTCTTCAGGAGTGAAGACACCTGTTTTGGTGAAGAGGAACTGGGAAAGTATAATTGTTCTGATTTTGGATCCCTTGTACTTACTAAGTACCAATCCTACCTTAAATCATCCCTGTCCTCTCTAAAACTGTGTCACCCTGAGGCCAGCTGACTCAGGGAACTGTTTGGTTGGGCTAAAAGTAACCTTTGATTTGAATGCTCTGATCTGTTTCATTTTGCTTTCCAAAAATTAATTGTGCCGAGGCAGGTGAAGAGGATATCCTGGGATTAAGTAACACTGTTCCTGCCTGTGAATGCCAGTCTCTGCCTTAGTATCATTTGAGGCTTACTTCAACTGCATACCTGTGCAGCTGCTTGAAATGTATTCTCTGAAACATTTTTTTTTTTGAGATCTGGTTTCATTAAAACAGAAATGTTGCATAGGAATGCATCTCTTTCTAGTTTCCAAGTATGTTTTTCTTTGTTTTGGCTTTACAGTAGAATAGAAAGATTTAGATTTTTTTTTTAGCAGCATTTGCTACAAAGCAGAGCATGTGGCTTGAATTTGTTTGAATAATTAACATAGAACATCAAACTGCCATTGCAACAGCTTATCAGTGCCTGACAAGGCAAAAAGACCTAAGTAGCTTTGAAGTTTTCAATTCCACTGCCTTATCAGGTAGGCTCGATTTGGATAACAACAGCTACAGCAATTGTTAAACAGCTGAGCAATTTTGCTTATCTAAGCAAGCCCCATGCAAATTTGTAAGTGCTTCTGAGTGCAGCTGCTCTTGGTTAGGGCAGTGAGGTCATTGCCTTTGGGAGAACATAGCAGGGCTTTAAGGAATTCACGTTTTCTCATCTGGCAGTTAACCCTCTACAGCTGTAATCAGCCCAGTGTGTTTGGGCCTTGTACTGGCTCACGTGGGACCCTAAAGCCCATTGGAGCTTATGTTTCTCATGGATCAGGTACCCTAACATGTGTGTTCAGGCAGGTACCTGCATGTCGTGACTTCTCTCAGCTAAAGGGACAGTTGGACACAGCTGTGTTTTAAACATGACCCCATGCAGGTCGCTAGAATTTGACAGGTTGAATCAGTTCAGACTTTTTTCAAATGCAAATAGGGTGAGTGTGCTAAGCCATCACTGCAAGTACTCAGGGAGACCCACCTTGCTTTCCTCCACAATACAGATGAAGTGCCTGTAACCACCATTAACACATAGCAGCATCTTCTGGTGACTATCTTGGCTCTGCCTGCTCTGTTTGCTCGTGCTTTTTAGCTGTAGGCAGCAGTATTTCCACACCTTGGTGCTGACTCAGCTTTCTCCTGTCATCCTGTTTCTTCCCATCACTGCGTGCCTGCATTCTTTCTTCCTGCAGTCTCTGCTTGCCAGTTATTCATGGGCTCAGCTTCTCCTGATGCTCCCAGGAGATCAGCAGTGTGGTGAGGGGCACCGTGCCAGCCTTCCAGACACGGTGAACAAGGAACTGCTGCAACATGTGGGAGCCTGCTGGCAGCAGAGCTTTGGTCTGTAGGTGATGATGGGGTTGGTTAGTGTGGCTGTACTCACTAACCAGACTCTGAGATTTGTCCCTTCAGCCCCCTTTTCCTTTCTTCTAATGATGACCAAGGTTGATCAGGCAAAGTTCATGCATGTCTTGAGCACAGGCAGAAAAAATAGGGAAGATTATTGGAGCATTCATCATCTCTCATGTCCTGTTTTGGGGAGGAACACCTCAGGGTTTAGAGTCTGACTTGTCTGTGCTTGGTCAATGAGAGACTTATGTCAGAAGGCAAATTTAGAAGACTGCTGAGCTAAGCTTGTAAGCAAAAAGCTTTTGGGACTGTGAACATTTGCCATACTTGTGGTGTGATTATTGTTCTCATTTGCCACCCGAAAGCCGTTCCTGAAAACCACATGGGGTTGGTGTGCTGACGGTGCACCCCCTGTTACACAGCCACAGCCCACATCTTGTCCTAGGCTGGAGTTTAACCCCAACTCAGTTATATCACAGGCAAAGCTTTTAATTTTGATTCCTGCACCAGAAGATGCATTTTTCTCTCTACCTCTGTCCTGTTCACTTCACCCTCTTGATATTTTCCATTTTCTCCTTCCCATGCCAGCTGAGACCCTATCTCTATCAATTTGATGGGTGTTTTTGGTTTTTTTAATCATTGCAGGCCAGCTTCTCTTCCTGTTAATACTTGAAACTGGTTGCCCAAGTGATCTTTAAATCTGGCCCACACATCTGGGAGGCATCTCTGCTGGCATGTATATTTCCACAAACAAAGCTACAAAGCTTGCATTGCTTTAGATTTAATTTGAGGGATGGCTTGCTTGAATGTCTTCCAAAGAAAGCATTAAGGCAAGAGAAAATGTGCAAGCAACTTGAGCTGATATTAAACAGGACAACCTCTGGGAAGCATCTGGCTTTACAGAAAAGGATGGGAGTGCTGATACTGCTAAGGCTTCCTAGACCTTTTGAACAGGGAAAGAAAGTTGTATTTAGCTATCCATAATGGAAAGTGCTGGATAATCTTCCTGTAGCATTTCTTTCCCCAGGGGTGGCTAAGAGGGGAACACTTTGCCTCGTTGATGGGGAATTAGGAAAATGTATTTTGCAGGGCTCCTGAGCCTGATTTTATAACTTTCAGTGTGTGGAAGTGTCAGAGCTGACATCTGGTGCTGCCGCAGCGGTGGTGTGATGCCATGGGTTGTGGGGCTGGGACAGCCTGCAGGAGTGGCTGACGTGGGCATCTCTCTCTGATGATCTCTCTTCCCTCCTCATTAGGCAGACATCACAAAATGTGTGGTGAATACTGACCCCAGCCTTCGCTCCCACTGGCTCGTGGCTGCTGTTTGCAGTTTTGGTCACTTCCTCAAGGCCATCTTCTTCGTCCTGCTGCCTGAGAGATGACTCTGAGTTTCCAAGCACAACCCCCTGCCCCATCTTCTCTCCCACTCCAGAAGCAACAAGAAGTAACTGGAGAAGTAATTCCAGATTGGTATTGGCAATCTCTGAAGAGGAGGAAGAGAAGAACTGGGACAAAAAAAAGGCTTGTTCTCCTCTCCCATTAACTGGGAGCAGATGATCAACCACAGTCTCCTATTTGCAGCCACATGAGCCTCTCTCACCATTAATCCTTCCAAGAATCTTGTTTCCCTGGGTGACTTGCATGTGTGGCCTAGGTGTTGCTGGTCCCTGGGCACACCTGTGGCAGCTGTGTGTAATGTGGGACTGTCAGATGGCTGCTCTTATGGCTGTGTTGCATGCTTATGCTAGCACCAGGCAGAGGGGAGGAGGAAAGGAACATTATTTGAAATGAGATAAGAAAATAGGAGAGGGGGAGAGTCCCTCCTTCACTCCGTGTGATTTCCCTTTCAGTCCTCTGACTTGCCTTGTGTTGATTCTTGTCGTTACATTTGTGCTTAAAAGTTCATCTCCTCCTTTAGCCCTAACTCACTTGCTGGGCTCTGCCCCAGCACAGCATGGTAGGTGTTTAACCAGATAAAACCAAACGTTCTGTCAACAGATGCTTCTCCCTGACGTGTCTTGGAGATTGGTCTGAGTAGCTGTGTGAGGGACAGGTCTGTGTTTTGTTGACCCCCCTTACTGCACTCAGCCCAGTCAAACGGGAGAGCATGGGGCAATGCCTTCAAGCAACAACTCGGGATGGAATTTCATCAGGAAGAAAAATGTTTTCTCCACTGAGATTTTGTCAGAGCTAAGCATGTGAGTAGGAAAGGCTGGGGGGCATGGGCAGAAATAAGGAAGCAGCAAGTGAGCTGGCTGGCATTGTAAAAGCAGTGGGCTGTGCTGAAAGTAGCTGATGTATGTTTCTCCTTTAATCTCTTTGAAGTACAACTCGTAGTCTTCTTTGTGGCAAACAATAAAAGAAAATAAGTGGTATTTCACTACTGCAAAGGCTATTGTATTTGTTTCCAGACCAGAGTTAACAATTCCAAAAAAGGCCAGAACAGTGCAGAGACAAACACTCCGGCTAAAAATACCTCAGCTTTTCCCCTGGTAGAACATGTTAACATGTTAAAACTACGACTTGCCTGCTTCATGCCTGGAATTTAACCCTTGTTGTTGCCATGTCAGAAGTAGGCTGTTTTTACCAACAGATGCAGGGCTTCCCTGACGTCAGCAGGGAAGGGCCGTGGAGCCTCTTCTCTGCCAAAGCCTTCTGGAGACTCCCCGCTCAGTGCCCTGCTCCCAAAAGTGTGGCACTAGGCACAGAAAAATAAGTGGTATAAGAACATGTGGCACTATAGGGGGTTTTGCTGTTTTTTTTTCGCTGATTTCCCTCCCAAACCTTTAGAGGGGCTTTATTCTTCTCCCAGGAGTTACAAAGGGGTCTGAGAATAAAGCAAAACCTTTACTTCTGGGCACTACCTGTGGGCCAGGTCTGTACTCACAGATAGTAGTGCTGTGCTCTGACCAGCAGAAACCCTAGCAGAGGATGTGTAGGAGTTAGATCCTTGCACATTCCTGCTTTTTCTGCTCTAGCCCTTTGCACTTTGGCTGATGCCTTGGCATATGGGGGCCGGGCCCAGCTTCACCCCCAGTGCTACACCCCCAGTGAAGAGTGCTGTGCCAGCTTGGTCTACGAGTGCATTTTCAGTAGTAAAGCAATTCTTGTGGATCAAAGCCCTTCGAGAGCAAACTCCCCCATCCCCAGTCTTTCAACAGAAACACTCATTGAGAAGGGGAGAGCCTCCCATTCCACATCAGAGTGTGTGCTGCCTTGCACAGTGGCTGGGGAGACTTTGGCGTGGGTTATACTGATGAAGTTCCCAGTGTAGATGCAGCTGATGGTGCCATGAGGTTGGAGCATTTTTATGTGTGTAAAGCTTGCAGCAGTTCCCCAGATAAAACCAAATTGCCAAAGGAACATTTAATTTTTTTAAAAATTTCCTGACATAATTATATTGGCATTAGGGGTTTTGCTGGCATCACTTACAGTTAGGATTTTCTTCCTTAGATTCCTGGTAGATCTGGCTGTGGAAATTTAGAGCAGGTACAGAACACATGGGGAACTACACTAACCACCTTTGAGCAGCAGAGAGAGGATCCCCTCCACTCTGCAACAGAGGCACTTAAAAGCTTTATAGTCCATAGCAGGGGGGTGCAGATTTGTTGTCCTAAAGGAGCTTGTGGAAAAGGAAACTTTGGATTTCTGGAAATACCCTAGCTGTGTGCAGATTCTGACTTGGACAGCTTCACAACTCATCAAGTCCAGCTTGCCTTGTGTCTCATGGAGTGAATGGGAGTTACTGGAGCAGCACAGTTCAACACGGGGACTGGCAAGACCTGTCTCAATTTAGATGCTGTTTTGAAATGTAATACTTAAGGCTACTGGGGGTTTTTTTCAGTAAACAAGTGATATCAGAGGATCTATTAAGGAACACAAAGAGTTAAATGCACCAATTAAGTGCATTTAACAAGAAGATAATGACAAGCCAAATAAAGCAGCATTGCTGGAAAGGAATGTGTGTGGGTGGGAAGGGGGTTACAGAGGCAGACAAAGGCTCAGCCTGGAAACTGCTGATAATGAAGAGATGGTGGAGCTCCCCTCGAATAGGTTTCAGACTTCTCTGGCTTCTGTCTGTCTCCTTGCATTTGCTAGTCCCTGCAAAACACATACCAGAGCTGAACAGTGTGCTGCTCACCTTGCACTTGTGTTAAGGGAGGGTCCTTGGACCCGTCTCACTCCTGTAATTACCACATCACCACCAGCCTCGTCACCAAAATAAACAACAAAGCAAACAGAATTGCACGCAGCACTGTGCATTTAGGAACTAACAGTATTGAGCATGACACAGACAAGTGTTTATGTTGTGTTCAGTCCTATCTGTAGTATTTAGTCGTTTTGGAGTACTTCCAGAGGTCCTTTACAATCTCAGCCGTTCTGGGGCTCTGTGATTTTTCTATTCCCTCTACTCTTTTCACCAGTCCTACCTGATGGGAGACATCAGGGTTGGTTGTTTATCACCCTAATAAACATTTTCCTTTTAAATGATTGGTGAAGGTCCCAGGAGCAGATCTAATTCATTTAGTTGTTAAAGAAAACCAAGAAAAAAACAAGTACCAAGGTTAGTGCTATTGTGCTCCTCCATACCAAAAGCCTGTTGTTCCTCTTCCAGCATCAAAAACTGAAAACCCCCAAACCAACCACCTCATTCTTTTCCCCCAGTGTCCCCAACTATCTGCTTGAGAAATATGCTCGTAGTAAAAGCTGCTGTAATTTTTTTAAGTGGTTTTCCACACATTGGATGTTCTAAGTGAGACTTACAAGCTGTCTTGGGGGGCTGTTCCCTGTCCCTAGTGACCTTCCAGTCCACAGCAAACACAGCTCCAGTTTCATCCCCTTTTGCTGAAGGGCAGCAGTCATAGGGGCAGAGGACAAACCTCCTCTGAGCACGGGGAGACATGGCTGCTGCTCAGCTTGTTAGGCACTTGCAGAATCCAGCCACGCTTTAGCTGTCTCCTGCCTCTCTGTGCCACCAGAAAAGCTGAGGCAAGGTCAGGTGATAGCATGGGAGGTGCTTAGGAAGAGGTAGGAGGAGGAAGAAAGAGTTGTATGGAGGTGGGAAAATGGCATCCTAAGTGTTTTTGCGGCTGTGGAATGTTTTGCAGAGGAGAGTTTTGCCTGTGGTTACAGGAGAGTAGAGCCTGGAGGAACCCGAGCCTCAGCTCGCCTTTGTTCACAGAAGAACTTGCTTCATTAAGGATTATCCCACCATCCTCCCCCTCCAACACCAACCTCATTCTCTGTTTCTTTGTAGTGAACCTACGTTCAGTCAACAGAAATATCTTTATCACAAAGGAAGGAAGCAGAAAAGCCCTCTTGGCTTGGGAGTTTCAATGATAAGCATTTGAGGAGTGCTTATCGTGTCCTAGACATGGCCTTGCCCCAGCCACAGCCTGACTTGTTCCTCTCCCATATCAAACGCTCGCAGCAGGTTCACCTTCTTCAAAGCAACTAGAGAAAGTGGTCTCAGTCTCACAGCAGATGTCACCTGTGTTCCTGCACTGCTTTTTCTCCTGCAAATGGAAAGAAAACAGTCTGTGAAGCCCGTAATTTATCAGACTTGCATCTGTATTATAGACCAAAGTACAGAACAATAGTGACAGGGAGTGAGACTGAGGTTTCCCAGGGATTGTAACACCAAACTTCCTCATTTTCAGACTCGTTTTTTAGACCCTGAGAAAAAGCTCGCTTTTTTTTAAAATTCTCCTGCACAATTAAACTGAATATGAAGCAGATTGCAAGTCCCTTAGATGGGTTTCTGAAAAGATCAGGCCCTGAAGGCATTCCAAGGGCTTTGCCAAGAGCCTTCTTGATGAGGCTCTTGTCAATGTGTGTCCCTTGAATTTCTTCATTGTCATTTTTTTTTCAGGCCTACTATTTATAATTTTTAGGCATAAATTTGCCACAGATTAATTATTCTCTCATGGCAGTGTGAAAACAATGCATGCTACTAGGTTAATGACAAGAAAACAGCATTTTAATGTACTGCTGGCTGAGTCTACAAATTTCTTCTATGCAAGTGGTTTGACAGCTGGAGTTTAAACACTCGCTCAGAAAAGCCTGTAACCTCTTTAACTCTAAACATTTTGACCCACTGGGATTATAAGCCCCCAGCACAACTAAACAGAGCAATCCTCAGTTGAACTTTACACTGTCACCAGGACCTGGAAATGCATCGCATGTTCGAGCAGAGTCTGTGGGAAATGGAGTGCCCCTGGGTCAATCACATGACACGCAGACCACGTCCAGGCAAGGTCAGATGAAAAAAAAGCTTCCCCTCTCACAGAAGGAAGAAAATAAGGAGTTGGGGAGGGAATTCCCAGCTTCCTTAGAAGCATATTTCAGAGCTTTAATTTAGGAGAAATGTCTTCTCTTTGCCCATAGACCAGCAGACAGCATTGGAGTCTTCTCTACCACTGCAGGAAGACTTGCTTGTACTTCCCTACTGGTGTCAAATACAATCCCGTTGTTTCAAATTTCCACTTCTGTCCCTATCTCGTGACCTTCACTCTTGCTTTTGTTGAGCTCTGTGTTTGAGCAAGATAAACTTTTATTCCCCATTCCCTGCTGGAGTGTGACTTGCGCTGGGCTTGCTCTTGAGTCCCTTTCAGCCACCTCAAGGGCAGCTGGTCTGGACTTTGGAGGATTATGGGCAGCGCCGAGGACCTTTAGCATCACCAATCTGATGGGAACTGAGAGGATGGGCTACTTTGCAGGACCACAGTGTCTCACCTAGCTCTCATTAGGCAGGAGATGGAGATCCTGCACTGGTCCTTGCTATGCAAGTCCATTCTCCCAGTGTTCTGTGGCACTGTCCAGGGAACATAAAACCACCTGCAAGTTGATCTTTTAGCCCTCTCAACGTTGTGGTGTTGCTGTTTTACTCCTAATGTGGAGGTGTGAGTCGGGGGCTGTGCAGTGGTGACTGCAGGGACAGTTTGTACCTGTTTCCCACCAGAGCTGAGCCGGGATTTTCTGGTAATCTAAGAAGGGGATTAAAAAGAACCCCAAAATAGCCTTTTATTTTGATCTCCTTGTCACTTCAAAAGAACAATTCAATCACCGCTAAGCTGCTAGAACATACTTTGTTCTCAGTTCCTCAGCCAGAAGTGGCCAGACTGCCCTTTTGAAGCCTGGCAAGTTTCTGCCAGCTAATTCCCTTGCCTTATGCTGTCAGCTTTCCCTCTCAGCTCACTGGCATTGCTCCTGGGTAAAGGTGTCTGATCCCCATGGCCACCTGACCCAGCAGGTTGTTTTCTACCCCAGACGAGGCAACCCTGTCCAAACCATCTGTGGCAGAGCTGGGTGCTCCCCTGAATGGCATCGTGCCCCATTGCCTGGCGTTTTCCCTTTTGTTAGGACTGGCATGTGCGTTTCTGCAGGGTGGACAAAGAAAAAGCTCCCTTTTGAAAGGGAGCAAAACTCCAAGGATTGTGTTCAAAGCCTCTCCTGCTGCTGAAAGGCTGCTGCCTTCAAGGTTTGGGTACACACTGCTGGCACTCAGTGGCTGGTGCATGCCCTGAGCCTGTAATCTGTGGCTAATAGTAGATTACTTGAAGCTGGGAAAAGGTGCTTGGAATATCTGTGCCCTTGGGTTTTATGGCTTAACTGGAGGAGGAGAACATCACAATTTAAAATACTTACGTGTTCAAGCTAGCGTTTTGTCTCTGAGGGGGAGCGATGAATTCTCAGAGTCAAGCCCAGGCTGTGTGTTATTACAAGCAATAAACCTACTGGAGGCTGGAACTAGCTCGAGCTAAATTATGAGGCACCCTTCCCAAACCCTGCAGCACATCAGGGGGAAGACTGGAAAAAATACACAGCAGCTTTGCTTAAATTGAAGCAGTTTAATAAAAATAAAAAGTTAGTAGAATGTCTTGTGTTGACGTTGGATTCACAGCCTTGGGAGGGTTTCTGTAGGGATGAAGACTGGATGGAGCAAGAATGTGTGGGGCAGCTGAGTGGGATGTTCTGCCATCAGAGCTGGCAGAAAGGTTTTCTTGTCAGTTTTAATCTTCAGCTCTGGCTTCAGAAATGGAGCTGAAAGAGAAGGAGCGCATGGACATCCAGGGATGGGGGAGGGCACAGCAGCTGGGAGAAGGCAGCCTGGCCCCACACCCGGGCTCTGGCCTTTTGGATCACTGCTGCTTCTCATGACAAAGGGCTGTTTCTCTTTGCTGTCTCCCACAGCAAACACAGCTCCAGGGCTGAGCAGAAACAACGTCTTGAGGACACCAGGAGCCTGAACTGTCTACATACCAAGATTAATGTGCAGTGACTTAAACCAGCTCATTTAGGAGTTCATAAAATGTAAAGCCCTGAAGGAAAGGAGAAGGGAAAGCTGTAAGGAGAGTCATGTGGTCCAGGAGTATCCCATGGATTTTCAGTGTACTTTCCAAAACCCAGTTATCTTGTGGAGACAGCTTCCTAGCAAGAAGCATTTGTTGACTGCATATATTTCTGTCTGCAGACATAAAAATTTCACTCAGCCCTGCATTTGAAGGGAAGAAGAGCAGCTGAGAAAACATTTGCCCTTTTTCAAAGAGCTTTATTTACTTTGGGATCAGAGTGATTCAGGATGGAGGCACCAGCCAGGGCTGGAGGCAAAGCTGCACTTCCCTTGAAGAGAGAGTTAAGGATTATATCAAAAGTGGAACTTAATCCTGCTATCTTTCACTTGAAAGGTTTAGCAAAGTGCCTCCAATTTACTCCAGAAACTTCTCGAAGTGATGTCCTCAGGCTGTGAGGGAGTGAAATACTGGGTGACTTGTCTGAAGGAAGCAAGATGTGTGCATGGCCCTCACTGCCCTGTTACCACGGGTAGAGCTGAACATTCCTATCCCATGACCAGAAACCAAGCAGAGAAGGAAGAGTGGAGCAACCAAGGAGGTGAACAGGGGGATTTTACATCCTAGACCCAGCCTCTTGGGATAACACAGGACAGCACAGTTGGCCTCTGCATTTGCAGGGCGTGTCACTCACAGGCTGACTCTGTAGAGGGAGGCTCTTCCTAGGCTCCAGGCTTGGTGCTCACAGTGCTGGCTTTGGGACAGGCTGGCATTGGGACAGAGGCTCCAGGCAGTGCCAGCTCTATAGGCAGGCAGGCTGGATCCTGAGCTGCTGTAGTGGCATTGCCAGTGCCAAAGTGGGACAACAGCCTCTAAGCACCAACCCGTTGCCTTCTGTCTCCCCCACTTTAGCAGACTTAAAAGTTTGACTTATGGAACACAGTTCTGGTTTTCAATGCTTGGGAAATAATAGTGAATATCCAGCCCAGGCTCTCAGTGCCAGACTGAGTGAGTCCATCTGATTTTGTACATCCCTTGGGTGGCCAGGAGGGGTTGGACCAGGCCTGTGTTGAAGCTGTTCAGAGGAGAATGAGAAGATGCTGGCACTCACTGGTGGCACTGCGGAATAGCAAAAGACAACTCAGCCAAAACCAGTCCAAAACCCCATGGTTGTGCTGTGTGCTGAAAATTAGATTAAGCTGGGGCTGTAGTGAGTCGGTGGCAGGCACAGAGCAGTGTAAGGGAGTCAAGGTTCAGCAGTGCCTCAGCACATGAGTCTTAAAGTGCAGGGGGGCATCACTGAGTGTGGTTGCAGCAATTCTGTACAAAAATGATAGCACAAAACATCCTCTCTGATTAATCCTAGGTATAAAGGCCGGGTTGGATGTGGCTTGGAGCAGCCTGGTCTAGTGGAAGGTGACCCTGCCCATGGCAGTGAGGGTTGGAGTGAGGTGGTCTTTAAGGTCCCTTCTAACCATTCCATGGTTCTGTGATTCTGTAAATTGGTGTAAATACGTGTTGGCTCTTCCATGCTGATTTATCATCCCTGCCCTCTACAGAAGACAATCTCCCCTGGGTGCTTTGAGGGAGCTGCTTTCTCCACCATTGATTGTTGTGCAGAGGAGGTGTGGGGCTCATGGGGAGGTGGGACATGCTGCAGGGCCCTCTGCAGGGGCATGCTGTGTTAAACATCTAGGTGATGCTGACAGATCAGTTCTTCTGTCTCCCTGCTGCCCAGCGCCGTGGGCTGGGTTGGTCTTGGCAAGCAGGGCTCTCTGAGGTCGGATGGGCACTTTGGGAATGGTCACCTATGCAGGTAAACCAACCAAACCCATGTTGGGTGGGGTGAGACCGAACAGCCTCCTCCTCAATGGGAGGGAGAGGTTTAGGTTAGATATTAGGAAAAATTTCTTCACTGGTGTTCAAGTGTTGAAACAGGCTGCCCAGGGCAGTGGTGGAGTCACCATTCCTGGAGGGATCTGAAGGATGTGTAGATACAGCACTTGGAGACGTGGGTTAGTGGTGGCCTTGGCAGTGCTAGGCTATCAGTTGGGCTCAATGATCTTAGAGGGCTTCTCCAACCTTAATCATTCCATGCTTCTCTGATTAATCCCATTTTGTGTGGCTGACAGCTCCTGAAAGTGGCCTTTGCCAGATCATGAGAGGCAGAGAGAGCAGAGCAGGGTGAACCTGCCCCCTTACAATGTGCAGGTTAAGGGGGGAAGCCTTCGCCTGCTGTAAGAGCCTGGCGTGATGGAGAGCAATAGCCTCTCCTGGGGAGGCTGTGAGCAGCCTCCAATGCTGATTCCCAGAGTCTGGAGCTCGAGAGCTGGGAAAATCCCAGGGTCATGTCCCTGCAGACCTCTCCTGCACGTCGCCATCTCAAGGGGCCCCTGGGTCCCAGACAGAGGTGTGTGTACACAACACAGACAAATGGGATTTACAGGCTCCAGCTTCCCAGCCTTGCTTTCCAGGAGCAGGAGTGTCAAGAGTGCACAGAAAACTGAGAAAAACAGCTCCAAAAGGGGGAAAACATTTGCAAATGTGCCTGTTCTCCAGGCACTCCTGGGAGAGCATAAGGACTAGGTTTGGGAAAAAACCTGACCCCTTCATCTCCTCCTTTAGTAACAGTTCAACCTGCTGAAAATACATTATTTGACTCAAAAAGCAGTCTGGGAAACTAAACATTACACTTATCCCCGTAGCTCCAGCCTCTCCCAGCCAGCCCTAGTGCCCACAGGCAGGAAGGGCCTCCAAGGCAGCAGCTTGATGCTGTGGAGACCCACCACACAGCGAGATGGTCCATTTTCTGCTGAAATGTTTGTAATTAAGAGCTCTGGCTCCCTGATGATGTGTGTCCTATAAAGTTCTAAAAATAAAGCAATTAAATAAAGGAGGCACTGTTGCAACTCTTGAAAAACTAAACAAACGAGAAAAAAAAGGCACATTAGAAGGAAGCAGAGTTTGGACGGCCTTTCCAGGCCTGGGATGCTGCTTCTGCAGGTACAAACATGGATTTGTGAATGCAACTTAAGCCATGGAATGGAGTTATCCACAAAAACTCAAACTCTAAATGAAATCTGGGGTTTGTGCCCTTTGGATGGCAGCCACACAGCTTTCCCAGCCAAGCAAAGTGGATGCAAGAACAAACCTGTGTCCATTTTTGGTAACTCCCACTTTAGCTTTTCTTCCTGCTTTTCTCTGCCACCACTCAGCCAGCACAGCCTCAAGAGTGGCTGCTGGTCCTCCAGCTGTGTCCTCCACCTCTGCACTCTGCCCAGCCCGCTGGGATGCTGGGATGCTGGGATGGTGGGGTATTGGGATGCTGGGATATTGGGGTATTGGGATGCTGGAATGCTGGCAGTGGTGTTGCAGTGGTAGCAGCCACTATCCCAGGTTGCTCCAAGCCCCATCCAACCTGGCCTTGAGCACTTCCAGGGATGGGGCAGCCACAGCTTCTCTGGACAACCTGTGCCAGAGCCTCGCCTCCCTCCTAATATCAGATCTAAACCTGCCCTCTAATGATCCTTTTTCATCCTGTAATCCATGAAGTATCTTCTGAAGACTGTTACAGAGAAGATAAGCAAGGATGCTATGCAATATTTCCTCATGAAGGATATGTAATTAGACCCAAACCTTGGTGTCAGCTGGATCTTAAAGTTCTTTCACTTGCAGTAACTCTTATTAAATCCTTACCATCATTAAAGGTACTGCTTCCAGACAGAGGGAGATCCTCATAGTTTAGTAGACAAAATAATATTACAGCCTGTATTTAATTTTAATTCGTGCTGCACACTGAGTAGTTTTTTGATTTCCGATTTGCTTCTGGAAATACCAACCTGTCATTTCAGGAGAGCAGACTCTCATTGTTTCTCTCATGAGTGGAATTACGATTTATTGTGGCCAGAGAGCTACTGAGCCAAATGCTCTGAGGAAAGGTACACAGCCAGTCCTGGAAACAGGGGGGTTTGGATGTGATGCTGTTAGTGCCAGAAGGTGGGTTTAGCCCACAGCCAAAATAGAGGGATGGGCATTTTAGAGAAATCCAGTCATTTTCCAGAGCTCCAGGACACTGCTTCTCCCATGGCACTGCTTTCACCATGTGTCAGGAGGGCACTGGCTGCTCCGTGGGCACTGCTGGTCACAACCTTCCTCGTGCCAGGTGTGAAGTGGATGAATCTACACTTCAGGTGCATTGCTTTGCTGGTGTCTGGCTGAATGCATGGGATCAGGTTGCAGAAACCACCTCAGTGCTGCAAAAACCCCACAGTGCTGGGCCTGGTCTTGTCTCAGAGGAAATGTTCTTTTATTCAAACACATGATCATTCACAGTGCTTAGATAATGAATGTAGGATTAAAAGAAGTATCTCCATGTCTGGATACTCCAGTGCTTTAGACAGCAGGAGAATAATATTTCAAGGCTGGGAGACATAAATGCATAGAAGAAAGTCCCCTTTTGGGCACAGCCGATGCTTGTAGCCAGGTGTGGTTATTGATGTCCATGCTTGAAATACTCTGCAGCATCAAGGCTGGCCTTTTTCTTCTGTTGCTTGCTGGAGGCAACAGATTTCTTCCTCTTCCCTCGAAACTAAAGGCTTTTGGGGTCAAATACACCGCTCTCTACCCACCAAGCCCTTACAGCTGTGTGTTTGGTCACCCAGATCATGGCTGGAAAATGTTGCATATAAGTAAAATTGGCATTGTAGTGCTGCAGTGCTGCTGAATCTGCAGAGGTCTTCAGTAAAGAGGGTGAAGCTTGGGTGCACTGATGGGGTGGGTGAACTGGTGGGGTTTGGATGTCTCCGTATCCTCCTGGCTTGGGCTTTCCCTACTACTGCATCCTTATTATTACTGGTTAATTCAAGAATATTTTTGCTTATTACCACATTCCTCTTAACATTTCCATGGTACCCCAATGGGATAAAAGTGCAACAGACCCAAGAGCTTGACCAAGGGTCTTGTTCCGGTGCTGCCACATGGCAAACTGGGAGAAATTATCCATTACTGAAATATTTTGAACTGAAAAGTGGAAAGAATGTGTTTCTTATGTGAACTGAGCTATAATAATCTGCGAAAACAGTGTCTCCCAAAGGCTGAGAGCTCAGGTCTGGCACAGAATGCCTCAGCAAGCAGTTTATGGAGCAAGGTGAGTGGGAGTACATCGAAGACAATCTTTTAAGGGGGAAGTCAGGTGCCTGAAGCTGTTGCAGGCTCCCAGGCTCCCTAGGGGGAAAATACCCACGTTCCTCCTCCTGTTCGTGTTTGCCTGTACACAAAGGATGTCTCCTTGTAACCATGGCCACACAGCTGTACCAGGAGAGGGGAGGAGATGTGCCAGAAGTGTAGGATCCCTGTGCTGGGGAGCATCCCTCCCACCTCTGAGCTCTGATGCTGGTGTCCCAAGCCCCACATGGGGTTAACATCCAGGAGGATTTTTCAACACGTGGGTACTCGAAGGTGGCATTGCCAGGTGGTCAGATGGCAGTGACGTTGGGGAGGAGATGGATTTCCACCTCTACCCAGCTGCCTGATGCTCACGGGTGTTTATATTTTGGAGCTGCATCTCCCCCCCAAAAGAAAAGGTCCTTCAAAATAGCTGCTGTTCAAAAGTTGCGGGGGGTGGGGTTTGACAGACCAAGCAAGGCTGATGGAGTTTTGTTTCCTGTGGAAACCAGGCTAAAGATGAACCCACTCCAGGCTGACACCTCTGTCACAAGGAGCAGCACGCAGTGGGAATGCTGGACATCTCCTCCATGGCCTGATCCATGCAACAGTCACACAGGACTCCAGTTCAGTGACCACTGGTCTTCTGAGGGCTGGGACAGGACCATGTTTGCTGAAGCAATAGCCGGGGCTGTGTTCTGATACTGGGCTTCTGGTTTTGGCACTAGGAAAGTCCAGGTGATGTCTTCAGTGGTGACGGTGCAATTCCTGGTGATGAGGCCCCTGTTGGTGGAGATGCTTGGTGGTGAGGCCATTCTGGCAGCTTAGGAGCTGTAAAATATGTGTGGTGCCCACAAGGCTCTGCTTCTCAGCTCCCTTCCCACGCCTCTGCTGCTTTTCCCAGACTGTTTTCACCTACAGAGTTTTTCCCCATACCGTGCCCCAGGCTTCAAATCTGATCCTGTCCACTGATGTCTCTTCCATGACAAAGCTATGAGTTCATTTTGACAAGCTCGGCTCCATGGGCATTGCTTTCAGGCTGCCTGCAGGTGTGCTGCCTCAGACATGTTTCAACAGTGCAGCAATTTTATAGAAAAATGAAATAATCAGGCCGGATCTTGTCAAATCATCTCACCTGATGGATGGAATCTGTTTACTTTATTGCTTTAAAAAAAAAGAGAGAAGCCAATGAATCTCACTGGAGGCTTATCTGCTTTCATCCAACAGCTGCTGCCAACATATCCCTGGACTTGGGAGAAGTTGAGCATGGGCTGCCCCACATGAGAGATGTGCACTTCTTGCAGGCTTCATTGTAGGGAAAGTTGAGAGCCAGATGCACAGAATCCAGCCAGGGGCTGCATCCCAAGGTTTGTCTGGGGAGTCTTTGCAGAGGAGAGACAAGAATGAAGAAAGAAAATTCAGGGATCTGCGCTCTGCAGCTTTCTATGAGGTGCCTACAACAGGCTGGAGGTGAACAGGAGGCACCTTAGCAATGCTTTTTGGGGCTATGTCAGCTCCAGACCACAGGAGGAGCTAAGAGCTGTCATGGAAAGTAGCTCTAAAGGCTTAACGTGTGCAGACACAAGGGACATTTCCAATAGACCCATGTCTGCCTCCTTTCTCTGGTAGTGATTTCAAAATATACCCCCTTTCACACTGGGAAGGAGAAGTTCGAAACCTCAAGGAAAAGGACTAAATTCCAAATTGCATTAAGATACCTGATATTGCAGGCTGGCTTTTCTCAGGCACCCAGAATACACCATTCTATTTGACTTAGGGTGTGAGATGTCATCTGAGCGGGGAAAAGGAAGGTGGGCTCTATATAGTGCACAAATCTGGTGGCCCTTTTCGGTTCAAACCTTGGCTTTGAATTTTTTTATGTCTCTCAACAGCTGGTATGGACATAGCATTGGATGTGGAGATGGTGTTGCTGCTCCTTCCTTCCACAGCCTCTGCCCTGGTGCCACCAGGGAGGGAGGAATGGATGGATGGATGGATGGATGGATGGATGGATGGATGGATGGATGGATGGAAAAGGCTACACTGACTGGCTGAATAGTTTTCTGAATAAGAGATCTATTTTGCAGGAGTTGTGCACACAGTGGTAGCTCCCCACACAAGCTGCTAGCCTGGTGCAAAGCACAGCGTCACCAAAATGTTACCACACCACGCAGAGCTTCCAAAATGGGGTGCAAAGGGCTGGTCGTCTGAAGAGGTGGGAATAACGCAGGAAAATAATGCAGGTGGGAATAATTCTCTCTCCAGGCTCTGGATGGAGGCTGGTAACACCGGGTGCAGGTGGGTTGAAGCCCAAAGGGAGGAGCAAGCTGTTCTCTGGTGCCATTCAATTTAGAGAAGCAACCAGGCTGTGCCTGGCAGAATGACAGAGCTCCTTGTTTCGTGACTCATTTCAGGAGAACAGCTTTGGTAAGCAATAACTTTGCACTTCTGTGATTTCAGAGGGTGTGAACTAAAAAAAAAAAAATAAGAAAGCATGAGTTGAGCCCTACTGAGAACAGAGACCACACGGCTGAGGGCTCAGCTGCATGCTCTGAGCCAGGAGTGGGGCAGGCCAACCCAGGCAGAAATGGAACTGCCTCAGCAAAACCCGGGCTGGCTGCACAACAGGCTGGCTGTTGTCAAAGCAGGTGGCTGGGAATGCACTGTCGGAATTCGGTGCAAGGATGTCCTCCTCCCACTCACCTGCTCTGTGACTCATCCCAGTGAGCTCATCTAGGAAGGGCAGGAGGATGCTGCCAGCCTGGCTGCGTGGAAAGGCCACAGATGCCCTGGGAGATGCTGACCTACACCTGTGATGCTGCCAGTGGAAAGGGGGAGACTGAGTCTCACAGTGTTCAGCAGTGCACTGAGCTGTGAGGGACCCCTTGTGTGGGGGGCCAAGGTGGATGAGTAGAAAATTTCCCTATTTCCAGCCTTCCCTTTCCTGTTCCTTCAGAGACCACAAAATCAGCGAGGCAAGGCAGCCAGCATGCCCGTGGAGCACTGGTGATCTTGTTTTATCCCCCTGGAGTGCTCTGAGTGAAGCCATAAGAGCTCCACAGTGGGAATCTCATGGGCTTTTAGCATCTCTGCAGCAGCGTGATGGGCACACACTGCATGTGCTTTCCTCCCACCTCTGTTGGGAACATTCCCTGTATCACCACCTGACTTTTTGGTGCCGTGACAAGCATCCGTAGGGATCACTGATACCAAAAGAATGAAAGACTGCCCTGGCACTCCAGTATGTTTTCTAAGAGAGATTGTTGTCTTTCCACTTCCATCTTGAAAGCAAACAGTTTTGAAGCCCAGGAGAGTACCACTAGCCCACCCACTGCTCTTCACTGCTCCCTCCATACACTGCTTTTCTTTCTCAGCTGACTCTGAGCAGCTTAAGAGATGAAGAGGAGCTTTGGAAAGGGTAGCTGAGGCTGCAGCCTGGGCTGCTGCTGCCCTCTCCTGGGTCCAAGGTGGCCAAGAAATCAAGAGATGATTTTTTAAAAGAGATTCTTGCAAGCCTGGATGCAGGTCACCCTTGGCAGATCCTCTTTCATCTTTGCAGGGAGCAGCACTCTGAGGGTGCCAGACCCGGGGATGCTGCCCAGGCTGGTACAGGGCTGGCCTGGCTGTGCCATTTGAAGGCCTTTGATCAGGTCCCTTCAGGAATCCCAGCAAAATTTCTGGCAGGACAATAGATGATCAGCTTGGAGTGTGGTGGCACGGCTGTGCTGACCCAGTATTGTGGGAGCTCATGGTTTCTCGTTTGCTGCCTGTTCTGTCCAGGATGGTTTTATTTATATCAAACTAAAAAGCCTTCTAAATAAGACGCTATGGCTGATTCCTTGTACTGCAGGCAAGTTCCCAGCTCTGCCCCTCACCTTGGCTCCACTGTCAGCTGAAACAAAACCTCAAATGGCAGCTTTTGCCCTGTCTTACCCGTGCATTGGCTGACCCCTGCCCAGGACCTTCTCCTGGCCAGAGGGCTGCACACCAGCCAGGTGAGCACCCAGCCCTTCAGTGCAGGAGGGATCTCCTGCTTCTGCAATGAAGTCGAGGCTCCTTCCTTCCCTCCTTCCAAAATCTGAGCCTCTGGGGTCCTATCGCTTTTGCCTCTCTGAAAAGCGGCCAAGAAATCATGGAATCCTAGGATGATTTGGGTTGGAAGAGACATTAGAGACCATCTAGTTCCACTCTACTGCCATGGCCAGAGATGTCTTCCTCTAGGCAAGGTGCCTTCCTCAGGATTGCTCCGGACAGAAGAACCTATGTAGGTGATCCATGGTTGGGAACAGTCCGTGGGCACCGACGGAGCACAGGAACGACACAGTTACTGCCATAGTTAATGATAAGAGGATGACAGAGCCTCCCCTGTAGCACTGAGAGCCTTTAATTCAGCAATTGGCTCATGGTTTCAGAAGCTACTTAGAGGCTTATTCCAGTGTTAGTGCCTTGTGAGAGGCTGGGAGCTCAGTGCTGGAGGTCTTAGTGGAGCCCCAGCTCTCTTCTCAATGGAGCACAGGAGAAGGTGGGGTCAGTGGTCTCCCTACAGCCTGCCCAGGAGTGGGAGGCTTGGAGTCAGTGATACAGACCCACGTCTCCCAGGAAAGTCAGCACAAAGCACAGAAACAAGCTGTGGCTGAAGTCCTCACTGCCACAGAGTGTCCAGCCCGCAGCTATGAACCACATTTGGATACCAAAGACCTCTGCAGATGTGCTACCACAAAACCCCATGGTGGCCAGAAGCAGCAGATGGACATCCACGAGGTGGTGCCAGACCGATGTGAAGGGAGCTGGGTGTCCTGCACACCCCTGGGTGGAAGTTCCTCACTTTTCCTTACTCACCAGCCCAGATTTCTGCTTGCTTGATTTTTTTTGCTTCTTGTTGTTTTGTTTTGGTGTGGCTATTTTTGGATTTTTTTTTTCTGGAGTTGACTCATATTGAAGTTGGCTCTGCACATGGAGCCACTCATGTTGCTCCAGGTGTTTTAGAGCCAAATCAACCCACTTACTGAAAACATCAAGTGTTCGAAGAGCTGGGGAAGAGAGGAGCTGCTGTGATGTGATGGGACCTACCTCCCTGGTAGAACCAGCTGCCAAGCACAGGCACGAGGCCACCGTGATGGGCAGTGGGATGTGGGCCAGGTGGGAACTGTGTCTCACTGCCCGTGGTGGGCCACACAGCACCTCTAGTCCCGAGTGCTGGGCTTGTCAGTCCTGCCAGAAGAACAAGCTGCGTGGGCAGTAATTCTCCCCCAAAATGCTCTTCCAGGCAGCAGTGGAAAACTCCATCCTGGGCTATTAAATATGAAGCCCCTGAGCCACGAATCCTGCCCCAGTCGGAAGTGCCAGACTATTTATACACTCCCATGTAAGAGCCATAGCAGACCCTTGGCTGTCTCCACTGCTTTTTGAACATTTTCCAGTCCTGCTATATGCTTCCGAGACAGGGAGAGCAGAAATTTACTCCATGAATTATGGATGTGTAGAGAGTTGTAACGATGCTCTCCCTTTTACAGGCTCCTCTTTTCCAAATGATTTTTAACCTGTGCCTCTTGGACCATCTGGTAACTCCGAGCTCTCATTCTAGGGAGGGGGTGACTTGGGGCACATTATAAAGACTGTGAAAAGGAGAAAATAGGAAAAACCACATTTGTCCCCATTCAATACCAGCTGCCATTTTATTGTCTGCTTACCCAGTGTCACAGATTGTTGTTCACCCCGAACTGCCAATGGGCTCTTTACCACAGGGACCACACACAGGTGGAAGCTGTGAGCTGGAGGATTGGAGGCAGGGTTGGACACCAGCACCAAGGTTTTTCCCAGTCTGGATAGCTGAATCCTCTCCAAAATGCTACTTCACCGTTCACCATGGTCTCTGCTCACTCCTCCTCATCCTCCCCAGTGGCTGGGAGGAGTGGGAGGAAGGCAGGATGCAAGTGGTGCGGGAATATGGGAGAAGGGGACCGAGGCGGTCAGTCCTGGGGGTGGAGCAGTGGCAGCCTGAGCCATCCCTGCTCCTGGGGGCGGTGGTGGCAGCTGCAGCAGTGCTCCCCAGCTTGGCTCTCCATCCCATGGCATGTTGGAGCATGTCCTAAGAGGGCACATCCCTGTTCCTGGGAGCAGCATCTGATGAGACAGGAGGTGAGAAGGGAGCACGGATGCTTCCCCACCTGCTTCCCCTCCATCTCCCCAGCTCCTGGCAAATGCTAGTCCAGCCCCTGCTCTGCCTGGGAGCTCTTGTCCCCGTCCCTGGGAGGCTGGAGGCAGGACACTGAACAGCTGTGGCTTGTCCCTCACCCTCGTGGTGGGGACAAGAGGGACCATGCACCCGCGGCAGCTCCATCCCCTCTGCGTGGAACATGAAGAGAGGGAGGGGTGATGCGCAGCAGGATCAAATGAGGAGCAAATTCTTGGTGTCCCAAGTAATAAAAGCCAGGGTGGTATCAAACCCTGTGGGGCCTGAACCCTTTTGTCCCACACTGACGAATTGGAACAGAAAAACACCTCTTCCTAACCTCTCCCTTCAGTAAGAGCAGCGTGAGAGACGCCCTTGGGGCCCCAGCCCTGCCCACAGTAGGATTTGCAGGGCCAGGGTCGGGGTTGTGGTGTGGCAAGATGCTTGATGGAGGCTTTGAAAGGCTTTGCCTTATCTGCTCATCCTCATCCTCGCCCTCCATAATTGGTCCCACATATTTGCAGCGGGTTGAGATCCCGCCACCCTCGGCCATCTGCCTGCCGGCCGCGCTACCGGTGGCCCCGTTTCCCCCTTGCTCCATCCTGAGCACCAGGACTGAGCCTGCTGAAATCCCCAGCGAGGTGGGATTACCAGGCACTGTCTGGAGCTCAGATCACCTGGGTTCTGCAGTCTTGGGTGGAGGACAGAGCTTTGTGGAAAATAAAAATGGGATAAGGTTGGGAGTGCAAGATGTCTCCTGAGGCTAAACAGCTGATTTAGCTCCTTGAAGGCTTCGTGCCAGATGAATTGGTTTTGCTGGATGTTTTAGACCTTGTTTGGCCCTGCCTGGGCTGGGAGACAGCCACACTTCTCCATGCAGCTTAATACTTCAGGCAGGTTGGAAGAGCAGCTTAAGGACCCATTAGAAACGTGGCTGGCAGCCAGGAGTGGATCCAGGCGAGGTGGTGTGGGTGTGTAAAAAGCATCATGGCACATAAGAATCTTTCATCTCTCCACTGCCACATCTAGGGATGGGGTTTGGCTGGGCAGTGAAAAGAAGCTGCAGAAGACATGTCAGAGTATCTCCAGCAGCATCACACCAGCCTCCTGCATGGGCTGGGCTGGGCTGGGAGCCCATGGTCACCCTGGCTCAGCCCAGCTAAAATTGAAGCCAGTGGGAGTGGGCAGTTCTGGGGTGTTTGAGCTTTTCTCCAGCCTGCCAGGAGAAACACAGACCCTGCAGCTGAACCAAGTCCTCACAGAACAGCCCTCACCCTCCACCCACCTCCTTCATCTTTTTGCAAACCCTGAATTTTTCCCAGCCTAGGAATGGAGACAATGGGGGGACCACTGCCAGTAGCTTGTGGAGGAGTTTTCCTGAGAGGTTGCCACCAGCTTTAGCCCCGCTGGCTGGCAGGTGCTTGGGGTTCCAGGGGAGTGGAGACTCACTGCGAAACCCTGGGGAAGGAGCAATATTAAATTGCACTTCTTGGGCAGAAGCCACGCCCATTCCAAATGGATCCTCTCATGGGACGTGGCTTTGTGAAAGCTGTGGCAGTATCCAGACCCAGGAGCAGCAAATCCAGACCTGGGGAGAGGGCAGGGGGACTGGGGAGAGAGCAGCCCTGGTGACTCGGTCCCAGCTCCAGACACACCAGGCTGTACCCTGGAGCACTACAGACCCCACAAGCACATCCAGGGGCTCCTCCCAGCCCAAGCAGCATCCCAGGGTGCGGGCAAAGCAGGAGCCCAGGCAGTCAGGGAGGAACAGGAAGCAAGATCCTTTATTGTACACAGTACAGAATGTAATGCAGCTTTGCAGGAGATACATAGCCCTGCTTGAATAAAGATATTTCAAATCAGTCCTCAGATTAACTCCTTCTGCACTGCAGACCTGCCACACCGAGCAAATGGTTAAAAACCTGTCCCCAAGGTGGAGTTCCCAAAACCAAATGCTCCCCATGGGTACAGGCCACTGCAGCCACCATGGAGAGAGCAACCAAGCCGTTGTAGAGTTAATCTTCATACTTCCCAAAAAAAAAAAAAAAAAAAGAATCAGACCAAAAAAAAAAAAAAAAAAAAAAAAAA
>VZTG01006028.1:148176-160248 GCA_013397845.1 Melanocharis versteri
AAAAAAAACCAAACAAAAAAACCAAACAAAAATTCCAACCAAAGCTAACTAAAGAAAAGAAAAAAATTCCTATACAGCATTTACAACAAAAGGTGTAGCCTGGTGCAGGGGAGGCAGGTATGGATATATGAGTGGTGGAGGAGTGTTAGGAGGTGCAGCGAGGGGTGGGGGGAGCTGGAGGGAAGTGGGGTATTGAGGAAGGGGGGTGGGGGACCCCCCATCCCTGCCCACCTCAGCCTTACAGCCCAGCTCCGAGGCCATGCTGAGCAGGGGGAGCACAGCTGAGCCAGTATCCGGATTCAGCCCTGGCTCCCCTGGGAAAGAGGACTGGAGCAGTGAAATGGAGTGGACCAGATCCTTCGGCAGCCATCCCAGGAAGCCGTGGGCATCGAGGGCTCCCCCTGCCACCAGGAAAGCCATGGGGGTGTCCCCAGGAGCTCCAGGGACAGCAGCCGGGCTGCAAAAAATAGCTTTGCCTTAAAATACAAAAAATCTACAAAAATCAGTTTAGAAACCTTTAGTATTTTCCTAAAACATCCCAAAAAAAAAAAACAACCAAAGAGGGAGTTAGTGTCAGGGTCTCCTCCCCCAAAATGCAACCCATGGCCCATAGCCAGAGCTGGGGAGGATTGAGGGCACGGAGAGGATGCAGGAGGTTCTACGGGAACAACAGGTTATACGGGGAGGGGGCTCGGGAAGAAGGCAGAAGGCTCCTCGGGGTTGGGGTAGGATGCTGCGCACATCAGCCCCGGGGTGCTGGCCCAGGCGGCCCCCCCGCATCCCTCCTCTCTGTGCAAATCAAAGCCCTTTCCACCACACAAGGCAGCTACGCGGATTGTGCTCGATGCAAAGCAGATTGTCGTGACAATTGGCTCGGTAGCCACGCAGCCCAGCCCTGGGGCACTGCCGGAGCCAGGGCCTGGGGAAGAGACTGCAGCTTTAGGCTCCCGGCGCCCCAAGACATCACACTGATGCATGGCAGGAGGTGCCAGCCACGGGCAGTCCTGTGCACTAGCCCTTGGAAAGGAAGGGTGGGAATTCGGCGGCAACACACGTGGGGCGTTTTAAATTCCTCGAATTTGCGTGTGCACCCATGCGGTTTGTCGTTGGGTTTGTTTGGGTTTTTTTTCTCTCCTTACGGACAGCCAAAAATATTCTTTAGAAAACCGTGTTTGCCCCAGGTGGATGCGCTAGTGCCAATGGCTCTGCCGGCCGGCCGAGTCAGTAGGCAAAGCCCTCCGCGTAGGGAAGGCTGCCGCAGGGATCCATCTCCAGGAGGAACGCCGGGCTGTCCTCGAAGTGCGTCAGCGGCACCGTCTCCTCCTCCGGCACTGGGCAGTCCGGCTCCGTCTTCAGGAAAGGGCGCTGGTTGTCGGGATAGGCCATGGAAAAGAGGGCGTCGGGGTCACAGACGAATTTATAGACGTACCGCTCGCCGGCAACCTGCGGGGAGGAGGGAGGGTGGGAGAGGTGCCCTGAAAGTTACCCCTGCCCTGAGGAAGCACCACACACCTCACACCAGACTGAATCCCACTCCTGCTGCACCCTGGGACAGCAGGGGACGGTCACACCCTGCTGCGGGGTGGCAGCTGGGGGTCACTCACCTTCTGCATGATGCCCTTCTCGTAGTAGTAGCGCAGGGAGCGACTGAGCTTGTCGTAGTTCATGGCTGGCCGGTTCTTCTGGATGCCCCAGCGCCGTGCTACCTGTGGGGAGAGAGGTGGCAGCCATCAGGGCTCCAGCTGGGGCTTGAACAGGGATTCTCAAAGGAAATCACAACTGAAATGCAGGCTAGATGCTTGTCTGGGGGGGGGCTGGGGCAGCCAGGGGCAAAGGTGTCACTGTGGTCTGGGAGCGGTTCCCTGCCTGCCAGGATAAATGCTCCGGCTGCGACCACGCAGCCACTGCCAAATCAGGGGCCAAATCAAAAGTCATTTGATTAGGGAGAGCCTGCCAAAAAAGCCGCTTCAAAATACCACAATTTCCATGCACGGCGCAAGAGATATTATGGGTAATTACCCACAATGCACAGCTCGGCGCTGGCTACAGCTGCTCTCAATTACTGCCCAAACAGCTCCTTCCTCTGTGTCACCCTGCCGTGGAGCCGCATGGTTCCGGCCCGGCCGTGTGCCAGCATGGAGCTGCTGCTGGAAACCCAGGGCAAAGCAGGGGAGCAGCTTGGGAAGGAGGCAGCCGTGGCAGAGCAGCACGTCTCAGCAAGGCGTGGCACAGAGGTGACACCGCCACGGCTGGTGACCACTGCCAGCTTCAGGAGCCAGCATGTGCCACGCCAAGAGGTTGAGGGAGATATTAAAGGCAGATTTCTACAGCTGACTGGAGAGTAGACACGTGTCTCGCCTCAAGCGCGAGTGGGAAGGTTCTGTTGCATGGGAAGGCTCCAGCCCACTCCTGCATCCCCACAGCCACTCCCCAGTCCCAGGGCAGGACCTCTCCTACCTCCTCAGGCTCGATCAGCTTGAACTCCATGCCCCGGCCGGTCCACGCGATGAAGTGGGCATTGGCGGGGTCATCCAGGAGGGTGACCAGGAACTGCCAGAGCTGCAGGGACCCGCGCCGCTGGTAGGGAGGGCCCTCACGGTACAGGGTGGGCTCCTGCTTCACTTTACCTGCGCGCACCAAGACACCTGGTTAAACACCCTGGCTCTGCCCCTCTCCCAGGCTGTGTCACCAGCAGGGGACATGTACAACAACATGGGTCATCCCTGTGCCGAGACACCCGAGCAGGATGAGGCCATGGGGTGGGAGAGGGGAGAGGTGGTGGGGATGGTGCTGCAGGCAGGTAGGTGTCAGGGACAGAGATGGAGCACGGCAGTGATGCCAAGCTGCCACGTGGGATGATGCTCAGCAGCTCTCAAGAGCACTGTGCCAGCGCTGCTTGGCTTTATAAGCCAGGCACTGCAGATCCCAGCATCTCCCACATCTTCCTCCACGAGCCCCAGTTCCCCTGCAGGCCCCCTCTGGGGCCAGATTCTTACCCTCCAGCCTCTCGGGTACCACGCACGTGTCATCAAAATACAATCGTGTGTCCTTTTCATATGAAAATCCTATGGGGAAAAGACACTTGGTGAGCATAGGGCCCCTCCACTATGCTGGCTGGACCCCAAAAAACCCTGGTTTGGCCCAACCCAGAACGGGACCCCGTCCGCAGCTCTGGGAGCAGCCCCATTCCCAGTTATTTCAGTGGCTGAGCACTCACTGCTCCCAAACCCTATTAGCAGCTCTGTCAGGGGCATTATCCCGGATTACACGGCGCTGCCGTGCCCTCACAGCACGCTCGCAGGGGCTGCTGGCTGCTTTTGGGGCCGGTGCCGGCGCACGCGGCTCTCACGGGCCCCACGCTGCTCTCGTGGGTGTTTTCAGGGTGCCCAGGGAGTGCTGCCTGCCATAAGGGAGGGGTGGGATGGGGCCACGGCAGGGGGAGAGCAGAGTGGGGGTCACTCACCGTCATGGCTGTTGGGGAAGACATTCCCCCGTAGGTACGAGGACTGGCAGTTAGGCACTTCTGAGAGGGAAATGAAGACGATGTTAAGGTTGTGAACCCTGTGGGCACCACCATGGATTTGGCAGCCTATTCTTTACCCCGAGCATGTCCTGCAGTGAAGCCTGGGAACCTTCCTCGCTCCCCACGCTCCCTGGTCCCCTACATCCACCCTCAACATTGGGGAAAAAAGCCCAGTATGATTTGGGGTGGCACTGGAATTTAGACTGGAGCACGGGCTAAGTCAGCTCGAGTCTTCCCAGGCCCCACATGAAGGGAGGCACTGCTGTGCCTCCCCTACCATCTGCTTGGCTGTGCCACCCTCCATCCCGAGGTTGGGGTATTTTTAGGTCCTAAGGCGATTAGAGGATTTTTCCGTGATGCTGGTAGGGTCCAGCAGCCAGCAATCACAGCTGGCCCAAGGCCAGAGCCAAGGGGGGACCCGCCAGGCGCCGTGGGGCACCCCAGCCTGTGGCTACGGCACTGACCACACCCCTGGCATCAGATGAATGCCTGCTCTACCCCCGGGCTTTGGAAAAGGAGGAAAGAGAGGAAATAAAAAGGCAAAGCAGTATCCCAGCACCACGGGAGCTCCAGGGTGACACAGCACCCACTGCCTGAGGCTCAACCCTGCACCTGCCATGCTGGTCCAGAGACGCTCTGCTCCTCGGAGCGTCACTGGTGTAACCCCACCCGGCACCTGGCTGTCCCCTGACTCACACCCACCTGAGTCAATGCAGTAGTCCCGGGGCTCCTGCTTGATGCCCATGGGGGGCTGGAAGCTGTGGCCGGGGGGACCGGGCAGGCCAGGGCCGCCATGCTCGTAGAGAGGGTCATGGTACTCCTGCTTGAATCCCTGAGGGGGGCGGGGGGCAGCGGGGCCCAGGGGCTCCGGCAGCTGCCGGTGGTAGATGGGGCGGCTGTCCCCCGGGACCCCAGCCTGCGGCGGGAAGGGGTGGCAGGGCTCAGACAGCTGCCTCTGAAACCTGGGGGAGAAGGACACGGCATTACTGAGGAGTGCGGGGTCAGCCCTGCCGCTGGCTCCCACCCCAGACCAGCACTGCCTGAGAGCTGGGTGCCTTCAGCCTGGGGTGCTCCAGGGTGCACCCACAGCAGGCTGGGATGGTTCCTCAGAAGCACAGCCACCATGAGGGCTCATCCCATGGGCACCCAGTGGGGTGCTGAGAAGCCCCGTGCCCCTCCAAACGCTCAGGACCTCAAGATGGAGGAGCACGATAACACGTGGGCCACCAGAGTAAAGCACTCTGGCCTTCAGGTATCTGGAAAGGAATGAGAAAAAGGAACAAAAAAACACCCCCCGACACTCGTATCTCTGTAAACCAGTAAAATCTGTCCCCAGTGTGGGGGGCAGGGGCCAGGGATGCTGTGCATGGGTGGGCGCTTACGCAAAGCCAAATCCACTCCGCGGCTCCAGCCGGCTGCTAATCCGCCTGCACAGCTGGGATTAAACCTTGAACTCGACAGCAGGGAGCACTATTTTCGGCTCCGTGGTGCTGCCACCATTGGTCTGAGAGCACGGTTTCTGCTGGTGGCGATGGATGAGGGACCATCTCGAGGGGGTGCTGCCACATCCCCTCGTCCTCCGCCACCTTGAAAGGTGATCTTGGATCTCCGTGCCGGCTCCTCTCAGCCGGCCTTGCACCATTTGGCTTTGTAACTGGAGCTCTCCCAGCTGCCGGGCTGGGATTACTCCATTTCCGAGCCATGTCCCTCTGCCCTTCCTGAATGAAACCCAAGCCCAGCACTGGCACAGTGCTTCCCAAGGGGTCGCAGCCAGCCCCCTGCACAGCCTGAAGGTCACACGGAGCCCCGCTTTGCTGGGGAGGGATGCTTGCCTGCTGTGGGCACATTCCAAGGGCTTCCACGGCCCTACTGCACGGCCTTTGCCAGGCTGCCACATCTTGTCCCATGCCCACAGGGGTGACACGGTGGCTGTCAGAGCAAAGGGCATCCAGAGGCCACAAGCAGAGCACCTACTGAGAGCACCCATAGGAGCAAACCCAGGGTGAGGGAGTGGACTGGCAAAGCCTCCAGGGACGCGGGAGTGATGGGGAATGAAGCCACAGCTTGGAGAGGAAGGAGGGAACAGGGGTCTCCCACCACAGCCCACAAAATCGTGGCGATGCTGTGCAATGCATGGGGGAGCTCAGGACCACCCCCAGCCTGGGGTGCACACGGGCAGGACAGAGATGGTCACAGATCCACAGCCCAGTGGGGCTTGGCTTGGGAGGCAGAGCTACAGTGGGTGGGAATGAGGAGAGCAGAGCCCTGACTCAGGACCATCACCTGCTGGAACAGGGGTGGATGCAGGAGGCAGCCTCTGCCTCCCCTGCCTTTCCCAGGAGGAAGGCAAAGGCTCTGCCCAATGTTCAGGGACTGGAAGGAGCAGTTCTCTGTTAGCAGGAGAAAGAGCCACAAGATCCCAACAGGAAGTGGCAATTTTTGCCACGTGGGACCGCAGGCAGCAACATTTGGCCCACCAACTGCAACCGCACCATGGGGACAAAGGCACACGCACTTCTCTTTCTCCCCCACACTTTGGGACCACCGACCCACTCCAAGAGTCCCCACAGAGCCCCGGAGGATTCCTGTGGTCACTGGGGTGGGGGCTGCCTTACCTGTGCTCTGCGGGGTATTGGTTCTCAGACATCATCTTTGGCATGTGCACGGGCGGGTGCGGTGGCCGCGGCACGGCGAAGGGCGGCTGCTGCCGCTGCTCCTGCAGCGCGTGCGGGGCCGGGGCAGCCCCATGGGCAGCCGCTGGCACGGCNCAAAGGAGATGGGCCGGGGGCTGATGGCGACAGCGACGGGGACAGCGCCGCGTGGCACAGAGTCCCCGAGGGCTCCACGGGCAGCGGTGTCCCCGTGCTACCTACCAGCAGTTGTAGAGGCACTTGTCCCCATAGCCGGCACAGAGAGCCTGCTCGTGGCTGCAGGATGACAGCTCCGAGGACGGGCTGGGCAGCTCCCGCTTGATCTTTGCCGGAGGTGGGGCGTGCAGGACCACTGCAAGGACACCGAGGAGGATACAGGCTCACCCACAGGGGAGAGGGTGATGGGAACAGCACCCCTGCAAGCATCAGCTCTTTGCTTGGGAGTAAGGTGCTGAATTATGCCCTGGGAGCACCAGGCAACTGAACCAGGGCGATATGGTGACCTGCAGACCCCAGCACTGGTGCAGAAGTGAGCCTGGATGGCAGGGTGGGGCAGAGTTGGGACAGTCACGGCAGCCCAGGACGTTGTTCTCAGAAGGGGAATTGCTCCCCATTGGGATCCAAGAGGGGCAGAGCAAGGGCTGTGAGGGGGCTTGACAGACTGGAGCTCCAAGAGCTCGTAAACAGCAACCCACTCGCCCCCACAGGGGCATACCCACTTCCAGAGTTTTTAAGTGGGATCCACCTTCCCGCTGCCAAGGTGGTCCAATGGGATCCAGTCTGAGGGTCCCACCATTGTATGAGCTCAAGTGACAAACATCCCATTAAACCCAAATCCTCTCCACCCACTCCCAAGCTCACTTGCTATATATAATTATAAACTGAGTAATATACGCTTAAGCTAATTGATTTCTAAAAGCAGGCGCCCTAGGAAAGGGAAAGCGCCTCAGAGATCTGTACCTAAATAGTGCCTCAGAGGAGAGCCAAGACTAATCGGAAGTGGAGTATTAGCTTCACACGAAGCCTAAACACAGCTCAGCTACACTGGAGAGGAGCAAATAGCTCCAGGACAACTGTTCACAGCTTGCCAGGTAATTAGCTGCTCCCCTAATTTGTCAAAACCTTTAAAGAGCTGCTGACTCCCCTTTCTACCCATCCCCCCACCTTCGAAAGGCCTCAGTACAGCTGGTACCAAGGGCATAAACTCCCCCCTCCCCGACAAGGATTTGAAACACAAAGCCCAGCGCTGAGCCAGCACAGCCCCCCACACGCCTTCCACCCGCTCCCAAGCCGGATTTATCCCACTCCTCCTACCCCCCATCCCCAGCGAGGTTTTGCCACTCTCAGCATTTCCAGCCCTAAAAGGGGGCCAGCATGGCGGCGGCGAAGCCCAGGCACCCCACGAGCCATGGGAAAGCAAAGGGGAACTGGCTTTGGAAGGGCTCCAGCTGCCTATCGCGGGCATGGCTCTCCCGAACAGGCTCCGTGTTGTTGGAGCGAGTTGTTTTTCCGCCAGTCGTACAATGGGGTCTGGTTATTCATTGAAAAAAAAAAGCCTCCAGTCCCTGAGCAGGCACCACCCTCCATTCACAAACACTTCGTAGCGCTCCATTCATGTGGCTGAGGGAGGAAAAAAAAAAGAAAGGAAAAATTTCCCCAGAGCTTAGCACTGCCATTCAAAAAAAAGGGAAATGAGCCTTAAGATCCTAACAGAGACCAGCTGTCCAAGCCCGGACTCTGTGCAACGTTTGGATTCCTTACACAAACACTGCAGGGCCGGCCGGCGCTGCTCAGCACGACGTGCTCCTATGCCAAGCTCACGGCCAGCGAGGCTGGAGGAGCCCGGGGGGCACCGAGGCCAGTGGTGCAGCTTTTGGGGGGGAAGGCACCGGGTCTGGGTCCCAGCAGCGAGCAGCCAGGCGGGAGGAGCTGCCCTGCCCCAGCACCCAACACCTCAGAGGAACGCTGGGTGCACAAGCACTTTTACCTTTTCCGGTCTTGCCCTCGGCACTGTAATTAAAAGCTAAAAAAAATATATAAAAATACGCAGAGGGAGCAGCTCAGCTACAGACGGGGCCGGAGAACGTGCGTTGGCAGATCCACGCCGAGGCTGAGCCACAGCAGGAGCAGCAGCAAGGACACCCGTGGGTGCTGACAGCCCCTCTGGGCTGCTTCAGCCTCCAGGGATGGAAGGACCCCGGGGAGGCCGGGTGAGGGACCAGCCACACGTGCCACTGCTGTGCCCAGGCAGGAGGGGAGGTAGGGGAGCTCAGGCAAACCCCCCCGAGTGCCATAAAAGCAGCCAAACTGGAAATGCCCCTAATGCCAACCATCAGCCAAGACATCTCCTGGGGAAAAGGGTGACACCGCAAAGCCACTCGAGGCCTTGAATTCCCAGCAAATCCCTTGGTGGAGGACAGGGCAGGTTATTCCCACCCATCAGCAAAACTGGACCTCCACGAGACTGAGCTTGGAGAAGGCTGGCTTCCAGTGAATGAGCCAAGGAAGGCAACCAAACCTCCACTTCCAGCCCAGGGACACTGGCGCCCACTCAAGCCGTCACCTGGGAGCCGAGCTCTGCGCCTGCCCCTCCGTCCCCCGGCGCTACAGGACGCACTCAAGGTCACACCAGGAGAGGAGTCAGAAATAGAAGCCAGGCTCCTGCTTTCCTTTGTTTAAACAGCTCTTCCTCACAAACAAACCTCCCTCTTTCATTTTGGCGTGTAGGAAACTCCGTGCCCTTCCCGTGGCTGTTGCCACGTGCTGCCTGCACAGGGAGGCCACGGGTACCCTGGGAACAAATCACTTGTTGTGGTGCTTGATCTCCTCAGCGTGATCCCATCGCTTCCCAGGTACTTCAACAACCAGGGGAGACATAACACCCTTGGCCACAGGACCACATTGCTGGGGAACTCACACCCGTGCCTGGCCAGGGGTGCAGTGTCAGAGCTCTGTGGAGTCACCCACAGCCTCCTCGCTCTCGTGGAAGGATCCACCACTTCCCTGGGCAAGATAAAAGCACTGAATCTGGCTTCTTGCCACTCAGTCCAGGGCACTAAGAACAATGCATCCCTCATCCAGAGCAGCCTTGCTTTCCCTCCAGTGGGATTCCCTCCCCAGCACAGCGACCCAGTGCCCTCCAGATTATTTTCCTCCCAAGCCCCAACTTTAAGACCCTGTCAGCCAGGGATTTTGGCTACGGAATTGGGAACAGAGAGTGGGCAGCAGCGGAGCTGCAGGCAGCTATGAGGGGGTTTTAGCAAGGCAAGAAGGATGCTGCAGTTCCGAGCATCTCCAAGACTCCACGTGGCACATGCGGCAATGCTCCCCATTGCAGCGGGGTCCAAAGTGAGCCTGGTTTGTCCCTTTCTGCTGCTGTGCCAAGGAAGCTTGGCCCTGGGAATGCAAGATGGGGCACAAGATTGAGGTGTGCTCAGGATAAGAGAGCAGCAGTTTCCTCAGGGAAAAGGCGTGGGGCTACACAAGTGCAGAAGCAGGGTCCAACATATGCCCACAAACATCCGTAGGGACTAAGGAAGGATTTACCTTTCCCCAGGGGCGAATGGATGCTGAACTCCAGTGTGACTGCCAGCCCAGGAAGGCAGCACGTCCCTGCTAGTGAAAGCTGGGTGTAGACTGCAGCTGCACCAGAGCCGTCCTTCTCTCCCTTTCTACATGGCACATGGTTCAAAATCGGAGTTTCTCTCCTCTCTAAACTCTTTCTAGTGCAGGGATGGAAGAGCTGGGCTTCCCATTCCCCTCTGCCCCTGTCCGAGTCCCCCCACAGCCAGCAGTGCAGCAGCGAGAGAAACCTTTGCTTTCTTTCCCCAGGAAAGTTGAGGAAGGTTATTGCTGCAGGGAGTCATGCAGGCAGATCTTTCAAGTGACAAAGTTGTTTCAACACCAAGTCCACAGGCTGAGCAGGTCAGAACATTTTAAGAGTCCTGACCAAATAAACGCCTTCTTCTTCTCCCCCTCCTTTCCCTGCATCACCCAGAAAAGTTTGTCTCTCCTCTCTGAGCTCTTCAGGTTACAAGGAAAAAGAGACTGCCAAAAGGCACTGGAAACAGCTTCAGCTCTGAGAGCCACCCTCCCACGCACACTGCAGTTTCTACTGCTCCGAGCAAGAGCTGCTGGGCTGTGCTGTGCTGGGGATGTCAACAGACCGTTGTGTTTCTGACTCCGGGCTCGCCTTTTATCTCAGGGGAGACGGGAAAAAAACACATCTGAAACTTGGGCTGTCTGGACCGGCTTAATGGCAAGTTTCCTGCTCCGAAGTAATCAAAGAGCAATAATTAACATGCATTTGCTGTCGGAGGAGATACCCCGCTGCATGCTGTGACAAAGCCGGAATGAAAAATCTGTTCGACTGCAGGCTAAATTTGATTTCCTTCAAGTTCCGTAGCTGTCTGGCTCAGCAGCAAAACCCAGCTGCCGACACCAAGCTACTACTTGTGTTTGCCAGGTAACAACTCAAAACATCCTGATTCCCCCCCCTCCTTCTCCTCCAAGCGACCCGAGAGCGGCGCCCGGAGCTGCGCAAGCCCCGCACGCCATTCCCCGGCCCCTGCCCTCGCCGCTAACCCGCTCTGGCAACACAGCGCGGCTCTGAACCAACTCTCGCTCTTATGCAATTCACGAGGGACTGCATTTTCACTGGCCTCCTTTTAAAGACGCTCGCTTGCCAGTGATTAATGCTGCTTAAAGCGGCTCAAGTTTCACCGCTCAGGCTTGCCCTTGCCAGCAGCGCCGGGGCCAGGACTCTAAAAAGCTCTAGAAACTGCAGAGATTGTGGCTAACCAAGCAGCCCAGCACGGTTTATCTCTTCCACATGAAAAGGGAAAAGGAGTATTTAGAAGCGAATCCGCCTCACTACGAACAAGCATCACGTCTCGGAGGAACCCAGAGAGCAGTTTAGAGATATTCCCATGCATTTGGCCGTAATTTTCCCCATTAACGAAAGACAGGGCATTGCACGTTTCATCTCGATGAACCCAAACCACACGTGCTTTCTCCCAAAAGCCCAAGATTCCACGTTTCAGCCCCAGGAACAACTGCTTTCCCAAGAAAGCAACTCCAAACCCAGTGCAAATGTTTGCACAGGCACCCAAACACCTACCCCCAGAGAACAAAAACCCGGAACAATCACTTACAGTTGTCAGACTGGAAATCTGGGACAAATTGTTCGTCATCTGGGACCTGAGCTAAAAAAAAAACAAACAAAAAAGTGGGTTTACGACGTTTTCGGTTCTCAAAAAAACGCTCTCAGAGAGATTTTACATGGCAAAAGGCGGAGGTGAAGACTTGCCTTCAGCTAGCCAGGCCTCTTGGAGCTGGCTGAGATCCTGGAAGAGCTCTGGAACAGAGTGAAAGACTTATGCGCTCCACAGAAGAATACATAAAACTGCCATTATTTGCAGGATTATTTCTAAAACAACGAACGTGAGGCAAGTGGTCCCACGGAGGGGCCACGGAGAGGCCACGGCTGCCCGGGCCAACCCTGCCTACCTTCCGAGTCATGGGCCAGGTCAGTCTCCAAAAATTTCCTTTTCCTATCGGACCCCGGCCGGCCTCGGCCCTCGTCTGTGCAGGACTTCTGCAAGGAACGGGGCGACAGCTGCCCGTGAGGGTGGCAGTCCCCAAGGCCGGGGGTGCCCCCAAGGACAAGGGGGGCGCTCCCAAGGATGAGGAGGGAGGTGTCAACAGGGATCAGGGTGGGCGAACTTACCCCGGGGCCCATGAAGGGAACCTGCTGGTCGTAGAAGCCGTCCATGGTGCGGGGCAAGCGGGCAGTGCCCCCGGCCCGCTCAGCATCGACGCCGGCCCGGGAAGGGGGGGTCCCGCCCGGGCTCCGGCAGGTGCGCGGCTGGGGGGTGGAGGGGACGGGGAGGGGGAGGG
>VZTG01006028.1:160574-187102 GCA_013397845.1 Melanocharis versteri
GGTGCCGCCGCTCGGCCGCCCGCGCCATCTGATTGGCTGCGGGGCCGCCCCGCGCCCGCCCGCGCGCCGCTCCGCCGAGCACCATTGAGACCGGCTGAGTGGGCGGGGGCGGAGGCGACCAATGGGCGCGCCGGGATTTGCCTGGCTCCGCCCGGAACGTTTTTCATTCATAAAAAAATAGAAGGGGGGAAAAGACTGACGGGTGGGGCCGGGGCAGCGCAGGATTTAAAGGGGCCGCGGCCCTCGGTGAGAGCGGGGATGGGGGCTTAACGGGCGGCCTTGAGGGTGGCAGAGTTGGTGGGACAGCCCTCGGGTGCGGGTCCAGGGTGGCGAGGAAGGACCCGATCCGTGCACAAAGTGCCCAAGAACCTGCCATGTAGGTGGTGCGGACCTTGGGCCTCACAGGCCGTGGGGTCCCGTGGGGAGGTGGTTTCACACGAGCAAGGCGGCGTCACACGGGGCCCCCCTGCGAGCCCAGGGTTAATCCATGCCTGAGCAGTGATTTGGGCAGCCTTTCCCCTGCAGGCACCCCGGAGCCAGGGTTGCCTCTAAAAAGGGGCATGGGAAAAATAGTTCCTACCTGCAAGGGCTTTGGGGCTGCCCCTGCCACCGATCCCTCCGAGCAGATTCACGGACACGCACCCTTGAAGGACACCAAATGTCCCAGAGGTTTGGGAACGAATTTAGGGCAGAGCGGTGCTGCTGGGAGCCTGCCAGGCCCCCCACCGCAGCATCTCCCTGCTAAGTGCCTCAGTTTCCCTACCTGTAACAGGGTGGTGAGACCGGCCACGGGGACCTGGCAGTGGCTGCTCAGGGAGGACGCAGCAGTTTGCACAAGATAAATTGTGAGGCTGTGTGGAGGCCTCACATTGTTGTGGAGGGAGACTCGGAAGTCATTGCTGGAGAAGGCAAAAACAAGGTGTTTGGTTACATTCTGCGCATCTCAGTTTAGGAAGGAGAGGAACATTCTGCTTGGATCCTGGGAAGCTGCCCGGGGATTAGGAATCCGGTCGGTACAGAGATGTCCTGGGCAGCTTGAAATCCTCAGGTCGTGGGCTGGTCAATGTCCTGGGCGAGCTGCCCAGCGTGTCTCTGGGCTGCTGATAGGAACTCCTCTCTCGATGCTGGGCTACTACAGAGTCCCCCAGGGCCACCTCCACCGCCAGGAGTGGCGGTGGTCACGGCAGGTAGCTCATGTGCCACCGTGTCCCGGTGGAATGAGGGGGGGCCGCTGGGACACACCGCGTGCTGGGGGCAGGAAGCACAGAGGGCACGGGCTGTCCTTGCTGCCGGGGGGCTCTGCCGGCACTCGTGCTCTCACTTCCCCTCCGCACAAAGGCGACCGGGATTAAATCACCGCAGGTAAAATTAGCGGATGACACACGGGCGGGCGGGTGGCAAAACCCGGGCCGGGGAGCGCAGCGGGCGCTGGGGATGAGCGGGGGTCACTGCAGGGCTGGGGGGAACAATGGGCAACCCCCGTCAGCTGCAGATCTGCGCCGTCTGGGGGCTGCTCAGCACCCCTGCGGCACGGAGAGGTGATGAGGCCGAGTGCAGCTACGGGACAGGCGGGTGGGAGGTCACAGGAAGAGCCGAAACCCCTGGAGAGCCGGGGCTGGGAGGGGGGGGATGGTGACCGGTGCCTGCTAAATTTAGACCCCACTGAGGGGGAAAAAAAAAAATAAAAATTTGCAGGCTCCAAATTTAGCCGGATGCAGCTCCCACTGAGCACCACTCCATCGCGCTGCTGCTGCCAGCACCCCTTCAGCCCCGGCACCCTGGAGCAGGCACCATCTCTTTTAGTGCCCAGAGGTGGGGATGCCACTCCTGGCCAGGAATCACCCCCGTGGCACCCCAGGACCAGCTGAGGAGTTCATCACCATCTTTTATTGGAGGCAAGCCCACGGCAGCCCAGGTGTACACGGCAACACGCGCTACGCTACGGACACCATTCCATGCAGGCGACCACGGCTACACACACAGAGGGGGGAGTGGGCTGGGGCTCCTGTGGGAATGGGGCTCCCCAGCTCCCAGGGGTCCCCCAGTGCAGCACTGGCACCGGTGCCTAGGGGCTTGTTTGAGGGTTTGGTTCCATCCCACGCACTTGGGAACTGGGCTGAACTGGGAGACACTGGGGAATGGGGGGGGATCAGAGCCTCAAGTGCCCCTCAGCTGCATGGCTTATTCCTCCCTGGAGCCGAGGACAGCTGGGCTGAAGCCCCAGCTTCTGTGGGTCCCTCCTGGGCCTGGGACCTTTGCACCATCGGAGTAAGGAGGTCGGGAGCTGGCAGGCCCATTGAACCATGCCTTTGGCAGTGTGGGAGCAGACTGGAGCTGGCAGGGATCATCTCCCTGGCCATCAGAGGGGACATCTGGATTGCTGGTCTATCACCGTCCCACTGGCCCAGCGTGGTGGCCCTGGGCTCCCTGTGCCCTGCAGGACGTGGCTGAGTGTTCATCCCTGGATTTCAGCTCCTCAGCCCTGGCGCTGGCAGACTCCAGGGTGCAGGCACAGGCCCAGTGCCCTCCTGCTTCCCTGGCTCTGCCACCACCGACAGCAAACCACAGCACAGACCCCAGGGCTGCTCTTTGCCCGGAGCCCAGCAAACTGTGACAGGGGGCAAGGAGCAGGAAAACCACTGCTGATTCCATGCAGGCTCTGGGATAAAGCCCTGGGTCGAGGCTGAGTGGGCAGGGAAATGGAACCAAACCTGTTGACCTCGCGTGCTGCCATCCCACGGAACAAACCTGTCACCCTCCCGCTGGCAAAGCTCTGGAGATGGCGGAGGTGGCTTTTTCACCCTCCCCCAGCGTGGGGCTGTGAGGCACTGCTGCCCTTGGCGACGGACTGGGGAAATGGAGGCAGCTGGTTCGTGGGACCTGGGGTTTGTTTGGCCTTGCTCCATCTGCTTTCACCTGGCTACTCATAAACAGCTGCCTCGGGGGACAAGGAGGAGGAGGAGGAGGAGGGTGGATTTACGCGCTGCAGGTGACGTGTGCCTGTGTACACAGGTCACAAACAGTCCCCTTCCAGCTCACTGTTCACTCTGACGCAGTGGTGGCAGCACCCTCTGCCAGGGGAATGCTATTGAACGGGGACCTGCAGCATCAGGAGGGACTGAGTGGGCACTGGGGAACTGGGGAGGGCAGGGTGACTTGTCCCAGCCCTGTGGCAGGGACACAGTGGGGACAAGCAACAGTTTTCCTGCCCGCGGTGACATCCACGGGGCACACACCGCTCCCAGCAGCACCGGAGCCTCCACCAGCCCCAGGGGAGCCGCCTGGGAGCAGGGGTAATTCAGGATGGGGTTGTAGCCCGCATGCAGGCCCACTGCTGGAGGCAGTGAGAGACTGCAGAAGCAACCAGCAGCCCTTTCCACGGGCCAGTCTTGCCAGCTCCTGGCTGCTGCGAGTACATTCAGACCGCCACAAACTCCACGCATTCATCTGTTTTCTGGTCCCCGTGCATCCTGGAGAGAAGCTGCGTCCCCTGATCTGTCCATCCGTGGGTGATGCCACCAAAACCTGCCTGTGCATCCTGGTGGGCCCCAGCAGTCACGCAGGCAGCAGGATCTGAAAGGCTTCTCGGATTTGGAGCGGGTTTGTGGGGAGACCTGGCCGTACAGAAACCGAGGTGCACCCCCTCTGCCCCGCTCCCTGCAGCCCAGGAGCATCAGAGGCAGCACCTGGCACACAGCGGGAGCACTGGCCTGGCAGAGCACATCGGGAGATGTGTAAAAGGTGCTGGGGATGCTTTCAAGTGAGAAGAGCTTCTGGATGTCTGTCCCCAGGGTCTCCAGCCCCTGGCGCAGGCTGGCGGGCTTTAGCAGAGAGGAAAGTCTGTGTGGAAGGTGGTGCCATGGAGGACAGCCAGCAGAGAAGAGAGGTGGTGTCTGTGTCCAATCTGGGCTCCTAAAAAGGTGACCCCCAGAGTCCCTTTTTTGTCCAAAGTTCGCTAAATAAATACATAAATATGAACACAAAGCCCAGAGCTGGGGCAGCTCCCCACAAGATCCCTTTTTTTGCCATTTCCCTGTAAAAACACAGTCTCCTCCCATCCACCTCATGCTTGTCCCTGTGCACGGTCTGTCCCCAGCCTGTCCCACACCTCGGGGCTCACTGGGCTGGCAGCAATGGCTCTTTGCACCTCTCTTAAACCCCACAGCACAGAGGTGAGTGGCCGAGATGGCTCCTCTAGGCTAAGGAAATAAATAATTCCTCCCTTTACAAGGATTGGGGGACAGAAAGCCAGTGCAGTGAGATGTCGAGTGGTCTTCAGGAGGATGATAAATAAATAAGTGGAGCTTGGCGCTGCCTCAGGAGCACATTCACTGGCAGCTTGGCTGGAGGGTATTTAAATAAAGGGGGAAAAAAAAATCCCAGTCCTAGTGCTGCTCCAGCAAATGTGCTCCCTGCATGCCAGCTGGCCTTCTCCCCCTTCTTCCATCCCAGCTTGAGAGGATGCTTGTGGTGATCAGGAAGGAGCCTACAAGACCTTCCCAGGATAAATAACCCCCACTGGGCTTGGAGGGGGAGTTTCTGTCCCCGCCACAGGATGGGGATTTGGGGACCCCCGCATCAGGCAGGTGGCTGGGACGTTGAGTGCCTCCAGGATCCTTGGATGCTGCTTTAATCCCGACTTCGGTTTCTCCTCTTCAGGAAAAAGAAGCTGCTCTTCTGGGGAGGCCCCAGCAGCATGGGCACCTGGCTTTTATGTGTAATTTTGACCTAAAAAGAAGTAGAAAAACCGAGCTCAGTAAGAGGGCCCTGAGCCCTCCCAGGCACCCCTCAGCCCCAGGACCCTCAGGAGTGACCCCGTGAAACTGGGAGCAGCTCAGCACCGGGGTGAAGAGCTCTGGAATCGTGTCCAGGTAGTGCTGGGATGGGAAGAGGATTTCTCCTCTGTGCAAGAGGAGAAGAGGAAGGGGACCCTCCTGCAGCTCCCCCANCCCTGGGCACTCACGGTGCAGGACGGCTGCATCCAGGGCTCCCCATCCACCTGCATGGGCAGCAGCTTGGACGTCCTGCAAGGCACAAAGAAGAGGCGGGGGGGCNGGAGGAATCTGCTGTGCCCATCCAGAAACGGGCGTGTCACGAGTGCAGGGCTGCCACAGGCACAGAGTCACAGCTGGCCGGGCTCTGCGGCCACCCACCAGCCAGGGTGAGAGNGTCGCTCGGGCACTCAGCTGCGAAGGGGACAAATACCTGATGATGACGGAGGAACACTGGGCCAGTCTCTTCCCTGCACTCTTCAGCCCCGTGTAGATCTGCCCCATTTCCATCGCGCCTTCCAGCCCCACCACCTCCAGGAGATGGTCGCTGAGGTCTGCAAGAGAGAGGGATCTGGGCTGGACCCCCGATCCCCAGGGATCCCCCGCCTTCTGCCCTCATTCGGAACCTCAGGGCCAGCACACCAGGGCTGCTGGCTGTCCTGAAGCACGGTGGGGATGGTGGCATTTAGCCAGATGTCCTCTGTGTCCCAAGACCACCAAGCTGGGTGTTTCCAGCACTGGGCAATGCTGCTATCCAAAATCTCTGTAGCAAAAGCACTCCTGGTCTGAAAGAGCACCTGGGCCTGCATGGCTGCAGGGTGCCAGCCCAGACCCCCACCAGCCCTCTGGCTGTTTGTTTGCAGTGTGTGAAATGGTGACACCCCTTCCCTGGGTGCCCTGGGGTGCTGCAGCTCCCCGGAAGCCAGCACACGTGGCAGAATCCTCGCTGTGAGCAATCTGGTCAAATCCCAGGGTATGGCCTCTGTTCCCAGCTCATCCTGCTCTTCTGGGCCGCCAGCGAGGACACCCGACACTGGTGCAGCTCTCTGCCTCAGGGTCCTCTTCCACACACATCCCCTCCTACCCCTGAGGGGTCCTCTGAGCCTCCCACGCCCTCTCACCCACCCACGAGTGGGGATGTCCCCAGGGACCAACCCTGCTGTCCCCTGCAGTCCCTCTGGGCCTGGCTTGCGCTCTATCCTGCTCCACTGGCTCATGCAGCAAGGGACAGACAGTGACAGTCTGGGATGTGACACTGCTGTTCTGGCTCCACAGGCTCAGGGGGGCTGATCCCCATCACAGGGGGGCTGATCCCCATCACAGGGGGGCTGATTCCCACCCCAGCCCCAGGCTCTGGGAGGTGGTGGGTGGAAAACCCAGGCACCCAACATGCTGTGGGGTCACCCCTGCACCCCAAAAGACACGGAGCTGGTAACAGCTCCTCCAGTGCTGTTGCAGCAGAGATGGTGAGTGCCCAGCACCCCTGTGCTCCCCTATCACCCCCCACTCACCCTGCACGCAGAACTTCAGCTCCTTGGCATCGGTGACCACCGTGCCGGGCAGCTTCTCCGGCGCCTTCTTGCCCAGCCGGTTGTAGCCACGCTGCTTCTTGGTCTCTCCCCACAGGTTGGAGCCCCCGTACATGCTGGGGATGTTGAGGACGGCGATGCCCTCCAGGGATGTGTTGCTCAGGTCCAGCAGGGTCCCGTCGCACTGCCGGGCACACGGGGGGCGTCAGGGGGGGTCGGGGAGCTGTGCCCACCACATGTTGGAGCCCCCCTCCTGTCCCCGCCACAGAAACGCAGGTCCCCGAGCACAGAGTGACACTGGGTTGTCTCCAGAGTGGCTGGGCTGGAGATGCACCCTCCCACTTTGCTTTCCTAAGGTGATTGTCAACTCCTTGTGCTGCTCTCTCCTCTCTTTCCGCAGGACTTTTACTACAGGTCCAAAATGGCAGCTTCAAAGAAGCAGATTCCTGGGGGACCGCATAAAACCTTGGCTAGGCTCGGTGCTGCGACCCAAAATAGGAGGCAACACCACCTTGACCCTAAAGCAACTTCCACCCAAGGAGATCCAGCACCTGCTTTCCCCTCTGTCCTTATCCAAACTGACTCCAAAGGACTGGAAAGTTCGGCTGCCCAAAAAGTAGCTCAAACCAGTTTGTCTTCGAGTGCCATTTGGAAACTAGAAATAAGGCTGGGAGGAAATTAGGAGAAGGTGTCAGAGGGAAAAATGTCAGGTTTTGGAGAGCAAACCACAGGACAGCACACAGAACTGGCATCCCAGGCTTCGCTGTCATGCAGCCGGACTGCCTCGGCTGAAAATTCCTTGTAAAAGTTAAAATATCCATTGCCTGCAGCCTTCCCACAGGATTGAAAGCAACGGCCACGGAAATGCATTTCTTAACTTCAGATCTTCTCACGCTACCCAGACATGGATCCCCTTCCTAGGTACCTCTGGTGGAAGCAGCCACTTTTCCATCCAACTGTGATTTCTATAAAGCATTCCTATTTTCCTTGAGGCATCTGCTCTTTACCTGCCACTCTGTGCTTCAGCAAATCCCAGTACAGCCTTTTCCTTGCATTTTGGTGATGCAAAGGCATCTCTGCCCTCACCTCTTGTGCTGAGAGGAACAAAACGGGATACTAAGCCCCTTCTGCTGCTCCAGTTCTGGTTGTTTTCCTTTAACAAAGGTCTAGAGCTTATTTTTACCACCCTCTCAGCCCGTGCTGAGAACACCAACCCCATGTATGCGGAGCTGGCGCTCACACGAGCGAACACCTCGGTGTGTCAGATCCTTTATGCCTCCCCTGGTGCTGCAGGATCTTATTTTTAGCCTCACACTGCAAGCGAAAAGCAGGAATCTTCTGGTTTGGGAGGGAAGAGCTGTCTCTCCAAGGCCTGGAAAGGATGTTAATCCTTTCGTTCTCAATACATCTTAATGATATTGTGATTTGTAGGAGGAGAAAAGACCTTAATTCTCTGAGCAGTGGGTACCAAGCGAGAGGGCTCTGATTCCTCGTGGGATGGACAGCACACCTCGAGCATCATCCCCAGCCACAGGCACCTTCCCCACCTGCCAGCGAGGCAGCGGGTGCCAGCCCAGCCACGGTGGGATGGGAGTGAGGCGGCTGCCAGGAGTGCAGGATGCTGGGATGCTGCAGGAGCCCGCTCCTGCCCACAGCCGCCCACGCCTGCCCAGAGCCGCGGGCAGGAGCGCTTCTCCCTGCAGAGCCCTCCCCAGCTCGTGCCAGCGAGCTACAATGGGCCCTTTGAGCAGGGGCAGCTGACGGCGCGCTGGCAGCGAGGCTGGAAGGAGAAATTTGCAGCTGGGGGAAAAAGCAAATTCATTTCCAGGAGTTGTAGGGGGAACCGGTGCCAATTTCCAAAACAAAACTGCTATTTCTCTGCAAGGCTGACAGTTGCCTGGGAGCTGGAGGGAGGACAGGCGGCTGCTTTCAACTCCAAATGCTGTGGGATTAACACTTTCCTGCCAGTGGGCTCAGCTGGTGGGGGAGCACCCCGAGAAGGAACAGGGGGGCACCTCGTGCCCATCTCCAACAGCATTCAACTCCACAGACACGGACTTTATCCACACCCGGGACACTGCTGCATGGATGGGGAAGGGGGTGAGATGGTTGTGGTGCTGGTCTTGCCCCTTCCCACAAGTTTCCAAGGGTGCAGCTACCCACCATAGGCTTTGGGAAGGGAAGAAACTCCCCGTAGAGAAACGGGCATCAAAATCCCTCTGCCCATGGCCACACGTCTGTAGGGCCAGCTCTCTGCTCTCTGCCCACCGCCAGCACCCCTGCACCCACCACCTGCTCCGACTCCCACCGCCTCTTGCAGCAAGTGCTATTTTCTCCCCTCACCCTCCAGCCTAAGTTATAAAAGGGTGGATTATCCAGAGATAGGAAGAGACGGAAGTTTACAGCCCAAATCCCCAGCGCCAGCGCGGAAAAGTGACAGCGCTCTTAGCAACCACGGGCCCTCCTCCCAGCTCTAATTAAAGGCTGTTTCCATGTCATCCAACGAGGGCTGGGAGCAGCGCGGAATTTACAGAGAGAATGTTCCAGGCGTGCTCTCAAATACAGCTGGAAGTGGGGAATACAGGATTACTCTTCTGCCCACAGCTGGCTGGCTCTGTAGCAAGCGCTGCGTGGTGGAACTGGGGGTCCTGCCAGCCACCAGGTCCTTCTGCCACGGTGAGGGGTCAAAGCCATGGTGGCACCCTCTCCCCAAACAGCTAGAGGCCTTGCCTGAGGGATCCATGAGCAACGGCTCCAAAAAGCCTTTGTGCCATGGCCGGAGCCAGGAACCATCCCAGGAAACCCACCTCAACCTCAACGTAGTCATGGAGCTTCTTGCAGGTGGCTGCAAAGGTCTCTGACGTCCCGAATTCGAAGTACCACAGCTTGTTCTTCATCCTGGGGCACAGAGACATGTCAGTATCCCACTGGAAGCAGCGCCTTGCCCCAGCCAGCAGGAGGATGAGCTGCCAGAGACTGTCTGGAGCTGCTGTGCTGGGGACATGAGCCATGGATGAGGACACAGGCCATTGTGGAGAGGGACCACTGGCATCCTGGCCCTAGGGAATTGTGGGGTGTGTCTGGGGGTTGGGAGACTGTCAGGAGGTGGCTCGAGCAGACCTGACACCCATCAGAGGGGGAGGATGAGGGTGCTGGGTGCTCCCTTGGCATGAGATGTGCAGTCAAGAGACAGGGCACCCTACGGAGGGGATGCCTTGCCCCTCAGCACCCTCCTGGCACCCCGCCTAGCAGCCCCTGACCGTGGCTCACTGCCTGCATCAGCTGCTGAGCCAGGCTTTGAGGGGGGGCTGTGAGCTGTGAGAGGCTCTAAGCCCAGAGGAGCTGAACTTGAGGGCAGAGCCAGACGCTTTGGTCCACTCGGGGTTTTTCTAGCAGGTATTTCTAAACTTGAGGATGGCACAAGCCATGGCTCCTGCTGCCATCACCCCGTTTCCATGCACCCTGAGCACAGTGGGAACGAGCTGCGACCTGCTGCCTGCCCTGCTCTCCCTGCCTGGCCTGCCCCTGCCCGTCCTGGAATTCCACGCTAATTATAAAGCATGAATGAACGTAACTGGGTGTGTGGCCAAGTTAGAGCAGCCTGCCACACCGCACGGGACTTGAAGAAACATCCCAAATCCCCACTGTGCCTGGCCCTGGACCCCCACCACACCTGGTACATGCCCTGCCTGTCCCCTAAGGTTGACCAAGTACCAAATCCCCTTGGCGTGGTGCACGGCAGTGGCAGGGAGTCCCCCCACGCCCAGCTCCCAGGGGGGCCCTTACCTGCTGTTGAATTTCTCAGGGTGCTTTTCTCGCATGATGTGAAAGCGGTGGGCGATGGAGGCGTCCTGTGGAGAGCACAGAGACATCAGTGGCACAGCAGAGGGGCAGAACTCCTGCCTTGTGCCCCGTGGGCACGTGCCAGGATAGGGGTGCTCAGCTCTCCAGGCTCGCCACTGGTCCCTGTGGCACAGTGACACGGTGCCATCGATGATGACATTGATGGTCCAAGGTGATGGAGGGACCCTCAGCCAGGCTCTTCCCAAAGAGTTTTAAGTGAGACATAATTAGTGCACTTGGCCTCCTTCCCTCATCACAGGGGCTCTGCGTGGAGGGGATGATGAGAGGGGAGGAAAGGCAGTCAGTGGAGCAGTGGGGCTCTGGGGACACCCCAGGACCCTGCACCCTGACAGCTCCCCTGGCAGGATGGCAGCTCTCCTGAAACTCATCACAGCCTCTCCTTATGCAGAGCGAGGGTGTTCAAGCCCAGCTCAGAAGCTGTCACCAAATGCCACCTGCAGTGACATCCCTGGCATTACCAGGAGATGATGCGAGCCCAGAAGCATCCTGCAGTGCTGCAGGTGAGGAACCCATGCCACCCCTGGCACAGAACAAAAATTCTGCAAGCCCCTGGGAGGAGAAGGGCTTTCCCCAGAACCTTCCTGCTCCCAGGAGTGACCCCCAGCACTGGAGGAAACCCCCATGGCACAGGGCTGTCATCCTCCCCAAACTCCCTAACCTCTCTAGGTCAGGAAAACATGCAGGAACATGGGTCCAAACGCCAAAGCAGGGCTTTGCTGATGGGTGCTGTCTTGGCAGGTGGGGTGTCCTTGTCCCTGGGAGCCCAAACTTCCCTGAATCCTATTTAAGCTCCTTTCACGCTCACTCTTGCAACATTCCTGCTGGGAAGATAGAGATCCCATGCCTGCTTATGTATCTTGGTGCTGCCTTTACAAACGACAATAAAACCAGAAAAACAAGGCCAGGAGATGGACGGAGGTTGGGAGTGTGAGCAAGGAGGAACAGGAAGGGAGAAACCAACTCCTGCCCCATGGAACTCACCACCCCAATGGAGAAGTAGTTGTTGATGATAGTGGATGGGACGGGATCTCCGTTGGCCTCCCTGTCAGTAGGAATGATGTCAATATGCCAGCGGTCCAGCATCACCTCTGTGCTGTGCTCTATGTCTTTCAGGACCTTCATCAGGTTGCCTCCTTCATAGCCTGGAAGGGAAAAAGGATGAAGGAGGACGGAGGGGAGCACAGCCACGTCACAGCCGGGTTCCAAGCACTTGGGGGCTGCTGCTATGGCACGTTCTTGCAGCAGGGGCAGAGATTTTGGCTAACAGCAGGGCTCTCCAAATGGAAAAGTTTGGGCAGGACCCGGCTGCGGAGGGTTCAGAAAGCAGCAGCTGCTCGTTTTGGAAGGAGTTAGAGGCACCAAGCTTCGATGCAGCTCTGAACTGCATCCCAGGAGCCCAGGAGTCCTCCCTCCCCTGGGATGGCCACACTGAAGGGTTCCCAAGGGCCGGCATTACCCCCTGGGCAATGCTTGCCTGTCCTCACCTCCTCCCCAGCGCAGGCACCGCGCGAGGTCGTTGCCCGTTCCCAGGGGCAGGACGGCCACCGGTGGGTGCTTCACCAGGTTTGCCTTATCTGGAATTCAAGGGAGAAGAGAAGCTTGGGGGCTGGCAAGGCTCATTCCCTGCTCCTCTCCATGTCCCTCCTCAGCCAGCAGCCTGGAATGCTGCTGCTGGCGGGACCACCACCCAATTTCACTGGGGGAATATTGGGAATCTATAGCAGATCACCAAGGATGCAGGTGGATGATGTTTGGCAGGAACACGGCTGTCCCTTGCTCACCTATGCAGTCCAGGATCCAACCCACTGTGCCGTCCCCTCCACAGGCCAGCACACGGAAATCTGGAGTGTCCCGAAAGAAGTTCAGCCTGGAGAAAGCCAGGAGAGACACGGGGTGACGTGGGAGAGCAGGGCCTGGTGGGAGGGGGCAGAGGATCACCTGCAGCAACTCCATACCCTGGCGTGGGCCCGCCGCGGTCCAGGTTGTACACTTGGCGTGGGTTGAGCAGGTAGTGAAACTTCCGAAGGACCCTGGGAAGTGAGAGACGTGAGGAATGCCACGAAGGTGATTCCCACACCAGGAGCGATGCCCGAGGGACCAGCAGCCCCCAGCCCTGGCGGGAAGCTGTTCCCAGGCAGGACCCCACCTACCGCTCCCCTTGCCTTCCTCCACTCTTGGGGTTCACAAACACGAGGAGCGGGTGTGTCCCGGGCTGAGCGCTGATCTGGAAGGCAGAAAACGCACCTGTGAATTCCTGCCTACTGCTGAGTTCAGTGGCAGAGTTCACCTGCAGCCCGCTGCAGGAACCTACCTGCAGCCCTTGCCCATCCACTGTGGTGGAGTTGAACTTGAAGCCCTGGCTGTCCTCGGGGCTGGTGCTGGCGGGGGAGTCACTCTCTGATCGTCGGCAGTGGGACTGCCTGTCCTTTGGGGAACCGAGGCAGGGATGCCCACACTGCCCGGGAGGCAGAGCCAGCAGCCAGGGAGGCAGATCGGCCTCGGCAGTGCTCTGCTGGGTCCCCAGCACTGGCAGCAAGGAGGGGGGCACTTGCCAGGACAAGGGGGGCACTTACCAGGACAACTGGGCAGATGTAGGATGGGAGCAAGATGTGGTCCCGCAGCGGGCCCCCATCACACTCTGGCTTCACATGGGAGGCACACTTGTTGTGGAGCTGGAGGAGCAGGAGGAAGGGATGTTGAACACCCACCCTCATGGGCTCAGGAGCCCAGAGCTGGCCGTGCAGGCACTGTGGATGTGCCCCAGCCCCGTGTACTCACCGTGATCTGGCACCAGACGCAGTGCAGGCCAGTGATGCCCTGGTAGCACTTGATGCTCTTGTGACATCTGTCGCACTTGACGGGCGAATTGCCCTCGATCCAGGTGTGCTGCATCACCTGCAAGGCACAGGGGACTCTGTGGCACAGCACCCACCGACCCGCAGGCATCTCCCTCCTGCTAAGGGTGTCCACCAGGATTTCAGAAGCTTGTCCTGCAGGGATGCTGCTGATCCCATCCAGCCCCTTGTACAGCCCCCATGTGGAGCCATGGCAAATCCTGGGGCTGGGGGTTGTGTGGGTGCCTGGGGACTAGGGGTGGGGTGCATCCTGCAAGGCTTTGGGTGCTGGGAATGCCCACAAGCTGCTGCCCAGGATGTGAGGGGCAAAACCCAGGGGAGGAAGCCATGGGGAGGCAGAGCAGGAGACCAAGGGGCTGGGACACCCATGGGCTCAGAAATGTGCCAGCTGCCTACTCACGGTTGTGTTTCTCTTGGATTTAACGTAGGTGCTGATGCAGGAAGCAATGTCTTTGGACACACACCTCTCATGGACCGTGTACTTGCAGACTGGTGAGAGAGAAAAATCATGGAGCCACAGAATGACTCAGGTTTGAAAAGCCCTGTAACGCCCTCGAGCCCAACTGCTACCCCAGCACTACCAGGGCACCACCAACCCAAGTGCCACCAAGAAGGTGGTCAGCATCACTCCCCAGCACGGGAGCTGCCCCCTCCCCACTCAGCCTGCAGCACCCACGGGGCTCAGCACCAACAGGGACCAGTCCTCCCTCCCCAGGGCACCACTGGATGTGGCAGGAGCCAGCAGCCTGGGAGTGCAACGCTCTGGCAAGGATGCAGGACTCACAGGAGCAGCAGAGGCCCTGCTTGCGCACCCCCAGCAGCATGGTGCGGCAGAAGTTGCAGTAGGCAGGCTTCTTGAAGTGCTTCAGCCTCCAGGCATGCTGCCCATCATCCTTCACGTTCTGCACAGCAGGAGAGTGGAGGGTGAGGGGGTCACTCCCCTGCTGCCAGGAGTCCCAGCCCCCTCAGCCCATCATATTTATCAGCTTTTCATCCCCTAAAAACCCCGTGGTGTTTCTGGGAGTTTGCTCCGTATGAGATCATGGGTTCCCCCTATTCCCCTTCTCTCTGGAGCTCCCCAGATTAACCCTGCCAGGGCATCCTCTCGGGCACGTCCAGCTCCCTCAGACCCTCGCACAGCCCAGCCACAGGGAGGATCTTGGTGGCTGACAGGAAGGTGACTTCACATTTGGGGCCAAGCCGCCACCACCACCATGGGGTGACAAAAGCACAAACCTCTCACATCTGGGGCCAGGCACGAGTGCTTTGCAGCAGCCAGTTAAAATTCCCTGCTTTCTTGAATTTTTCTGCCAGAAAGCCTGTCCCCCACCCCACCTTTCCAGGGGAACCATGGGAACCATGAGCAAAACCATCTTTCCCTGCAAATTATTCCCTGATGGCCAGGGATGCACTTGAAAGAAATGAAGGCCAAAAGGATAAAATAACGAGACGGAGAAATAAGAGGGGTCCCAACAACCCCACCTTCGCTCTTTAAACCTCACTCTACAAGAGGAGATGCCATTTTAGGTACTCATCTTAAATGTTCATCGAACTGGAGTGCACTGCGATAGCGAGGAGCAAGCCCAGCCTGCTTGGGCACAGCAGCTGGCAGTGACTGCAGCTCAAAAATGAGCTTGGAAAGATTTGCGGGGTGAAGGGGACAGGGTGGGGGTGTCAGCAGGGGCTGGGGGCTGGTGTGGGGCTGTGTGGTGCTGCATGAGTGCGTGGTCTGTTGCTGGGGGTGGGCTGGAGCAGCCCAAGCAGCGTCCACAGGGACACTCACCGTCTCCATGCCCAGGAGGACCAGCAAGGGGATTGTGGTCATGCCACCCCGGATCCACTCCTCCAGCGTCACCGTCCCGTCGTGGTTGTAATCGATCTCCTCCATCATGGCCTTCAAGATCTGGGGCAGGGGGAAAATGCGGTGACGCAGCGATGCCGCGCAGGGCTCCGGCTGCGAGTCCCTGCAGCTGCCCCAGCTGCCTCCAGCCCCAGCACTCACAGGCTTCAGCTCCGTGGAGTCCCACTCCAGGTACTCGGCCACGTGCACCATCTGGTTGATGATACGATCCAGCTCCTACGCACAGAGAGAAAGCCGTGCCCGATGTAGGCACCGCTCCGGGCACGAGCAGAGTGTCCGGCCCCAAGCCCCCAAGGTCTACATTCCCATATGGCCAAGGCTACCCCAGTCCCCACTGACACAGGAGGGGCAGAAACACCCCAGTCCTCAACGGGTGCTCCTTCTTTTTCCAGAGCCTTCTGCCCTGAAAACCTGCAAGAAAATCTGGGGTGGGTTTTCCTTGGAAAAAACTATTCTGATAAACCATATTTTATTTGCAACAGGTTTCGAGGATGACACCCAAAGGACAAAGAGAAAACATCATAGCAGAAGGAGCTGTGCATGATTTTTTTCTTCCCTGAAATACCATGACCTGATGTAGAGCTACAATTCTTCGTGGGTGGAATTCTTCTAGCTCCTGCTGGATGCAGCAGAGCTGGCATGTGATCCCCAGCTCTGCAGTCCAGCTGCTGCTTTCCTCCTCCCTTCCCACACCCCTGCCCATTTTGGGGCACCTCACCAGGGGAGTGGGCACCCCAACAGTGTCCCACATGTTTCCAGCCCTTTGAGCAGCCCCTGCTTTCTCTCCCGAGGGAAGGCTCACCGAGCTGTCCAGGAGGCCGTTTCCATCGGTGTCGTAGAGGCGAAACATAACTGGAGGGAGGAGAGAAGCTGCTGATCATTAGAGCCCAGCCCTGGAACACCCTGGGTTGCCCCAGGCACCCCGTTCCAGGCTGCTGGAGCTTCAGGCTGGGAGCAGCACTGTGCTGGCTCAGCCGGGGAGAGATGTGACCCCAGGGCCGTGGGGCATCAAAACCCCTCGGCCAGACAGCGGTGACGCAGGCAGGAGCAGAAGGGGATGCTGAGTGGTTTTCCCAGGTGGACAGGAGAACCCAGCCCCGCCCTCATCCTCAGGCAGGTGACACCCCACAGGTGACGCCCTGAGCCACTGGTCCCCCCTCCCCACAGCATGACCCCAGGGTCCCACTTACACTCCAGCTTGTCTTCTGCTCGTCCCCTCTCCAGCAGGGACAGGTAGCAGACGATGTCCTTCAGGTGGACCACCTGGGCCAAGGGGGTGGGAGGAGGAGGCGGGGTGGCTTTCAGGGAGCTGGGGCCTTTCCGCAGGCTGAAGGGTAACCTCTTCTCCACGCTTCTCGTGCCTGTGGGCAGGGAGAGAGGCCATGCACAGGGATGAGATTGGACCAGGAGCTGTCACCAGGTGGGACACGGGAACTCTGAGGCAGGGACCCATTCAGCGTGGGACTGAGTGACACCACAGGGCCAGGGCTGGGACACAGAGGGGATGCAGGAACGGGCACAAAAAGGGCACCTGGGGCTGGGTGCCATCGCAGGCCTGGGGGCACAAAGCAGACGTGGGGCTGGTGGCACCACAGGCGCAGGGCTGGGCAGTGCCACTCCATCCCTGGGGTGCAGATTCCCACACCTCCATCCCTGCAACTACGGGCGGGATGAGCAGCTGGAGCCCAAGGAAACGCGTCCTGCTGGGAACAAGCACCCCCCCAGAAGGAGTGAGAAGCTCAGTGGGCAGCAAGGCAGCTCACCAGGGTGCCAGGACAGCCCACGCTCACTGAGGCCCGTGCCAATAGCAGGAGGGATGCTCCTGGCAGAGGAACCCTTCTTCGGAGGCTGGCAGGAGCTGGGGCAAGGGGCAGCTGTGACTCAGAGCCCCATTTCCCCCTCTCTACAGGTAATTAAAACATTGGCTGGCAGGGGCTCTGTGGGATGGGATCGGTAGCTTAAGTTTGCCAAGCAAAGGTGTCAAGATGCCAGGAACCCAGTGAGTCTGGAAGGTCACTGCCACCACGCTGGGGACTTGGCCAGAAACTGGGGAGGGCTGGTCACTGCCCATGTCTCCCTGTGGAGCCCCAGCCAAGCTCACCTGGTGACTGAGGGCTGAGCAGAGACACGGAGGAGATCTTGGAAGAGCCCGAGGAGTTGTGAGCAGAAGCGGTGCCAGTGGTGGATTTCTGGGAGGACGATCTGGACCAGCTGGGGGAGGCATTGGGGATGGATGCCAGGGTGAGGGATGCTGGCTGCGGCTCAGCTGCGTTGCTGTGGCAGCTCTTGGGCTCGGGCGTGTGTCGTCCCAGAGCACTTCGAAGTGTTTTCCCATTGATCCCTGCAAAGCAGACATGCCCAAGGGCAGTGTGACACCGGGGTGTCCACACCCCTTCCTCCAGGAACTGGTGCTGGGTGCTCGCCCTGGGTCCTCTCCGCCAGCCCCGTGCCTCTGTGCCCTGGCATCCCAGCCCCAGGGCTCTCTGAGGGGCACCACAGGTGGCCCCCCACCCTCCTGCCTGGCCCAGTGGCTCCCAGCAGTGCTCCCATCCCCGGGTGACGGACACCACAGCGCTCAGGACCAGACAGGGAGGATGGGGTTCTCCATCACCAGCCAGAGCTGGGGGAGGTTCTCCGTTTCCTTTTGCAATTTATAGTCCTTTCAGCAGATGTCTCCACGAGCCACGAATCCACCCGGGAAGGGCTGGGGGAGGCAGAGCTGGGTGCCTGGCACACACAGCCTCCTCCGGGTGCAGCTGAGTGCAGGGTGGCTGCTTGTACCAGCACCTGTGACAGAGGCACAGGCCGCCTCGGTCTGCATGGAGATGCTGACACAGTGACCTGGGCTCTGAACGTGCAGAGGAAAGGGAACGTGCCACTGCACCCTAGAAAAATCCATCCCTGGAGCAGCACAGGGCCCTGGCAGCCCATCTGACAGACGGGGCAGAGCTGGGGTGCGAGCCGGCCCCCGTGCCACCCCCTTGAGGTGCCACCCCCCAACCTTTGTTCCTGTGAGCAGTGTGGGAGCAAGGCCACCATGCCACGCTCCCGCGGGGTGGCAGGGCTGGCTCACCGAGGGTGCTGGGCTGCGGCACAGCGGGGCTCTGGTGCTGGGTCTCGGGGGAGGCTTGGCATATCTTACGCTTGAAGGAAGTGAAGAGGTGCTGGCAGAGCTCCTCGGGCACATCCGCCTCCAGGTAGGTCTTCATGAAGAGGCAGAAGCCCTCGTAGTCGATGGGCTGGGGAGCGGACAGAGGAGGAGGAGGAGGATGGAGGTGCCCCAGGCCACCACGAGGGTGCAGAGCTGCCAGTGGGCGTGGGGCTTCGTGGCCCAGACCCCCCTGACTGGGAACATCAGCCGCAGAGCCCTCCCCAAAACCGCCGGCTTCCCAGATCCCAGTGGTTGGAGGTAACCTAAGGGAACCCAGAGGCAGCAGCGCCAGAAATGCCCAGTGCCAGCGTGGCTGAGCCAGGTGAGCAGTGCTGGCAGCAGGGACAGCAGACAGAGCAGGAGCTGGGGGAGTGGCAGGAAAGGGCAGAGCAGTGGGACCGTCCAGCCCAGCCCCAGCCCCATGGGGATTATCCTCCTCCTGAGGACTCTGCGCCTCCTCCTTTCCCACTGGGCATTGCCATTGCGTGAGGATCGTGTCTTCCCAATGGCTTTTGTGGCCCCAGCTGGAGCCAGGGTCCTGTGGTGCCCTGGAATAGCAGAGTAGCTTTGTGTCCCTCCTTGCCACTTTCAGCCCACTGATTTTTCTCATTTTGCCCTGATTCTAGTGATTACAGCCCCCACGGAAGGCTCTGTCCTGCTGGCACACTAATAGTCCCCTCTGAAAGCATCGCTTGGAAAAAATAATCCCAACCTTCTTTGGAGGAGAGTGAGAGGGCACAGAGCTATCCCATCCCCGTGCTGGCCAAGCCATTTGCTTTCAGGGGGAGAGTAAATCCCTCCCAGACTCTGCCTGGCGAGGCAATGCCCCAAAAAGCTCTCAGCAGGGTGGGGTGGGATGGCCGTGCAGTGGGCACGGTGCGGGCATGGCCGGGGAATCAAGTCCTGGGAGCAAAACCACGGGGAGAGATGGGGGCCAGCCAGCCAGCCCTGCCTTCTCCTGGCTGCTTCCAGCTGGGAGAGCTGGGCTGGGGGAGCTGCCAGCAGCACAGCGGGGACCGTGCTGGGCACAGGGCCATACCTGTTCGGGGTTGTACCTCGAGAGGACGCCGTCCCCGTTGAACTCCTCCAGAACATCCTTGAGCTTCTTGGTGGAGTCTGGGGAGACAAAGGCACCGTGCTGAGCATGGCCCTGCTGGGCTGCCTCTGTCATCCACCAGCAGGATGGTGCAGAGGGGCTTATCTGCTGGATATACACCATTTCTGGATCCACCTGTGCCTGGAAGAGGCCACCCATGCCCTGCTTCCCCTCCCACCTTCAGAGGGTGGGGCAGGTATGGAAAGCTGTCCTGGGAGCTTTACATACACAGAGAGCTTCCTCCTACCAGTATGAAAATAAACACAGACCCAGTGCACAGCAAGGAAGGCGTGGGCCACACCCCAGACACAGCTGCTCTGGTGAGCTGAGCACACTCCTGGATGTCCCTGCCCCAGGGCAGGTGGCTGCTGGCACCCCTTGGCAGGCCCAGTCATCCCAGAGGCCGCCTTGGGCTGCCCACTGGTATCTCCAGGAGCTGCCAGGAGGGAGAAATAGAACTGTATTCATAGAATCATGGAATCATTTAGGATGGAAAAGCCCTCTAAGACCATTCAGTCCAACAATTAACCAGCCCAGTTGTGTTCACCACTAAGAAATGTCCCACATCTCCACAGCTTTTAAATACCTCCAGGGATGGTGACTTCACCACTGCCCTGCACAGCCCATTTCAGTGCTTGACTACCCTTTTGGGGAAGAAATTTTCCTGAATAACCAATCTAAACCTCTCCTGGTGTAGCTTGTGGCCATTCCTTCTTGTCCTATCATTGGATCAGTCCATGCAAACTTCCACACAAGTGGTAAAGACTTTCCCTGGCTGAGTGTCCTTCGGGCTGGAGTGTCTGGAGGGACATTCATCCTTTCAAAACAAAGAAAAAAGGGAAAACTGGGGAAAAAAAAGATCAAGGTGAGGGAACATTCAGCCCTCACCTTCACACACGTCTCTGGGCACGTGCATTTAAAAGGTTCTTGGACACACCAGCCTTGTTAATTACTGTGAATTCCTCTCTCCAAGTGGGGGCTGTGCTGGCCCTGGTCTCCCCAGCCCTTCACTGGGGAGAGAACTTGGCACTGGACCACAACTGTCTGGGATGTCTGGGGTACTCGAGAAGGGGGATCCTGGCCCTCCTCAGAGGACCCCAAATCCCATTCCCCAGCCCGGTGCCAAGCCATCCTCCCAGGGAGGAGGCAGCTGCCCATGCTGCAGCCTTGCTGGCCACACTCTGATTACCGAAACAAAGATGCTATCAGTGTTCTGGGTCCAGCGATACAGGTGGTGTTTTACAGTCTGGGATTCAGGAAAGCAAAGCCCATCATCCTCCAGAGAGGCAGAACGAGATGCAGAGGGGGATACTGCACATACACCTCTGCCTGCAGCCCTGCCTGAGGTCTCTGGCTGGTGGGCAGGAGAGCGTGAGGAACTTGTCCCCAGCCTCACCCTTTTGATGTACAGCGTCCCCAAAGACAGCCTGAGAGAGCTCATGGGGCCCCTTTGCCTCTCAGTTCCCTCCCATCCAGCCTGCTCACCCCAGGGTCATGCCAATCCTGCAAAGCAACACCCTTGTGATTTTATACCCCTTCTCCCTTCATCCTGTGGCTTTCCTGCCCACCCTGCCCTGCTCTCAGCACCTCCACGGGCTGCACCTCTTCTCCACCAACTGCTGTAAAAAGCACACCCACACCCCATCTGTCTGGCAGGCAGGACCTCAAGAACCTGGTTTCAGACCCCTGGGCTTTGCCCAGGCTCTCTCTCCAGCTTCTCCCAGCCCCAGGACCCCTTCGGTGCTGCTGCCAATCTCCTTCCCTCAGCAGGAGCTGCAGCAGAGCGTTGCTCTGCAAAAGCACTAAGGAAAATTACCGCAGAGGGCTGGCAGCCCAAAGCACGCTGTGGAGCAGCTCCGTGTGTTTGGGAAAAGCCAGTCTGCTTTCCTGGTTGGCATTTCGCTTTGCTAACGAACGTGGGAGCCGGCCGCCTTCAGACGGACCGAGCCGTGCTCACGTGTCCGGCCCCCAAAGCTCAGCTAAATCCTGGGCAGGCAGGCATGGGGACCCCAACCAGCCCGTGTTAGAGGGCAGAGACTCTTCCAGCTTCCCCACCCAAAACCTAAGGAATCACCCAGTTTTCCACGAGGACACTAAGGAAAGGTAGGACACCAGTCCTACCAGTATGAAAATAAACACAGACCCAGAGCAAAGCAAGGAAGGCGTGGACCACACCCCAGTCCCAGCTGCTCTGGCGCGCTGAGCACACTCCTGGATGTCCCTGCCCCAGGACAGGTGGCTGCTGGNATTTTCCACGAGGACGCTGAGGAAAGGTAGGACACCAGTCCAGCATGGATCAACAGGACTTTTCGACCCGCTCTTCCCATCCCAGGAGGGCACGCAGGGTACTCACAGTCCGTGTACTGTTGGAGCTGGGCAAACTCGGTGGGGCTGAGCGAGATCCACATGCCATCGCTCATCTTTGGGCAGCANAGCCAGCCCCATTCACAGATGGTGTCCCTGGGGAAGCCTAAACCAGGGGCTTTCCATTCACAGAAAAAGGTCTTTGATTAAAGTGCCACGGATCAGCAGGACTTTTCGACCCGCTCTTCCCATCCCAGGAGGGCACGCAGGGTACTCACAGTCCGTGTACTGTTGGAGCTGGGCAAACTCGGTGGGGCTGAGCGAGATCCACATGCCATCGCTCATCTTTGGGCAGCAGGGCCCGCAGCAGGGGCCACCAGCTGTGCCAGGCTCGGTGCCACACGTCCCACACAGCGCTCGGTCACATCGGCACAGCGAGGGGCACGGGGGGCTCTCGGGCTGCTGGCACCATTCCTCTGAGCCCGAGAGAAGCCAGCCCCAGAGCTTCAGGAAGGTCAGCACCTCTCTCCCTGCAGGGGACAGAGAGAGAGGAGGGGTCAGCGGTCGGCAGAGACTGGGTCCTGCTGCCACAGCTCCCTGGGGACAGTCACCTTCAGTAGCGGGGGTCTGTGGGGCAGGGGGTGTGTGAGCCTGGAAATGGGGTGCCAGGGTGCTTTCCCAGCTGGGAATGACCCCCCTCTGCAGATGTGGGGGATCCGTACTCCAGGGAACAGGGAGAGGAGTGTGTGGGCTGCAAGGAAACCGGGGTGAGCCCAGGGAGGAGCACAGGGCACCTCACAGTGTGAGCATTCTCAGGGCTTGGTGTCCCTGGGGAAGCCTGGGGACACACAGCAGCCACAGCTCTCAGTGGCCGGAGGATGTGGCCGACAGAGGTCAAGCAAACGCCCGGGGCAGGGAAAGGAACTTGTCACCCCAGCATTTTCCAGGGGAACCCAGCATGGGGAGCAGAAGGAAGGGCACGATTATTTAAAGAAGATGCAAAAACTGGACGCAGGGAATACAAGAAAGTAGAAACTTCCAGCTTACTCCTGCACCTTTGAAGCCGGTGTTTACTTCCAGAGAAGCATTGTAAATGAAATCTACAGTCAACACCGGACGCCAGGAAAAAACCTGTGCCAACAGAGAAACCCTGACCAAAGGGCCCTCTCCAGCCCACCCCTAAACTTTTTAGGCTTCGGAATTTATTCGTTTTTTCATTTAACTGAACTGGCCATCAGGCAAAGGGCAGCATTTGGAGGAGGTCGTTGCTCTCCAAGGAGTTTTATCCCCATTTTAGGGCTGTTTCCCTGCCAAATGTTGGCTCCCAGTTTCCACCAGCCTGAGCTGACAGACTGGGGAAAGCAGAGCGAGGATGAGCTGGGAAAGGTCGCAGGACTTGGGATGATGCTTGGGGAGCACCCACATCCCCCAGCTGGCTGCACCTTTCCATTCACAGAAAAAGGTCTTTGATTAAGGTGAACAAGTAATTTTGGGGAGCAGCCGGATCCCACACGCCACACCAACCCCACACGGAGTTCCTAGGGACATTCACATATGGGGTGCACCAGCAGCAGTCACTTAACCCCTCACCCTCAGGACTTTCCCCACATTTCTTTACAAATGCTATTTTGGCTTTATATTCAGCTGCTGGAAGCGCTCCAGGGCACGATGTGGTCCCAGGGGCAAAGCCTGGCGTTGGTGGAGGAAGGAGCAAACCCTCTTCGGGGCTGTGGGGAGGATGGTGACCCCTGAGGAAACAGCACAGGGCTGAGCACCCACCCAGATGGCTGCCAAGGGGTTTTCCAGCTGCAAGGAGTGACTGCACACAAGAGAAGAGCCCACCAAACCCTGGCTGGAGTTAAATGCCACAACTCCCCTTAGTCCCGCTCAGTCCTTTCCTCCCAGGAGGACAGAGTCACTGGGGTCTTGTTCCACCCCTCCATGGCCTGGGACTTGTTGGCTGCTTCTGAGGCTGCCTGGAGGGCTGTGGGGCTTGGGGACCCCACAAGACGCTGTTCCTGCCCAGGGGTGGAGCAATGGCTGTCCCAGGGTAGGGAGCAGTGCCCTCACTGCTCTGCCCTGGAGCACTCACGGTGGGATAACATAAAATCCTGGGGAAAATCCCACCTTCCCACCCTCCCTGGGGCCCTGCAGCCCCATGGCAACTTGACTCCTGCCTGTGACTATCGCAGCTCATCCCGGCAGCTCTTTGTCCCCATGCCACCAACTGGGGACAGGCTGGAGGCAACAATGGTAGGGCTAGGGAAGAACTACCCAACATCTTCCCACACTGGCATTGGTTTTGTCAGGATCTTCATCTTGGTGAAAGCATAAGCAAGAACATGGTGTTTGCACCTATCCTGGATGATGGGTTTGTCCCAAAGTACCTCCGAGGCTGGTCCAGAAGAACCCAATCTACAAAAAATGCCCAGGAACGCACACAGACTTCGTGTTTCCTGGCAAACAAGCTGTTTGATTTGATCAGAACCTCTTTTTTTATCCTAAACTTACCCAAGGAGAGGCCAAGAGTGCAGAACTAGCTAGAAGAAAAGGCAAAGGGGGGGACCTGGCTGGCTCCAGCTCCTCGGAGGAGTTCAGGGGCACTGAGCCCTCCCACGACAGAGGGCAGCAAAAATATCCCTCACTTCTTTTAATGGCGGGTGATGGGGCCAGGTGACAGGGCAGCACAAAGCACCAGAAGGAAAGCAAAGCACAGCTAATTGGGCCATCCCAAGGGGCTTTCCCCCAGCAGTTGCTGGAATAACAAATGCCACTTCTGGCGCGTCAGCCTTGGATTTCAGGAAGGGCAGGAAAAAGCCTCCTCAGGAATCCAGCTGCTCCTCGTTTGGCCGCCCTCTGAATTGTCAGCGGCAAATTATGTTCTATTAAATCAAATTTGCCTCTCGCTAAAAATAGCTCCCTACTAGTGTTACAAATAACACCGGATTACCCTGCCCGAAGGCGCTCACTGGGACACGGCCCCTCTCCCCCTCCTCGCCCCGTGCCTGCCAGCCGCGTGCGTGGGCTCGGCCGCTCCGCCGGCACCGGCGTGGGCACCGGCGTGGGCACTGGCGTGGGCACTGGCGTGGGCACCGGCGTGGGCACTGGCGTGGGCACCAGCGTGAGCGCCGGCGTGGTGTGACTCAGGGCGGCTGGAGGAGGATGGAGACAGGGGGACCTTGGAGCCTCCCAAACCTTCCTGGGGGAATAAGCGGCGCTGGAGCTCCTGGGAAGCTGCACAGAACATCCCGCCACCTCCAGTGATGAAGGAGGTGCTGCTGGGAGCATCGATGGGTGCAGCTCCATGGGAGCCAGGGCCCAGCCATGTAGGGCCTGAAACACATCAGCAAGGGAAGTGGCAGGCAGGAGTTAGCCATGGGCCAGCTCCCAATGGTAAGTGGAGCCTGGACATGAGGCAGGACCAAGCCACAGGCAGTGGAACACGTCAATATCCCTAAGAAAGGGCTGTCTGTGGGCATCTCCAGTATCCAGGGATGGGGGACTCCCAGAAGCAGCGATGGGATGGCAGAGGAGCTGTTTTTCCAGCCAGACATCCCTGCTGGGAGCCTCTTCACCAGCCCCCAGCCACTGGCTGCCCAGTGCTGCTGTGGATGGAGGACCCAGCTCCTCCATCCCACAGCACAGTGCTCTGGGGGTCACCATGGCATTGGGAGGACTGGTTCCACTGCCACCCACCCGGTCCCCCAGGACTGCACCTACTGATGGGGACCTAACTCTGCCCACGCTGGGGCAGAGAGCCAGAGGCAATGGGTTGGCAGCTTCCAGATGCTCGCAGAGCTTCCAGCCTCCGATCGGCTTCACAGGAGCGTGTGGATGGGGCTGCAGCACGTGCCCCGCAGGAGATTTCTGCTCCAGATGCCCTTTGGGGAGGAAAACCACCGGCTCCTTGAGCTGCAGGAGGCGGCACGAGGAGGCAGCGCTCCTGCTGAGCACACGCACATGTGCAGAGGCCGTGGCTCCCTGGCAGCTGGGGGATCCAGCACGGCACGATGCTGGGCTCTTCCCTGCATCCCTGCCCGGGCCTGCAGAAGCCACAGTCACGTGCCACATCTCCTGGGGCAGAAGCATGGCAGGTCCCTGCAGGAATGGCATTTTCCAGGCCTCCCCCCCCATCTTTTGGAAAGATCAGCCTATTTTTGTGTTGGATGGGGAGAGAGGCCCCTGAGGCGGTGGGTGGAGTGTAAATCCCTCCTGTCCCACTGCAGCAAACAAACCCCAACCAAGTCACGCTCAAACTATTTTCTGCAGCGACAGGAGAAGGCGCTTTCCTGCATTTTGCCAGCCCAAGAGGACACTCAGGATCAGCTTTTTCCATTCTCCAAACCTGTTGCTGCCCACACATTCCCCTGACCCTGTGGCCACCCTCCCACACAGAGCAAGGCCCGCTGTCCAGGTACGTCACACCATCTTTGCTCTGGGTATTGAGCACTGGCGTGGCACCAGGTGCTGGCAGGCGTGCCCAGAGCATCCGTGTTCCCTCCCACAGTGGCACAGGGAGAGGGGGGTGGCCATAGCCAGCCCTCCAGCCCCAGGGCTGGGCTGTGGCTGTACCAACACCCAGCTGGGTGCTGGGAGAGCTTGGCTCAACCTTGTGACAGCGGGGACCCAGCAGAGCCTCCCTTGGAACTCGCCCACCCGCCAGGACCAGGACAGCTCGGCTCATACCCCAGAGACACCAACAACTTCCTGACTTACTACTGTTGGATTTTTAGAGAATAATTTTGCTGGCTGAGTTCGGAGCAGACTGGATCTGAGCTAGGATACCTTCAGAGAAAGACCCTTCCCCTTGCCATCGCCCCTGCAGGTCTCAGTCAAACCAGACCTTGTCTCATGGAAAAGCCCTTTCCCACACCAGACAGGGAAGCAAATGCTGGCCCTGCAGCCTAAGGACTGGGATCCTCCGTGCGATCCCACCTCCATCGCCTTGCACCTACAAGCCCAGGACTTCAGGACACCTACAAACCTGGCAGACGGAAGCCCTGGCGCTCTCTCCCTGCGGGAATCCCGTGGGCACAAGTCCCGTGGATTAACCACACCTTGAGTGGGATAACGCTGCTTCCCGATAGCTTTGAAAT